>OZ023174.1:1202457-1407457 GCA_963678695.2 Diplodus puntazzo
TCTCTCTCTTTATCCTCATCATCTCCCTGATCACCTCCTGTGTGTTCAGATTGATCACGTTGTTTTTTGGCCTTCTCCTCCTCTTTTCCTTTTTTTGTGGCCTTCTCCTCCTCTTTTCCTTTTTTTTGTGGCCTTCTCCTCCTCTTTTCCTTTTTTTGTGGCCCTTCTCCTCCTCTTTTCCTTTTTTTGTGGCCTTCTCCTCCTCTTTTCCTTTTTTTGTGGCCTTCTCTTCCTCTTCTCTCTGTTTTTTTGGCCTTCTCCTCCTCTTCTCTCTGTTTTTTGGCCTTCTCTTCCTCTTCTCTCTGTTTTTTGGCCTTCTCCTCCTCTTCTCTCTGTTTTGTGGCCTTCTCTTCCTCTTCTCTCTGTTTTTTGGCCTTCTCCTCCTCTTCTCTCTGTTTTGTGGCCTTCTCCTCCTCTTCTCTCTGTTTTTTGGCCTTCTCCTCCTCTTCTCTCTGTTTTGTGGCCTTCTCTTCCTCTTCTCTCTGTTTTTTGGCCTTTCTCCTTCCTCTTCTCTCTGTTTTTTGGCCTTCTCCTCCTCTTCTCTCTGTTTTTTGGCCTTCTCCTCCTCTTCTCTCTGTTTTGTGGCCTTCTCTTCCTCTTCTCTCTGTTTTTTGGCCTTCTCTTCCTCTTCTCTCTGTTTTTTGGCCTTCTCCTCCTCTTCTCTCTGTTTTTTGGCCTTCTCTTCCTCTTCTCTCTGTTTTTTGGCCTTCTCTTCCTCTTCTCTCTGTTTTTTGGCCTTCTCCTCCTCTTCTCTCTGTTTTTTGGCCTTCTCTTCCTCTTCTCTCTGTTTTTTGGCCTTCTCCTCCTCTTTTCCTTTTTTTGTGGCCTTCTCCTCCTCTTTTCCTTTTTTTTTGGCCTTCTCCTCCTCTTTTCCTTTTTTTTGGCCTTCTCCTCCTCTTTTCCTTTTTTTGTGGCCTTCTCCTCCTCTTTTCCTTTTTTTGTGGCCTTCTCTTCCTCTTCTCTCTGTTTTTTGGCCTTCTCCTCCTCTTCTCTCTGTTTTTTGGCCTTCTCCTCCCTCTTCTCTCTGTTTTGTGGCCTTCTCTTCCTCTTCTCTCTGTTTTGTGGCCTTCTCTTCCTCTTCTCTCTGTTTTTTGGCCTTCTCTTCTTCCTCTTCTCTCTGTTTTTTGGCCTTCTCCTCCTCTTCTCTCTGTTTTTTGGCCTTCTCTTCCTCTTCTCTCTGTTTTTTGGCCTTCTCCTCCTCTTCTCTCTGTTTTTTGGCCTTCTCTTCCTCTTCTCTCTGTTTTTTGGCCTTCTCCTCCTCTTCTCTCTGTTTTTTGGCCTTCTCCTCCTCTTCTCTCTGTTTTTTTGGCCTTCTCTTCCTCTTCTCTCTGTTTTTTGGCCTTCTCTTCCTCTTCTCTCTGTTTTTTGGCCTTCTCCTCCTCTTCTCTCTGTTTTTTGGCCTTCTCCTCCTCTTCTCTCTGTTTTTTGGCCTTCTCTTCCTCTTCTCTCTGTTTTTTGGCCTTCTCCTCCTCTTTTCCTTTTTTTGTGGCCTTCTCCTCCTCTTTTCCTTTTTTTGTGGCCGTCTCCTCCTCTTCTCTCTGTTTTTTGGCCTTCTCTTCCTCTTCTCTCTGTTTTTTGGCCTTCTCCTCCTCCTCTTCTTGTTGTTTTCTGTCCATCTCCTCCAGAACCGTCCTGTGAATAAAATTATTCAGAAACATCAGTTGTTGCTAACAAACACATTTTGCTCTGAACTAAGATGTATCTACATGTTGGGAATATGCAGTGGAGGAAATGTCTAATCTGTGTACAGAAACAGAGTTCAATGCAGCCCCACCCATAATCAATAATCAATAATCAATAATCATACCAATTATTGATCCACTGAGTGTGTCAGCTGTTCACCACATGAAGCCTCGAACATGAACGCTTCGAAAACAAAGTTCCTTTAGTTTCACCATCGTCATCTTACAGTTATTGATCCTAAATAGAAACAGAAATAACTAGCGACTGTCTGAGATGTCGATCTTTAATCAAAAAAAACATACACAGAGTTAAAAGTTCAGAATCTGATCTGACTCACAGGAAAGTGTTCTGTCTGTACGAACGCTCTCCAGTAATCTCTCAGTGTTCATCTCATTTAAAACATCTCTGATCCAAGAATGATGTTCAGTCTGAAGATTTCCTGAGAAGATCTGAAGAGTTTGACAGTGACAGACTTTATAATCCGAGCTGGTTTCACTCAAACACTCTCCTGCTCTGTTTCATGGTGACGTCATCAGTGTTTGGCATGTTACTTTTAAAAAGTAATTAGTTATAGTTACTAGTTACTTCTCCCTAAAAGTAACTGAGTTAGTAGTTAGTAGTAATTACTCCCACTATAAAAGTAATTAGTTACCAGGAAAAGTAACTATTGCGTTACTTTTATTTCTTCCCCTTTTGAGCTCGGCAGTCATTTTAGCTACTCAGCATCTACATATGTATTTAGAAAATGTCTCTCTGCATGGCGGACCGGCTCCTGCTCTCCCTGATATTTAGCAAATGAAGGAGTCTGAGTCAGCTGTTGATAACGGGAGCAAGTTCTCAACAACATACCTGTCTGTCACTGCATTCAGTTCAGTCTATGTCACAAGTTTTTGTGAAGCTGTTAGCAGAGCTCACGTTAGCCACACCTGGCCTGCTGACATCATCAACAGCGTCAGCAACAGAGTTTTTGCCAGTGTTAGTGTTGTAGAAGCGTGTGCTGCTGAGAGATGCTTCATTAGATCAGTGGACAAAGAAGATTAAAGTGGTGTCTGTACTTCCACTTTGAAAACGTTAACTTTCCCTCCGGACTCGCCATGCTGCAGTTCACCTCTGCTAGTCTGTGTGTGTGAGGCTGCTGTGTGCGTGTGTGGCTTGTGTGTAAACCAAACACAGCCTCTGATTGGCTTAAGAACTGTCACTCAAGCTCCGGTGGCTGAGAGCCGAGTCGGATGACAACAGCTTCAATGATCAGCTTCAGATTGTAACGCTTCACATTTAAGAGTCGGTAACGGTAACAGCATTGTAACAATGGAAATTGTAATAAGATGTTATCGTTGTTGTTATTCACCGCGCCTCTTCTTCTTCTTATTTTTCATCCTACGTCCTTTTTTTGGTCGCTAACTCGTCCTGCACCGTTGAGCACACACAAATGAAAAATATATCAAAACGTGCGGCTCGTTCTGACTCGGTATGATATTTTGAAGTTTAAACACACAGAGAAAGTTAATGAATGTTGTCTCAAGTATTTGTTCACTGTGTAGAATGTGTTAAACATACAGAACGCTAACATAAAGATGTTAACATGAAGATCTGCAGCAGCAACAGAAACGTTTCTCACCTGTTGTTGGAAGTTCTGGTGGAATAAAGTCGCGTTCAAAGAAAGTTCGAGAGAAAGTGAACTCAGCTCTGGTTCATCTGACCCACTGACTGCAGCAGAACGTCTTTATCTTTATTCAGCAGCTCAGTTTCTGTAAGTCATGTGACTTCTTGGCAAAAGAAGCAGCTACAGGAAGGGTGTTTATCTTCACCTCTGAGTCCACTGAGCTGAGCTGTGTTTCCTCTGACTGAGGGAAACGCCTCAGTTAGTCAAGATCAGTTTGACAAACAACAATGTGACACAGAATAACTTCATTATTTCATAATAGAATAGAATAGAATTACTTTATTGATCCCAGGAAGTTATTTTGATACAGCAGCATTGGGTCCGCAAAAAACACTCTGTACAGAACATAAATAGAAAGTAAGATATACTCACTGTATATATACAGTGCAAACAACAGCAATAATATACACAACAATACAAGAAATAGACAATTCCTATGAACGTGCAATAGCAGAACCACAGGTAAAATGAATAGATAAATATACTTAAGAGAACATAGAATATAGAATATGTAGATACAAACATGTAATGTAACATGTAACATGAGTAAAAACAATAGATCAGATTACTCTTTCAGGCAGAAGTGAAAGACTTATTGTGTAATGAAATTAAATGGCTTGTGGCAGGAAAGATTTCCTGTATCTGTTGCTACGACAGCGAAGCTGAAGCAGCCTTCCGGAGAAGGTGCTCCGCTGTCTGACCAGTGTGAGTTGGAGAGGGTGGAGAGGATTCTCCATGATGGATAACAGTTTTTTCAGTGTCCTCCTCTCCTCCACAGCCTCCAGAGTGTCCTGTTTGCAGCCAATCACAGAGCCAGCCCTCCTGATCAGTCTGTTGGTGTCGCTGGCTCCGATGCTGCTTCCCCAACAAACTACAGCAAAGAAAAGTACACTGGCCACCACAGACTGATAAAAGATCTCCAACATCTTGCTGCACACGTTGAAGGATCTCAGCTTCCTCAGGAAGTAAAGTCTGCTCATCCCCTTCCTGTACACAGCTTCAGTGTTAGATCTCCAGTCCAGTCTATGGTTGATGGTAACACCAAGGTACTTATAATCCTCCACCGCCTCCACATCCCTTCCCAGAATGCACAGAGGTTGGAAAGCCGTCTTCCTCTTCTTCCTGATAATCTATCACCATCTCTCTGGTCTTGCTGATGTTCAGCCGCAGGTGATTCTGTCCAGTCCACTCCACAAAGTTGTCTACCAGAGCCCTGTACTCCTCCTCCTGTCCCTCACTTATACACCCAACAACAGCCGAGTCGTCAGAGAACTTCTGCAGGTGACACGACCCGGTGTTGTACTGAAAGTCAGTGGTGTATAAGGTGAACAGGAAAGGAGACAGTACAGTCCCCTGTGGAGCTCCTGTATCACTAACCACCGCATCAGACAGAACACTGCCCGTACGGACAAACTGTGGCCTGCCTGTCAGGTAGTCAGTAATCCAGGAGATCATCGTGTCGTCTACACCCATCACCCTCAGCTTCTCCCCCAGTAGCAGTGGCTGAATGGTGTTAAAAGCACCGGAGAAATCAAAGAATGTGATTCTCACAGTGCCTCCTCCACCATCCAGGTGCGAATGGGCTCGTTGCAGCAGGTAGATGACAGCGTCATCAACTCCCAAGTGGGGCTGGGAGGCAAACTGCAGAGGGTCTAGCAGGGCTCTCACCTGCGGCCAAAACCAGTCTCTCCAGCACCTTCATGACGTAAGATGTGAGGGCCACTGGTCGGTAGTCATTGAGGTCTGATGGTGTCGACTTCTTTGCAACAGGAACCAGGCAGGATATATTCAGGAAACAGAGAGGAACCAAAAACACCGTCTGTAACGTTCTCTGATGATTATAAACATTAACTACTCCTCATGTTCAGTATGCAGGTCGACACCAAACCACAGGATGTGTTTATAATGTTTTTATGTGTTGTCTGTATGTATTGTATGTAACGCTGTCACTGTCTATTCTATTCTATTTCTTCCCTTTTGAGTTTTATTGCTTATTTTTGCGATTGTTTCTGTTCTTGTAATATTCTGTCGCTGCTGTAACAAACAAACTTCCCCGTCTGCGGAACATTAAAGGATTTCTGATTCTGATTCTGATACATGACAGTTAGATATCGAATCTGTCTATAATAACCAGATCCTGACATATAACAGTGACGTTTTATGATGCATTCTTATAATAACAATAATTATTATTACTACAATTATTATTATTATTATCATTATTTCAGAGTTAAAACAGATTAGAGGTTAACAACATTCAGTCTTGTACAACATTAAACAGACACATGAAGGTTCAAAAGTCTTTTACTGAACACAAACAATGAGATCACAATTATTCTGTTCGTTTTGACTTTTGTTTTGTTTTTTTCTTCCTGTGACAAACAATAACTCAGTAGAGAGAAACCACGACATCCCCGTTGATCAAGGATACTTTAAATGTGAGGTGTCTGGACTGCAACACATTCTGGTCTTTAATTCAACTCAGTGTAAAATGAACCTGTTTCTCCTCCTTGGTGAGTTCAGGAATGTAGACAGAGGGCGCTGAAAAAAGTACAACCTTGCTCAAATTTTAAAAAATGATGTCCAGATATCACATCTAAAATATTTGACTTCACAGAATCTAAATTGAGTTACTTCTTATGACCTCATTATTTTATATTGATATAAAAAATAATACTGCACCTTAATTCTTTGCCTCGATCCAAATGATTTTCTTTACATGATAGTTATTGAACCAAACTAATTAATTGAAATTGAACCAACTTAATGTTTTCACTTTTAACTAAATCAACATGAATTAATGTTTGCATTGACACCACATAATTCACTTACATATAACCAAAGTATTGTTCACATATTTAAGTTTACATCACAGGTAACTCTTATTTTCAATCTCATATAATCCATAGATAAAGACTAACAAATAGGCAACAAGAAACTCTAGCCTGAAGCTCACCAATGATTTTACTACACATGAATGATTTGACGGTACAGGAAGTCTCTCACAGAAAACACCCCTTCACTCAAGGTACCAACATTTTATCATCTTTGTTTACTTGACACAATTTAACCACAGAACACGGATGTGAATTAACCCGCAACCATCTTACACTTATTCACAAAAACATTCACACACCATAATTACACCAACTCCAACAGAATACCCAAGAGTCTTTGCGCCACAGTCCACAGGGGCGTTACAAGACACTTGGCCAACAGATCACTTTAAATGTATTTATTCATCTTGAACATATGAACCATATGCAACATATTAACATTAAAACAAATGAAGGCTGATTGCCTGATCTAAAAGAGGAGAAGAAAACTTTAAACTTTAATTATCAGCAACTGCTTTGCTACTTAAGTTAACGATGTCCATGATGTCAAATGGTGCGTCTTGGCCAGCCTGCCGAAAGACAGCGACGGGACTTGACATGTGCTCTGACTGTGCAGTGTGCAATGTGCAATTCACGCTCGACTCAAACTAAAATTATTACCTGCAGGTCATGAAGAGAAAAAAAAACTAATTGAAATCAATCAAAAACTTTGTTTTGGATCCTTTGGACATTTATTTAGTTCAGTCTAAATCACACTTAATGTCTCTAAATGCAAAAAAAATTAGTTTCACACTAAATCAATAATGTTATCCTGTTTTAAATGGCAGTTATTAGTTTGAATGAACAACTGCATGTTACATTGTTTTCAGTTGTGACTTCTCTGAGCAGCTTTGTTTGCTCTCAGTGATGGCGGTACCAGCCGGCCCGCTGATGGAGAAGAGTGCAGTGCTCTCTCTGGGCCGTGTGGGCTGACCAGGGTTTGGAGGTAGACGGTGCAGTTCTGTTGACGGCCTTGAAGACCAGAACCATAATCTGGAATCAGATGCGGGCCACAACAGGAAGCCAGTGGAGGTCACGGAGGAGGCGGGTCACATGGGAGACTTTGGATAGATTGTAAACACAAAGCTTGTGCTTGATTTATTTTAGCAGCGTTCTCGATACACTGCAACAGTTTGCTACAACAGATGTTGTAGAGGGCAAATCTGCAGGATCGGGCCACAGCAGTGATGTTGGGGGGGCAGGACAGTCCGTCGTCGAGGATCAGGCCCAGATTCCTCAGTTGATGAAGGCGATACCATCACGTCCTGGACAGGGACTGACAGGTCCATGTGAGGGCAGTCTGTCCCCGGGATGAAGAGGAGTTCAGGTTCACTCAGGTTGAGTTTGAGGTGATGAGCAGCTGTCCAAGCAGAGATGATGCAGACATTCAGAGATGAGCGTCACAACGTGGCTGTTGGAGGAGGACGAGGGGAAAGAGAGGAACAGTTGGTGTCGTCAGCAGAACAGTGGACAGAGAATCCATGTGATGTGACTGCAGAGCCGAGTGATCTAGTGTTAGAGAGAACAGAACCGGTCCTAATACTGAGCCTTGAGGAACACCAGTTTCCAGAAAACAAAGTTTGGACAAGGAGCCGTTCCATGTGACCTGAAAGTTGAGATTTGTGACTAAGTCACTGTGAGGAGGTCCGTCTCAGTGGACTGAGCGGTCCTGAAGCCTGACTGATTTGGGTCAACGAGGTAGTTTTCTGAAAGACAGCTGGTTGTAGAGGTCCAGGGTTTTAGAGAGGAATGAAAGAAGAGATACAGGTCTGTAGTTTAGGATGTCAGCTGAGTCCAGGTCTGTTTCTTCAGGAGTGGTTTTACTGTGGCTGTGTTGAGGAGCTGGAGGCCTGAAGTGAGGGAGGAGCTGATCAGAGAGGTGAGGAATGGAAGGATGACATGAGAGATGTTTTGGAGAAGGGAGGAGGGAATCTGGTCCAGGGAACAGGTGGTGGCCCGGTTAGACGTCACTAATGTGAGAACATCTTCAGAGGAGAGAGGACTGAAGCAGGTGAGGCCATCAGAGGTGAGAGGAGGAGGAGGAGCTTTCTGGATGGACCTCTGAGTAAATGGGTCTCTGAGCAGTCTCCATTTAGAAACAATGAACAGACTTCAGCTCTTTGTTTTCTTCCTCTGATCTTATTCTCCTGAATTATTCTGATAAATAGTTTATTTTAGCAACATGTTTCATTTAAATTGAATCTTTAGTTAAAAATATTGTTTTATCAGATGGAATTAATACTTTGTAGAAACGTTTCTATTCCTCCGTCTGTCTGAATCATTTCTACTCTTCGTTCTCGTTTGCTTCAGTTTTCTTCAGGGTCTTTTGGCTTTGCATTAAAATAAACGGTGTAATGATCTGATACTTTATCATTCCGAACAACGAGACCAGAGATTTCCACATTTCTGGTGATGACCAGATCCAGAGTGTTACCTCTTTGGTGTGTTGGCTCGTTTACATGCTGTGTAAGGTTATTGTCCCGCAAAAGATCATCAAACCGGTCAGTATAGGACCCTCTTTCTTCATTAACATGGATGTTGAAATCTCCAGTCACAATGAAGCTGTTGTAGTTCTTCTTGACTTCATCCAGGAGACTTTTAAACTCTTTGAGAAACTTATTGAATTCTTCCTTGTCAAATCCTGGTGGGTGATACAGATTGATGATCGGGACAGGTTGGTCCCAATCATCATGGTGCAGCTCTGTGACAACAAACTCAAAGGTCTCCATGTTTAGAGAGTCAACGTGAATTCGTTCTCCCTGCAGTTCCTCTGAGAACTGGTTGGCCACCCCTCCTCTTCCACTACCATCCGCCCTCACCTGATAGTGGGACCTGAAACCTTCTGGTGAAGCCTCTCTGAGGACTCTGACTGCTGTGTCAGGTTTTAAAAACGTCTCTGTTGTGAGAAAGACGTCCAGCTTGTTTCGTGTTATGAGCTCTGAGATCCTGGATGTTCTTTCATTCATCGACCGAACATTGAGCAACCCGATCCTGATTGTTCCAGGAGGTGTCTGGTTGGTCTCACGCAGATCTCTCTCTTCATCCTCACCTCCCTGACCTCCTCCTGTGTGTTCAGGTTGATCACGTTGTCTTCTGTTCTCCTCCTCACTATCACTCTCCTCTTCTTCCTGATCTCTCTCTTTATTTTCATCTCCCTGACCACCTTGATCACGTTGTCTTCTGTCCATCTCCTCCAGATCCGTCCTGTAAATGAAATTAGTTAGCATCATTCAGAAACATCAGTTGTTGCTGACAAACACATTTTGCTCTGAACTAAGACGTATCTACATGTTGGGAATGATCAGTGAATGAATTGTCTGACCTACGTACAGAAACAGAGTTAAATGCAGCCCCACCCATAATCAATAATCAATAATCATACCAATTATTGATCCACTGAGTGTGTCAGCTGTTCAACATGAACGCTTCGAAAAAACAAAGTTCCTTTAGTTTCACCATCATCATTTTACAGTTATTGATCCTAAATAGAAACAGAAATAACTAGCGACTGTCTGAGATGTCGATCTTTAATCAAACAAAACATACAAAGAGCTAAAAAGTCCAGAATCTGATCTGACACACAGGAAAGTGTTCTGTCTGTACGAACGCTCTCCAGTAATCTCTCAGTGTTCATCTCATTTAAAACATCTCTGATCCAAGAATGATGTTCAGTCTGAAGATTTCCTGAGAAGATCTGAAGAGTTTGACAGTGACAGACTTTATAATCTGAGCTGGTTTCACTCAAACACTCTCCTGCTCTGTTTTATACACCCAGTCTCACATGAAAATGTGTCATAGCTGTTTTGGTCCACAGGGCAAAATGTAGTTTCACAATAACGTCCTTACAGTGAATTGTGAGATGTCACAATTTTTTGGCCTCATCTTCTCTATTTCCTGCGTCCACGTCAGCTGACCATCAACTTTCTGGCTGTGAGATCAAAGAACATGGCTGCCATTCCTTTTATTTCCAGTGAAAATACAATATTTTAAGATAGATATTACACTAAAATGTGTTTTGATGACATTTTCATCAAGAAATACGTACTTTATTTTCATAATCCTCGCTCAGTGAATGTATGTGGTCTTTAGTTTCCTAACTTTTATGAAGATTATTGCAGGTTTCGCCCGAAAATTGTAGAGCTGTCACGTTTGATATCGTTGCTGGCGGTTGCTAAAGACGCTGCTACGGTGGAAACCGCAGCTTAAATGTTGTTTGTATCAGCTTTTGCTTTGTGCAGTTATCTGGGCTGTTATATTATTTGTCTTCTTTTATGTATCTGTTTGACAGTGATGGTGCCCTTACAATAAAAAACAGCTATTTTATAACAGACATTAATTGTTTCGCCAATTTTTAATGTATCACATTTAAAACCTCACCTACTACGTGAGAGAGAAATGGGCACTAGGTCAATTTATATATATCAATAATTTAATCAGTACAGTAAATGTTTTGCGTCAGTCCTGTGGGCAGACCGGAGGACCTGCTACCCAGAAGTATTCTCCTTACTGTCAAGTTAAATGATATCTAAACATTTCTCAACACAAAAACACCAAAGTGAGTAGGTTGATGATCAAGTGTGTGTGTGTGTGCATGTGCGTGTGTGTGTGTGTGTGTGTGTGTGCTCGTTTTTTCAAAATAAACTCCTTCATACATATTCTGTGAACAGGTATCAGCAGGAGGGATTACAGAACACGCTCTGTGTTACATAAAGCTCAGACAATATAAGATAAAAGTTCATGAATGTTGTTTCAAGTACTCATTCATATTATATGTGTGTTCGGACTCCACTCTGACCCCGAGATTCCACCAGATATGTGTCCACTGCGTTACGGCTCCGCCACGCCAGCAGAGCTGACAGGTTTCACTTTAGTCTATGTGTTAACTTCCACCAGGTTTGCTGCGCTGGACTTCTATTTAGAATAGAATAGAATTACTTTATTGATCCCAGATATTTCGGGGGCGCTGTAGCTCAGCGGGTAGAGCAGGTTGGCTAGTGATCGGAAGGTTGCAATTTTAATCACCCATATTTATTACCTTTATTTAAAATCTATATATAAAAACTTGTTGCTTATTTTTGCATTTTTGCACTATCCATGTAAATATGTACATTTGTCGATTCTGTTCTACTTTTTCTTTACTTTAAATTTTTTTGTCTATTTTTCTATTTCTCTGTCTTGTAATATTCTGCTGTTGCAACATTCAAATTTCCCGGTCTACAGGACATTAAAGGAATTCTGATTCTGATTCTGATTCTGATTCTGTTCAAAGCGAGCCGTAGGCTGAGCTGTGTGTCAAAGTGTCCTTGAGCAAGATACTGAACCCCACATTGCTCCTGATGTGCAGCTGGCACCTTGCATGGCAGCTCTGCCATCAGTGAGGGCTCTGAGATGAGCTGGCGACTTGTCCAGGGAGCACCCTGCCCTCGCCCAGAGACAGCTGGGATTGCCTCCAGCAACAAACCCCACGACCCCATAAAAGGGATGAAGCGGTTACAGACAATGACATGACATTAATTTCTGGCGGATGCTGGAGCCACGACGGAGCAATCAGCTGACTGCAGAACAGGTTTTCCCTCTCTGGTCTTTGTTCAGCAGCTGAGGAATCTTGGCCTGTTGAGCTGTGGTGTGTTTCCTCTGACTGAGGGAAACGCCTCAGTTAGTCAGGATCAGTTTGACAAACAATAATGTTCATCAGAATAACTTCATTATTTCATAATAATGAAGAACAACTTTATAATAAGTTCAGACAGCTTCATCTTCTCCAGTCAGAACAGAGTCTGATGCCTTTGATACAGTCAGTCACTAGATTCTTTTATCCCGACTGTGTGGGCCTTACAGGTGCTGCCCTTCAACGGCTCAAATCTTATTTGACAGAAAGAAGTTACTTCTACAACTTGGTGAATTGTCTTCTTCCTCCCTCTCTCCTGTGGGGCCTCAAGGGTCTGTTTTGTGTCCTTTACTGTTTTCGTTATATATGCTGCCCTTGGCTTCCATTTTTAGGAAACGTAATATCTCCTTTCATTGCTTTGCAGACGATGAGCAAATCTACTTGCTGCTAAAACCAAATGATTCAGACTCACTGCAGCCCTTATGCAAGTGTTTGAGTGATCTAAAAACCTGCTGGATCTAAACTTTCTCTGTCTAAATGAAAATAAAACTGAAATTGTTGTCTTTGTGTAGCAGCTTTAGTGTGGTTGCTTATAAACTGGAGACCAGGAATCAGGATCTGTACATTATCAACCTTTAGGAGTAGTGAGGGACGCAGTCAGTACACACCGGCTGTCAGACGCTCTCTCAGTCCCCAGCACAAAAGCTTTTCAAGCTTTTTCCCCAAAAATATAATATATAATATATAATATATATATATATATATAATATAAAACAACGCTGCTGTAAATAATGTGTACACACCAAACTAATGTGTGCCCCTACAGTGATTAAAACTAAATGTATTTAATACTTAAATTACAAATAACATTTCTCAACACAAAAACACCAAAGTGTTCTTCACAATATGAGTAGGTTAATGCTAAAGCGTGTGTGTGTGTGTGTGCGTGCGCGTTTTTTTTTTCACATTAAACTTCCTATACATGTTCTGTAACCTGCTGTCAGCAGGTTACAGAAACGCTCTGTGTTACATAAAGCTCAGACACCGAAGATAATATGATGGAACAATCTTAATCAATCATGGTTTTAATTATTTCTGGAGATTTAAACACACTGACGTGACGAAGTTTGTTGAAGCTCAGAGAAAGTTAATGAATGTTGTCTCAAGTACTCATTCAAATCGTAGAATATGTGTGTGTTCGGACTCCACTCTAACATACACATAAAGATATTAACATAAAGATCTGCAGCAAGAGACGCAACAACAGAAACGTTTCTCACCTGGTGCTGGAAGTTGTGGTGGAATAAAGTCGTGTTCAAAGGAAGTTTGAGAGAAGTGAACTCAGCTCTGGTTCATCTGAGCGACTGCAGCAGAACTTCACTTTCCCTGAACTTTATACTGCCGCTCAGGTTCTGTAAGTCATGTGACTTCCGGGAAAAGAAGCCGCTTCGGATAAAGAAGGATGTTTATCTTCACACCTGAGCCCACTGAGCAGGTCTTTCCTCTCTTTGTTCCGCTGCTCACCTTGACCAAGTCAAGTGACTTTAACAAGGAGAGCAGCTGCTGAGGAATCTTGGCACAGACTCAGATGATCTGAACCTGTTGTGATGTGGTGAGTTTCCTCTGACTGAGGGAAACACCTCGGTTAGTCAGGATCAGTTTTACAAACAACAATGTTCATCAGAATAACTTCATTATTTCATAATAATGAAGAACAACTTCATAGTGAGTTCAGACAGCTTCATCTTCTCCAGTCAGACTCAGAACAGAGTCTGATGCCTTTGATACAGTCAGTCACTAGATTCTTTTATCCCGACTGTGTGGGCCTTACAGGTGCTGCCCTTTAAACGGCTCAAATCTTATTTGACAGAAAGGAGTTAGTCCTACAACTTGGAGCAACTTGGAGCTGCCCTTGGCTTCCATTTTTAGGAAATGTAATATCTCCTTTCATTGCTTTGCAGACGATGTGCAAATCTACTTGCTACTAAAACTGAATGATTCAGACTCACTGCAGCCCTTATGTAATTGTTTGAGTGATCTAAAAACCTGCTGGATCTAAACTTTCTCTGTCTAAATGAAAATTAAACTGAAATTGTTGTTTTTGTGTAGCAGCTTTAGTGTGGTTGCTTATAAACTGGAGACCAGGAATCAGGATCTGTACATTATCAACCTTTAGGAGTAGTGAGGGACGCAGTCAGTACACACCGGCTCTCAGTCCCCAGCAGCCGGTCATAAAGACGAAATAAATTATGCTAAGTTACCAACAGACAGAGAGCATCACAACCCATCTTACCAGCACAAAAGCTTCAGTCCAAATTTTGCTGGCAAGATAAAACTATGTCACTATGGCGTCTTATATACTTAGAGTACATTTACTTCAATACTGTATTTTGGGAGAATTTTGAAGTACTTCACTCAAGCATTTCCATTTTCTGTAACTTTCTACTCCACTAAATTCAGTAGGTGATTTGTTAATTGTTAATAGGGTGGATGGCCCAATGGGAGCTCCATCCTGCCCCTACACACCTATGTGCACCTCCCAAAGGACATTGTTGCAGGACACCTTAACCATCACTGTGACATTTCTAATTATACAATTCCATTTTATCCAGTTATCTCCCTTCTCTACCTACTACAGTTGTCTTTTATAACTGAATTAAAGTATTGAGTAATTACACCTGTAAATTGTAGCAGTGGACTGAGTTTATTCAGGCAGGGTTTCTCATGTTTCTCACAACACACAACAAGCAGGATCATTTTAAGTCACATGACCCCTTTGAATTTTTTACAATCTAAAGTTCTCTGGATGAATGTATTGTACTTGGCCCTATGAAAGTCTCCCACCTGAGCTCACTGCATGGAGATACAGAATGGGAATCGGATGAGTGTGTGAGTGAGTGTGATAGTGTGACAGATGAACCACATGAGGCAGCAGAACAAAGACCAGGAAGAGAAACTCTGATTTAATACTCTTTGGCATGGCCATCATTCATGTATGCACCTGAACAGGTTTAGGCTGAACACCACAATGAGTCGCTGCATATTTGTCTGTTAGAGGATGTAAATAAATCTACAAGACCTGATTGAATTGTTGTATAATTATTCCCACACATCATCACAATGGGGAATAAAGAGACTACACCCAAACCGCAGGGCCTCTCCCTGGTCTGATGCAAATTTTCCATCAGCTGGTTTGTAGATTGTCATCATGGATAATTAACAACTTCAACAGCATCTTTATCCATTTAACAACGCTAACGCTACAGCACAACAAGCTAGGAACACCAGTCACGCTTTCATAACAGAGAAACCGAGACGTGAGTTAAATTTACATGACTGAGTCTAGTCGGAGGGGTAAACTGTTAATTCACTTATGTCTACATGATAACATTGCGACTCAGACACTAGCTCGCTGTTAGTTACATATTTGCACATTTTTAACAGGGGGGATGACCCAATAGGATCACCACCTGCCCCGACACACCTGTACATGTCACGAGGCGGAACTTGATTTTATTAAAGCATGCTTTTATTTTGACCCCACGGAGGGGAAGACAAACACCAGTCACGAGCAGCTGCAAGTGGGAGAAGGTTACACTTCTCCCTTCCGAGCAAGTCTTTCAAAAGACCGGTGTTTTTGTTGTGGCGAATGATTTACACAAATTGGTGGCGTTAAAAAGAGGACATTTGACTGGCCCTGAGCTCTTTTCCCCCACAGGCTCTACTGAGGGAAGGAGCCAGAATGAGAAAGTGAACGCCAACAACAGATTTATGAACTTTTATTGTCCTGCCCCGGTGTTACCGCATTATTTATACATTTTATTGTTTTAGCTGTTGGTGCTCCTTTTAGTTTTTTTTTTTACAGAGGAACTTTTAGTTGCGTCAGGTGCTTTTAAATAAATATTACTGTTCCTCCATTTTGAGTGTGTTCACTATTTTAAAGCACCACTGGTTTTTGACTGCTCTCCCCCTGACAAAAAGAACCTTTTAATATTTATCTAAAATGTAATCTTGGCTATTTTAAAGGAGGTCCCAGGCCTCAACTAAACAAACCTAGGTGGCGTTGTTGGCCCCATTTTATTTTTTTCTTTAACATTGTCAGGCCTGGGCTGAAGATAGGACTCAGACGCAGAATTAGAGCAATTCAATCAGGCTGACTATTTAACACATGAGGGAGAGGGGAACAGGTGGAAACAATCAGGAATCAGGGATTACGTCAGACCAGGGACACACGAGGAAGGGCAAGTGACCTGAAACGATAGGGAGGTTAGATTTTCAAAATAAAATGGGAAGTTCACGAGACAAAAAACCAAGACAAGACCTCACCGCTGTGTGACAAACATTAGCCTTTCTGCCCGGCCTCACATACACCTCCCAAAGGACATTGTTACAGGACACCTCAACTATAACTGTGACATTTCTGATTCTAGTTCCATTTTATCCAGTTATCTTCCTTCTCTTCCCACTACAATTGTCTTTATAGCTGAATTAAAGTATTGAGTAAATACACCTATAAATTGTAGCACGGGACTGAGTTTATTCAGGCAGGTTTTCTCATGTTTCTCACAATACACAACAAGCAGGATCGTTTTAAATTCTATGACCCCTTGGAATTTTTTACCATCTAAATTCCTTTAAGGACAAACAGTGAAATAGTCGAGCACAACTGATTTATTGGCAGGCTGATTTTATTGTCCAATATTAGCCTATATATTGGTATCAGCACATATATTGTCCAATATGAAGACCTTAAATTTAAAAACTACAAATACAGAATGGAGAAAGTCACTCCAGCAGAGTGCGTTTCAACGGGGGATAAAACAGCTGGTGTCATGAAATGTAACAGCTTCCTCATTAATGGTTAAACTATAAACCTGCACAAAAATGACAACTACCGACAAAACATAGCCACCATGTTCTGAACAGACACACTAAAAACACTTACAAAAAGTAACATTTAGTTTTAGAACATACATAGCAAACTTACCTTTAATATTAAACTGTCAGAAAAAAAAACTAATCTCTGAAAAAACTTGAACATTACTCATTTTCGACAACCGTAGAAAAACCACTCCTCATGAACCCATACACATCGACAATCAGCCAGTGGAGATTGTGGACAGTTTCAGATACCTCGGGATCACACTGGACAATAAACTGAACTTCAACCAACAAACCTCAGACATTATTAAGCGCTGCCAGCAGAGAACCCACATCATCCGTAAACTCAGACCATTGTCCATCAAACCACCCATTCTGCTTCTTCTGTACCGCAGCATCATTGAACCCATTCTCCTGTACTGTGCAATCTGCTATTTCACCATGCTGCCCCTCACTAACAAAAACACATTTTTCAGAGTCACTCACACTTGCTCAAAAATAATCGGCCTTCCAACTCCAAGTCTGCCAGCCCTCATTAACACCGCCACCATCCGTAAATCGCTGCGCATAGCCCATGACTCCCACCACCCATTACATCCATACTTTACCCTCCTCCCCTCTGGTCGAACGTTCAGACAGCTGTCCTGCAGAACAACCTGCTTCTACAAAAGCTTCATCCCCTTTGCCATTACAGCTCTAAACAGCAGGCGGTAGATGTTGTGGTTGTTGTTTATCTGTATATGTATGTATGTATTTTTTCTGGTGTTGCACATTGTCATGAACAGAACTGTAAAAATGAATTTCCCCTCGGGGACAATAAATTATGAATCTGAATCTGAAAATGAACATGTTTATCTGCTACAGGTTTTATTCTGCCCTACACACGGCATCATACCATGAATGTATAAAGAGTTTGTTGATCTGGTAATTTTTCGTTTTTATACAATCGGGAGTCTGCAAAGGGTGTTTTATTTTGAAAATTGGCCAGATGTTCTATGCCAGTGGTTTCCAACCTTTTTTCCTTGAAGCCCCCCTTGCCTGTGTCCAAGACAAGCCAGGCCCCCCCAACCCGCATACACTAAAAGAATAAAGTGATTAATTACAAACTTTTATTTGCATAAATAAACAACAGTTATATTCTCCTAGTTTTACAATATATGTAGATACATTTCTTCCTTTTTGTGTCATCAGGTGTACCTCATAGGGGTGTTGGTAATAAATAGCTTAATGAATTTAAATGTGGACCAAGAAATATGTTTCAATTTGGATTATAGAGAGTTTTGATTGGGTGTGTTACTGGGATTTTATGCAGTCCAGGGTATAATTGGCCATTTGGACTAATTTTGATTTTACCATTATAGTTCACCTTAAAAACTATTTATCTTGCCTTGTTTGGTGTCATTATTTTCAGCACAACCTCACATGTGTGACTGTACAGTTATTTTTTCATTTTGACACACATCTCTCACCGTCAACGTCAGTCCCTCCCACAACTTCCTGCTGTCCCCCAGCAACCAAATCACGTGTCTTGCCATGTAATTTTGTGATTGGCTGGTGTGGTTCCTTTTTCCACCAATAGGAACGTGTTTTTTCGCTCGCAAACTTTTCCTGCTTGTGGACACTTTCATGAGAGAAGTCCGTTTTGACCGTCTCTTCCTGCACCAAACGCGCAGCAAACGTGACGGTAATGTTCGCGAAAAAGCGTGCCGTACATTATTTATCATAAGTCTGGTTTTACTTGGCCTATCAACACAATTTAAAAACTGGTACACAGCTTGAAGGCTGCTCAAACACGTAAGTCGGACCGAGACTCACTGAGGCTCCGTCTTGCTGCTATGTCATCTGAAATAGGTCACGTGATTTTGACGTGCCGGTGCGTCAATCGACCTCAAAGAGTTGCACAAATATAACTTTAACCTCACAACCGCAGAGCAGACAAAGTTGTGCGCCCCCCCTGTGATCTCTGGTGCCCCCCTAGGGGGGCGCGGACCCCAGGTTGGGAACCACTGCTCTATGCCATTACTGTCTTTCTGACTGCCTGTTGGCGCGATCTGCTCTGTGCAGCTTGTTGCGGCTTTCGTAAAAAATAAACCAGGCAGCCAGCACCCAAAGCAGCCGTGCCCTACTGGACTCCACTGTGTGCTGGAGCTGATCGTGGCCGTCAGTCTATACATACATGTAAATAGTAGAGTAACATTCATATGTATCCTTCACTTTCATCTAAGTACTATTTTAACATTGTATCTTTACTTTAATTGAGTATAACTCAGTATATATACGACTACACACTTTTTACAACACTGCTAATACCAAAGTCTAAGAGTACTCCATTACAAGTCAAAGTCCTGCATTTTAAACCCAACTCAATTAACAGAAGTCTGATTACTTAAAGTATACTTAGGGTTAGGGTTGGTACATTTACTTAAGTACGATATCACAAAACAAACAGGTTTAAACTTCAACAATACGTTGTATTTCATCAATTTATTAAAATAAAGTATTACTCTGAAATGTAACCAGTCACTAAAGTAATCAAATAAAGGTTGTGGAGTAAAAAGTTCAATATATCCCTTTGAAATGTAATGGAGTAGAAATATAAAATTACAGAAGATGAGAAGAGCCATTTTACTGCACAACCAGTACTCTATTACTGATACTTTAAGTACATTTCACATTACTTCTGTACTTTGAAGTAGGTAGGACTTTGAATGCAGGAGTTTTACTTGTAATGTAAAAGTATGCATGGTGTTTTACATTGTGGTATTGCTACTTTTAACTTATATAACAGATCTGAACACATTTTCTACCTGAGTGATGCAATGTAATTAAGTATGATTTTGAGGTACTTTTTACTTTACTTGAGTATTTCCATTTTCTTTTACTTTATACTGTACTTTTAACTCAACACATTACAGCCAACGTTATTAATCTAATCATCAATCAGATAAAATCACTGACTCGCAGTTTACAGTAGACTAATGATTTTACTTTGTTCGCTCGTCGTGTCAGTCTCATGTACTCATGTTATGAAAGTAATCCAAGTTAATTCAGGTGTTTTAAACATGTTCATGATAAGATCTGACTGTTCTTCCTTTCACACACTCAGATGCATCAATATACTTGTTTTCAATGGAATGCTAATCAGTTTTAACTTCACTGCATCAGTTTACTTCTTCTGTTACGATCTGGACAATAGAATCAACATAATCGTCACCGACTTCATCGTTAAACATCCACCATGACTGATGAGAGTCTCTCTGTGTGACTCAGACGACGTCATGTTTGAGACTCTCTCCTGGAAGTTATAGCGAAACTTTTGGGATAATTTAGGAACTCAACTCAACATATTGAACAAAGGTCGACTTGTTTTTAGATATTTTAATGCCAAAATCTTCTTTACTTGCAGTCACAGTCCACAATCTAAACTGCAATCTTCCTCCTCGACTTTGAAATGTCCTGAAGATTAATGCCAGACTTTCATCTCTTTCCATTTTCACCTCTAAAACACAATATTTTTTCATAGTTTCAAGCAACATTTTGTTTGGTTAGCCAGTTAGCAGTTAGCTAGCATATTTTTCTACCAAAATGGAAAGTAAAGCTTTACTGCTCACTTTGCGAGACTCTGTACATCAGTTACTTTTATTTCTACAGCTCCGACAAACACAGAGTAAGAAAAGAACCATGAAGAGCTGCAGGATGACGAGATTCTGTAGCTAATCAAAGTTAGCCTCTCTGGTTCCTCTGTGGGATTATTGAACTGGATTCTGGATTATTACAGAAAATAATCTGAAGGTTCTGATCTTTCCAGGTTCTGTTCATCCAGATAATCTCCACAGATTAACTCCACTCTGTGATGTTTGAAGCTAAATTAAATGTGTAGCAGTAAGAAGCTAATGTCAGGCTACAAACAGACGACATCACGGTCACATGACTTAAAAATCACCATCACTAAGAGTCTTACTGCACAATTTCTATCTTGGTTTTTATGTTGGAGAACAAAACCTGTTCATTTTCCTTAAGGTACAATATTGCAGTAACCTGTAATCCAACATAACGGTGCCCTATGTGAGGCAATGTACCGTTGACAATCATTCACAAATGTGCAATATTGATTTCAGCCCGACGGTAGGAAGATGGTTGAAGTTAAGCGCTGCTTAAACGCTCCCTCCTGCCCCTAACATCACACTCACCGATGACTTTAAAAAAATGCAACAGTCTTAAGGTTCTGGACTTTGAGTTTCAGTGAAATACTAACATGAGACCGTTCCTGTGTCTCTGTCTTCCGACCGGAGCGATCTACTCTGTGCAGCTTGTTGCAGCTTCCATACAAAATAAACCAGGCAGCCAGAACCCAAAGCAGCCGAAGCCCAGCTGGACTTCCCTGTGTGCTGGAGCTGATCGCAGCCGCCTGTGATTTGCAACACACTCTCTGCTGCTGGCGGATGGAGAGTGATGGCAGGTTAACAAGCGGGACGGCATCTTCCCTCAAATCATCTACTGGTTGTAATTAAAGTCAAACCTCATGTAGTTTTGTGTTAAAGCTCAGTGAACTACATTGAATGGCATAGAACATCCGGTAAATCTTCAAAATAAAACACCCTGTGCAGACTCCCGATTGTATAAAAATGAAAAATTAGCAGATCAACAAAAGTTGGCATTTTATGTTCTAAAAATAAAATGTTTTGTGAGTGTTTTGTCTGTTCAGAACATGGTGGCTATGTTATGTTGATAACTGTCCTTGTTGTGCTCATTAATAGTTTAATCATTAGTGAGGCAGCTGTCACAGTCTCAATCTTCCAGTCAGACAAAAAACTTTTTTGTTACTGATTTTCATTCAACATCAATAAGGAGACATGAGCTAAAGTATGTGGACAGCCGTGTCCTGGTCTGAGTCAGAACACAGGTGACCTGGGACAGGTGTGGTCCACGTGGAGTCTCTGCAGGTCTCTCAGCCTCTCAGTGGACATTAAAGGAGCCTCTCTGATCAACCAGCTGCTGCAGGTTCCTTCTCACGTCGCTGAAGTAAGTCTGAGTCTCCAGCTTCTGCGTGACGTACCTGCGATCATAATAAACCTCACAATATTGTTCAAAGGTCAAACCTAATGACAGCTCATGCCATTCTGAACGATCATCCACCAGATAGGGATCCCACGGATTGTCCAGCAAATCAGAAGCTAGGTTGTTATACACTTCCTCTTCCTTGCATTTCCCTCTTATCACCCCCTTGTACTTCTTGAACAGCAGGTCCAGGTCTCTCAGGTAAGTAGAGATGAGTCTTTCTACAGGATCACAGCTTTGAATCCCTCCCAGTCTCACCAGGTGAATCAGCACCTGGATGTGGAAGGCTGCCCAGTTCACCCAGGCCTTCAGAGCCTCAGACGTCATGTGCCCGTCCCTCACCATGGAGTTCTTCAGCCTGGTGATGGCAGCGCTCAGCTGGATCTCGATCAGTTCAATGTCACCCACCAGCTTGTCTTTGTTCTTAATGTGCATCACGCATCTCTTCAGACACTCTTCGATGTGATCCCAGACCTCAGAGGCCTTCTCCTCAGCAAACACACACCTCAGAGCCTCCTTTGTGCTCTCCTCAGATGGATCGGAGTTGATGTCGATGATGATGGTGATGGCCATTAAGTCAAGCCACCCAGCTTCTCCATCAGGCTCTTGATCCAGTCTGCAGCGCTGCCTCCCGTTTCCATTTGCCTCTTCTCGTAGTGTTGTGTCAGGTTGTCTGAGGACTCCAGACTGGTGAACATCTTGATGGTCTTGTTGACTCTCAGGTTTTGACCCTCACTGATATGACGCCCATATTTGTCCATGAGTTTCTTCTCCCTGTCCCTCCTCTCCTCTGCGCTCAACTCGTTACCCATCTTGTTATTTTCCGGATCAAATCAAAGATGGAGGTTGGAGTTTGACACTGCAACACACAAAACATCATCCAGTGAACATTTTCAGTGTGAACATGTGTTGAAGCTTCATATGGCACAACATTAAAAACACTGACAGGTGAATTGATCAACGTCGATCGTCTCGTTACAATGTTCTGCTGGAAAACCTTGAGTCCTGGTATTCATGTGGATGCTAGTGGACCAACACTGCTGAGACCAAATACACCCCCCTCATGGCAACAGTTGCCAAAGAACTTTGCTCCCTTCTCCCCTCTAACCTCTAACCTGAACCCTGGGATGGTTGGAGGAACATGATAAAGTGCTCATAAAGTCGGTTTTACCTCCACAGGTCCTAATATGATCACCAACCTATGAGATGCTGGAACAACCCAGTCCGTGGAGGACCAGGCCAGTGGTGGCAGATCCTCTGAGTTCTGCAGGCTGTGAGGTGAGGCCTCCATGGATCGGACTTTTCAGACACATCGTAAAGATTGTTCAGAATGGGATCTGGAGTATTTGGAGGCTCTGAGCGTCAAGTCACTTTCATTGAGTCACAGATATGGCAGGGACCATCATCCTGCTGGAGGAGGCCGCTGCCATCAAGGATCAACGTTTCCATGCGAGTTGCACTTTTTGTCTAACGACAGCTCAAAGCACTGTACAACACATGCCACATTCACACGCACATTCATACACTGATGACGGAGGCTGTCATGCAAGGTGCCAACTCAGACGCAATTTGGGACTCATTATCTTGCTAAAGGACACATCTACATGCAGCCAGGATTCGAACTGGTGACCTTCCGATCACTAGACGAGCTGCTCTACCTGCTGAGCCACAGCCGCAAACTGGAGCGTTACAGTTTCCACTGCACAGACTGAACTGTGGTGCGCCACACAGGCATATATCAGGCTGCTACAGTATGTCTGCTGACACATTTTAACATTTCATATCTACATTTTTATCAGTCTGAGAGCCTGACGATCATCCGATTAACTCGTGGACAATATGCCATCGTTGGAGCCCTCTGGTACCTGCTCTGCAAACAGACACTCTCCAGGTTTCAGCAGCTAACTTCATGTAGCAGCAGTTAGCTCTTACATTAGCAACAAAGCTACTGGTGGCTATCATAAATCACCTCTGTTCTGGTCCTGGCCTCTGTTGTGGTTCTCTGGCTGCGTCCAGCTCCAGCCGGAGGTGTTCGTTGAGAAGCTGCTGGTTATCAAAATGTTTCTTAGCAGTTGCTTAGCAACCAGTAAAGCTCTCTGTCCAGAGCTGCTGTGGGATTTCTCCTGAACCATGACCCGGTTTCACCCAAATCACTGAATACAATTTAAAGTTGTGAATTTGTCCAGTACTCTGTGAGGATCCAGTCCCTGTAACACAGCTTATACATCCATGACAGAAGAAACGCTTATTGGACAAAGAATTGATATAGATCTTTAAAACGCCATTAAAAATATCTTCACAGCACCACTGTTGGACCGGATCCTGCTGAGATATGGAAGCAGGATGGACAGGAAGTCAGAGACACAGGAACAGCATGGAGCATCCAGTAAATCTTCAAAATAAAACACCCTGTGCAGACTCCCAATTGTATAAGGATAAATAATTATCAGATCAACAAAAGTTTGCAATTTATGTTCTAAAACTAAAATGTTACTTTTTATCAGCATTTCAAGTGTGTCTGTTCAGAACATGGTGGCTGTGATATGTTGGTAACTGTAACTGTTGTGCTGGTTTATGGTTTATTAGTGAGGCAGCTGTTACATCGCACTCTGCTGGACAAACTGTGTCATTACACCAATTCAAATTACCCCAAGCATGTTTTTCTGCATTATAGTTTTTAAATCATATCGGTGCATGTCGGACAACATAAAGGCCGGTGCCAATATATCTGTGATAGTATCAACATGTAGAATATGTGGAATCATAAATGTCACAGTTGTGGTGAAGGCGTCCTGCAGTGATGTCCTTTGGGTGTGTCGGGGCCGGATGGAGCTCCCATTGGACCTTCCACCTGTTAAACATTAACAAATCACCTGCTGAGTACAACAAACTGACAAACATCATGTGTGAGATTCTGACCCAGTTCAGACCGGATCAGAACTTTATCATCTCTCTCTATAATCAATCACGTGGTCTGATCTCTCAGATTGACGTCATTTTCTCTTGTCTCTGTAAAACCGGCAGCACATCTCAGACTGACTGCTGAGGACGATCAGAGGCAGTCAGACGGATTCTCAGGCTTCTTCAGGTAAAGAGAGATTCTTACCTCAGCTCAGAGAGACGTGTCCAGATGTTCCGGTCCAGTTCCAGTCTGCAGATCTTCTGACTGACCGTTGAAAGTGAAAGTAAACCCAGATGAGCACAGACGGGCTGTTGGCGCCCCCTGCTGCTCAGCTGCTGTAGCACACCTGCTCTCAGCCATCACTGCTGTCGCCGCCATGTTGGACCTGCACACCTGTCAGGTGGACTGACACAGAGCGCGAGGAGCTGAATCAAAAGCACGATGACGTTTGAATTTCTTAACTGAATTCAATGAGTCGTTTTTAGGGTTCTGAGAAGCTGATTGGTTCAATCCTCCGTCCTGACGTCACAGGTGGACAGACAGATAAAACTGATAAAACATATTTTTTCCCACAGAGACAGAAATATCTTCACATTTAATGTTTGCCGAATGCACAAGTAGGAGAAAATAGTTCAGACTGTGATGTAGACAGCGCTGCACATCATTCATACAGTCTCTCCCAACGCAACCAGATTCAAAGTTGAGCGTTTTTTAAAGGGAGTCTGACTTTCTCCAGAGATTTAACAGGTTTTTACAACGATGCCGCGACAGACTGACATTGTTTTCAGGGAGAGACACATCTCAGTACGTTTTACTTGATGCCGAATGTACAAGAAGGCACCAAAGAGTCAGAGATTGCTGCAGCTGTTTCACAGAGTTCATTCAGTTTCTCCTCATGATGCAACAACTCTTAAAATCAATCAATTTCAAAGGGAGTCTGGTGATATTGCACACATAGAATATCAGTGGCAGCACATTGATGGAAACTGGACTCAAACTCTGACAGAAGAAGAAGATAAAAAACAAATATGGCCAAATTTGACTTAAATATATTGTGTATTTAAACGTATTTCTATGCTAAAAACAACTTATTAACATGGGAAACACATTATAATAATAATCATCAATGATCAATGGTTGATTTATAGCTAATAAGAATTAGTTATTGTAAAGGTTAAAAACATCAGTTGAAACTTCCTAATGACGTCCAAATAATGTTTATGAGTGAACTTCACAGTATTTATTGACCATTTACAATATTATGAACATCAGTTACAACTTTCCATTAAACAATAGTTAATAAATAGTTTATAAAGTATTTCATTGATGTTAAACATCTTCAATGTGACTCTTCTGTCGGCCAATCACAGGGAGCCAAAGCTCTCCATTATATTGATATCTTTAACTTTTATTGTCTCGTCTCTTATTAAATTATTTTTTTTCTATAGTAGCTTATTTTCATACTTTGATCTTGTTTTAATGTTTTGTTTCTTGATGTCCTCCTGCTTGTTTTTAATGTCTTAATGTAATTAATAATACAATAAACTGGTCACATGACGTCAGAGAGAGGAGCCAACAGAAAGACTTTGGTTGGGATGTACAACATACAGCCCAGTTTTATTCAGGTTTTACAGTTTTTGGGGGGTTTAAAGATCAGAAAATAAAAGTATAAAGGTATAAGCATAAGTACAGGAGTATAAAATCAACAGCCAACAAGGTCAAAGTGTGAGACGGCTCAGACAGAAGACCCAGACCAGAGACAGAACCTGGATCTTAAACCTGGATGAATTACAATAAAAACACCAACAATTGATGAAGATATTAACAAGAAGATCTGCAGCATAAGACGCAACAACAGAAAAGTTAAAATAAAGTTTTAAATGAGATAAAGTCTCTGTGCTGGTCGTCTGTCTGACTGCAGCAGAGCTTCTTCTGTGTGTACAGTGTGTGTTCACTGTGTGTGTGAATAAGCTTTCTGTTTAAATACTCTGAATACAACACAAATAATACAGGAAGGAGCTCTCACAAGCTCACACCCCACCAAAATAAATCAAACCCAAAACAAGCTTAAAATATTACAAATTACAAATTGCAGGTCTGCTCCAACACTCACCTCTTTTAAATCGAGACTTAAAACATTTCTTTTTGCCACTGCTTTTAGCTGAAGCAATTCAAGTCTTTGAACTGCATTATGACTCTGACTCTACAGTCTTGTTTCTTTTAAAGCTTTTCTACTTCAGCCTACTTTCTTTTTGATGTTTGTTTTTTCTCAATGGTTTTTCTGGTCTTAAAATGCAATTCTTAATGTTTTTTAAGCCAGGCCAGCAGATGTGATGGTAAAATGTCAAAAGAGGAAGCTGGAGTGTTTTTCACCCAGTCAGAGAGTTCTGACCAACGGACCAATCACATTCACATTTACATTTAGGACATTTAGCAGACGCTTTTGTCCAATATGATTTACAATAAGTACATTTGTCACAAGACAGAAACCTGACATCAACGTCAGTAGAGTAAAAAGAAATATAGAAACAATTGTCAAGCCGTCATCTGAGGATCATAACTGCTATTTAAATACATAAGTGTTGTGATTGAAGTGCTGATGATATGAACATACATGTGCATACATTCTTTTTTTTTTGGGGTGGGGGGGAGTCCTGCTATGCAAAGTCTGAACTAATGAGTCCTGAGTCTCCTGCTGCAGACAGAGAGACTCTGCTGTCCTGACGTTGGTCGGGAGTTCGTTCCTCCACTGAGGCTCCAGAACAGAGAAGAGTCGTGACTTCTCTGAGCAGCTTTGTTTGCTCTCAGTGATGGCGGTACCAGCCGGCCCGCTGATGTAGCAGAGTGCAGTGCTCTCTCTGGGCCGTGTGGGCTGACCAGGGTTTGGAGGCAGACGGTGCAGTTCTGTTGACGGTCTTGAAGGCCAGAACCATCGTCATGTTTTGGAGAAGGGAGGAGGGAAACGGGTCCAGGGAACAGGTGGTGGCCCGGTTAGACGTCACTAATGTGAGAACATCTTCAGAGGAGAGAGGACTGAAGCAGGTGAGGCCATCAGAGGTGAGAGGAGGAGGAGGAGCTTTCTGGATGGACCTCTGAGTAAATGGGTCTCTGAGCAGTCTCCATTTAGAAACAATGAACAGACTTCAGCTCTTTGTTTTCTTCCTCTGGTCTTATTCTCCTCACTTATTTTGATAAATAGTTTATTTTAGCAACATGTTTCATTTAAATTGAATCTTTAGTTTAAAATGATGCTGGTTGTATCCTGGTGGGTGATACAGATTGATGATCACGACAGGTTGGTCCCAATCATTACGTTGCAGTTCTGTGACAACAAACTCAAAGGTTTTTATGTTTAGAGAGTCAAAGTGAATTCGTTCTCCCTTCAATATCTCTGAGAACTGGTTGGCCACCCCTCCTCCTCTTCTACCATCCCTCACCTGATAGTGGAACCTGAAACCTTCTGGTGAAGCCTCTCTGAGGATTCTGTCTACTGTTTCATCTCTTAACCACGTCTCTGTTGTGAGAAGGACGTCCAGGTTGTTTCCTGTTATGAGCTCTGAGATCCTGGATGTTCTTTGATTCATCGACCGAGTGTTGAGCAACCCGATCCTGATTGTTCCAGGAGGTGTTTGGTTGATCTCCCACTGATCCACAGTTTGGATTTGTTTATTCGAACGCTGAGATTCATTCTTTCGACGACGCTTTTCTCTTTTGCTTTCTACCAGTCTGCTTGCTCTCCTCTTCCTCTGTCTCTTCCTCGCTATCACTCTCCTCTTCCTCCAGATCTCTCTCTTTATCCTCATTTCCCTGATCACATTCAGTCTGTTCGGCCTGCTGACTGTTTTTGTTTTGTTTACCTTCTGTTTGCTGACTGTTTTTCTCTTGTTCTCTTCCAGTCTGTTCAGATTGATGACAGTGTTCAATCACATGTCTCTGATCTGTTTGAGTCATCAGGTTTACACTCTTCTCCTGAACTGGATCTTAACTCATAATGTTTCCTCTGTAATAGCTGAAACCTAAACAAACTACCAAACTACAAACTACCAGAAGGCCGATATTGGTCTTCTGGCCTTCTCCTCCTCTTCTCTTCGTCTTCTGGCCTTCTCCTCCTCTTTTCGTCTTCTGGCCTTCTCCTTCTCCTCCTCTTCTCTTCTTCTTCTGGCCTTCTCCTCCTCTTCTCTTCGTCTTCTGGCCATCTCCTCCTCTTCTTTTCGTCTTCTGGCCTTCTCCTTCTCCTCCTCTTCTCTTCGTCTTCTGGCCCTCTCCTCCTCTTCTCTTCGTCTTCTGGCCCTCTCCTCCTCTTCTTTTCGTCTTCTGGCCCTCTCCTCTTCTCGTTGTCTTCTGGCCCTCTCCTCCTCTTCTCGTTGTCTTCTGGCCCTCTCCTCCTCTTCTCTTTGTCTTCTGGCCCTCTCCTCCTCTTCTCTTCGTCTTCTGGCCCTCTCCTCCTCTTCTCTTCGTCTTCTGGCCTTCTCCTCCTCTTCTCTTCGTCTTCTGGCCTTCTCCTTCTCCTCCTCTTCTTTTCGTCTTCTGGCCTTCTCCTCCTCTTCCTCTTCTCTTCGTCTTCTGGCCTTCTCCTCCTCTTCCTCTTCTCTTCGTCTTCTGGCCTTCTCCTCCTCTTCCTCTTCTCTTCGTCTTCTATCCATCTCCTCCAGATCCGTCCTGTGAATCAAACTAGTTAGCATCATTCAGAAACATCAGTTGTTGCTAACAGACACATTTTGCTCTGAACTAAGACGTATCTACATGTTGGCAACAAGCAGTGCCTGAAATGTCTGACCTGTGTACAGAAACAGAGTTAAATGCAGCCCCACCCATAATCACTAATCAATAATCAATAATCATACCTCATGTTGAACTGATCCGTCACTGTGCTGCAGTTCTTTAGGATGTTGTCAGCTGTGTCTCTCATTGATCGGCTCGCTTCAGTCTCATGTTTGTTCTTGATCATGTCTGTCCAGTTTCCAATTGCCTCAGGAAGAGCAAACACTCCAACAGCTCCTCCAACAACCTGATGATGAAGATCAATAGTCAACAGATCAATACTTGATTCATTCAGCGTGCCTGATGTACACAGTGCATCGCACACTATCTATTATTCACCGTACTTATTATCATACTTCTGACACAAAACTTTGGTGTGTAAATAGTCACAACTATGACGATATTCTGTCTATAACTCAGTGTCACACAGCGGTGAGGTTTTGTCTTGTCTTGGGTTTGTGTCTCTTGAACTTCCTGTTTTATTTTGAAAGTCTAACTCTCCTCTCGTTTCAGGTCACTTGCCCTTCCTCATGTATCACTGGTCTGATGTCTCCCCTGATCCCTGATTGTTTCCACCTGTTTCCCATCACCCTCATGTGTCTTATAGGCCGCGTCTCCCTTTGTCTTGTGCCAAAGTGCCTTGTTCTGTCGTGCACTCCAGCCCTTCGCCACAGTCCAAGTCTTGTGATTCATTGTTGGTTTAAGTTCATAGCCTTTTTCTTTCCTCCTTTGGAGCGATTTTTATTTTGTTAAATTTTTCGCAGCTTAGTCTGTCAGTGTAGTTTTGTTTTATAGCCTTGTGATATCCTCGTCTGAGTGAATTTTTGTTGTACCTTTTATAGCCAAGCTTAACAGTATAGTCAGTTTGCAGTCCTTTGTTTTACTCTTAGTGAGTGATTTTGTTTTCTCCTTTTTGTGGAGTTCGCACCGTTGGTGTGGTTTTTATTTCTGAGTTTTGTTTTCTGTTATTTGTTCTTTCTAGTCAGAGAGATTAGTCAGGTAATTATTTCACAGCCTATTGATTTGTCACTCTGTCTTGAAGCTATAGAATTTTCAGAATAAAAGCCTGTTGAATTTTGACCTTGCTCTGCATCTGAGTCCTCTTTCCAGCCCCGGCCTGACACTCAGCACGAGCACAGATTTCATTACAGTCTCATATAAATGTTGATGACGACTTTGGGAAGTGACAATTGGTCATCTTGGGTTTGAAGGTCAGAAAAAGGTTCACATTACCAAGAAAAAATGAATTATGAATTCTTGGACCCCAAAAGTCCTAGAAACGAAGTTCCGAACTAGACCAAACCAAGCTACTCTTCAACATGGCCGACGCTGGCCATTTTGGATGACAAATATCACAGCATCGTGTTCAGTTCTTTAATTTACTCTAACCATCCAAGTCATATCTGTAACATCACACGTCGGCATGTCAGTTCTGTGGAAAAAGAGATGGCAAACATGTTTAAGGATTTAAAACACTTGTGCTGATTAATGAGGTTCTGCTGAAACACCTCTGAACCTTCTGGACCCTCTAAAGACTTTCTAAAGACTCGCCAGATTGGTTCGTGGTTTTGCAGATTCAGCAAACCGTGTGACTGTCTCAGCCTACGGTCTGTTGTTTTCAGTAATTTGTATATTTAACCTCATCTAACCACAATGTTCTGCCTTGTACGATCATTGGGTGGTTTTATGAGAAGATCTCTTTGAACAAACCTTTTAGAAAGGAAGGTCTTGAGGGTGACACAGTATAAAAATGCTCAATTAAAACAGTATTTGACTGATAAGTTGGTCGAGTGGATTATATGTGTGGCGACCAGAGTTTGTGTCTTGTCTGTATTCTGGATTTTTACCAGAACAGTTAATTGTTTTCATGTATTTAAGAGGACTTCAATTAACTTTTAGTTACAATATGGTTAAAGTCACTCCTTGGGTTTTAGAATATGGGGCCAAATGACAAAATACTTTTTTATTTTCATTCGTATCAAAATTCTTGAGCTGGTATCAAAGTTCAGTCCCAAGCTGCTCCCGTCAGCCTCCAGGACAACACATGTACACTCATCATAAATATCAGTCACTGAGAACAAAACTCTGAAATGTCTTTCAGTGAAATCAGTGTGATTTACTGCGTGATGATCAAATAATAAGGAGTGTAGTTACTGAATCTTACCATGGCTCCTTCAAACATCGCTGTTTTCAGTCCTGCTTTGGACATTTCTTTGAGTTCTTTGGTTGGTTCAGCAATCAAATCCTTAGTGTGTTTCCCAGCTGTTTTCAGTGAGAAAACTGTGAAAATGTGACAAACAAACACGACTGACAGTGAACACGATGAAACAGTAAAACACAGCAGATGTTTAAAGAACAAACAGGACGAGAGAAAATAGAGAGATTCAACCAGAAGCTACAAAAGTACTGAGAGCTGAACAAATATATGGCAGCCAATTCTGATGTTGTGTCACAAATAAATGAATGTGTCGTTACTCTGCACGGTTCTTCTGGGAGACTGTGGGTCCGGTCCATTCATGTGGATCCCACTTTACATGTAATACCCAGAAGTACCCAAAAGTACAACTCGTATGATAACGGTATGTAGGAGAAGTATGTATATAGGTATGGGCCTCACATGGACTGCACCATAAAAATATAGGGAGGAGACACTACTGCTTGATAATAAGGGTAATTAATCACTGGTGATTAATTATACACTCGGAAATGGGGCACCACCTCCATTATTTAGCTCTTGGAATAATCCGGAGGAAATTATTCCAAACATCTAACTGTACAAGTTTGACCTGAACAGTTTGTTCCATTTCAAATCAATTTATTCAGTCTCAATATTCTAAAGCAGTGACTTCTTTGCACGTATCCATCGGTTCTCCAATTTAAATTAAGTTCCAGACAAAGACAAATGATTATATATGTTTATTGACTAAATAATTTGGGGTAAAATACAAGAAATGACAAACTAAGACGAACAACAACAGACAACAGAAAAGGTAAAGACTGTAATTATGAAAGTAATAAAATTATGTGACCGTCGGCAGATGGTAAAGTTAAAGAGTTGAATTTTATATATTAAACATTATGGGAGTAATTTTTAATACTAACGAGACCCTAATCTCAATTTTTACTTAAGTTCATAAGACAGAAGTCAGAACTTCAGACCCCAACTCATTCTCACGTGTGTGGATCCAGCTGCATGAAGACGTTCAGCCTGTTTTGTCTGGGAGTCAGAAGGTCCTGAAGCTTGGTTTCCTTGAGAGTTCTGGGTTGGACTACGGCATGGCGCGCCGGTCCAATGGCCAGAGGGAAGGCCGATACTCTGTTGAGGGACTCTCGGTCCGAAGACCCAGCAGGTTTTCCGCCTTGGGAGCGCTGAGGCAGAGTCGATCTCGGCTGGGAGCACACAAAGTCCCTTTTGTTGGAGACTCCTTGCCAGGCTTCTGAAGCAGACGATGACTGCAACGTTCTTCATCAGATGATCACAGTCTTGAAAAAGACTTTTTCTTTGTTGTTTCAAGTGGTGGGTCTTAAGCTCTGATTCTGAAACTAATTCAGCTTCTTCTGGATCAGGCGGCGATACTTTAACAGTATATTAAGATCAAAAATCAAAAAGAAAATAATTTCGTTTTGTTAAAAACTTGGATAAAGTAAAGCACTTAAAGTAGTGATTCAATTCGCTTCTCTTGGAGCTTGTTGCAAAAATAAAAGTAAAGATTATAGCTGCTGCGCAGCGATGGGTTGGGTCCGGGCTATTTTTGCCAAATTTAGGCAATTCTGAGCAACAAACAGGAGAATAGGAAGACAAGACAGTTGACAACAATGTTCATTTTGGACCACTTGAGGCTTGAACTCACAACTTCTGGAACCAAAGACTGTCATCTATCGCTCTGAGCTAATTGGCAAGTGGCAATACAACAGTGGTTTCACAAATTTGAGTAAGCCATTCACTGTTGTGCAGGCAGATTTGAAACCACTGTAAAAAATTCAGTTATCAAGACAAAAATCTGAAAATACACATATTGCAGCATGGAGATGTTGGTAATTTGTTTTTAAAAATGATTGATTTGCTCCATAAGTGAATAACTGATGTTTAAAATGCTGCTTGCATTGACTGCAATTATTCACATGAGAGCAGAATTCAAAATGTTCTCAAAAATTCAGTTTTTTTAGGTAAAATTCTGATATTTGTGAAACATCATCTACCATGACTCTTAAAAATGTTCAATTTTTTTCATGAACATTGACGATTTATTTATCAATCTGCAGGTATATGTTTACAGTAGTGTTCACAGTCAAACATTTTCTTGCACTGTAGGCAAAAATTGTGGGAGGAGATAGGTTTTTATAAGTTTTACAGTTTAAAAAAAACAGAGTGATGGCCTTCATAATTTTTAATAGGTTTAAATGTACAAAAGTTTCTTTAGTATTGGGGCTACAGTTTGATGAAAGTGTGAAGTTCTAGCAGGTTGATTTGTTATGAATTTCCAATGTTTTGAACTTTAGTTGCTTGCTGCAGCGCCACCATTAGGACTATTGGTTTGGGTTTACAGCTGAGGTAATCTGGCATGAGACTGGGACTTTATGCAAAATTTGGTTAGCTTTCACCCATGGTCCGGTCCAAGCTATTTGTTTTTATTTCATTTAGAGCAGTGTTTTTCAACCCTGTTCCTCGGGGAACACTGTCCTGCATGTTTTAGATGTTTCCTGCTCCAACACACCTGATTGAAATTATCGACCAATCATCAAGCTCTGCAGAAGCCTGACGAGGAGGCATTCATTTGAATCAGGTGTGTTGGAGCAGGAAACATCTGAAACATGCAGGGCAGTGTTCCCCGAGGAGCAGGGTTGAAAAACACTGATTTAGAGGCTTGCTGTGATGCCACCATCAGGACAAATGTCTTGTGTTTCATGTTGAGGACATCTGACATTTTGATCTGTCATCATCATCATCATCCTTGCTGGGTCTCGAACCCACAACCCCTGACACCAAGAACCAGCTCCTAACTCACTGAGCTAATAAGCTGAAAATGAGACCTGCTGTGTAGCTTCATTTGTCGACTCAGGGAGTCACTGTCCGAGCAGCTGTTGTCAAGGCAGATTCCAAAAATGGTCAAAATGTCAGAAATTCTGTTACCTGAACAAAAATCTGATAATACATAAATTGCATCTTGACAGCATAGAAATGTTGGTGATTTGTTTTTAACTCTAAGTGTTTTGCTTCATAAAAGAAAATCTGATATTTAAAAATGCCATTCTTACATTGACTCCAGTTGTTCCCATGAGAGCAGAATTCAAAATGTTCTTAAAAATTCAGTTTTTGAGATAAAATTCTGATATTTGCCAAACTTCATCAACCATGACTCCAAAATATTCTGAATTTTTTTCAGAAAGATTGAAAATGTATTTAGCAAGAATTTGATAGTATATGTTTACAGTACTGTTTACAGTCAAACACTTTGATGCACTGTAGGCTTAGTTTTTGATAAATCAAAAATCCGAGAAACAACTTTTGTGGAGGACGGTCTGAAGATGCTCTCTAGCAAGTTTGGTGACAATTGAGCAAAAATTGTGGGAGGAGATAGGTTTTATAAGTTTTACAGGTTTTGAAAAAAACTGAGCGATGGACCTCATAATTTGTAATGAGTTTGAGTGGACTAAAGTTTCAGCAGTATTGGGGCTACAGTTTGGTGAAAGTTTCAAAACTGTAGCATGTACTGTTGATTTTGTAGGTATTTTTAAAGTTTTTAAATTTAAACGCTTATTGTGCCCCCCCAGGAGGAATATTGACATGTCCTTGGAATTAAGTAAATCTGGCATGGGGCCGGACATTTCTGTAAAGTTTGGTGAGTTTTTGCCCATGGGAAGTATGACTTCCTCGGAAGAAAGAAAGAAAGAAGAAAGAAAGAAAGAATTCATAGGAATACAATAGTTTAGGAAAATACTGATGACAGCACTTTATATGTTTTTATGTCATTGATATTTGTTTGTCCTTTTAAGTGATACTGCTCCTCATGTCTTTTGAATTAAATTGAATTTCTTCTTCTTCCACTGCTTGTCTTCTGATGTGGAGAGAGAGAAGACCTGTGCTTGACCTCGTTTGTCCTGAGGCAAAAGGAGTTCATCCTCTTTGGAGGGGGGGGGGGGGAGGAAGTGAATATTCAGTCAAACAGATAGGCTTTGTTTGGTTAATCTTGTCTTGTGGTTGAGAGGTGAGAGGTCAGAGGACGGGGAACGGAAGCAGAGACTCGTGAAGGAGACATAAGGGCATGTGCTCCTACAGATATATATATATACATAAAGGTGAAAAATGTGTCGGTGTGTAAAAGAAGAGTGAAAAGAAAAAGGGGGAAAAAAAACAACAATCTACATTTCAGCCCCCAAACCTGATTTCTGTCTGTGTTTGTTTATTCCCTTTTTCTTTTATTTTTTCTTGCCTTCTGTTATGGTGAGGTTATATTTTAGGACCCAAAGGCAGGGGTTGGAAATGGAGAACAAAAAAGCGAGCTTTATCATGAAAAAGCCGAATGAGTACAAAAACAAGGGATTTAGACACAAAAGCGAGCAACCAAAAGGCTCAAACAAGGTGCAAAGAAAAAGCAACGTTCAAATCAAAAAGTGAAGCAAGAAACTAAAACCTGAAACATCCAAACTGGGGACACGAGGAGACACTGGAGGAACGATGGACCACGACGGGGCAACATAAGACAGTAGAACGGAACACGGAACAAACTGACAAACACATGAAGGAGGACAGAGATAATATACAGTTACACTGATGACGGGGCGAAGAACAGGTGAGGTGAGTGAGGAGGGAGGAGGACAGGTGAGGTAACGAAGGGAAAACACAGAGAGGGAAAACACACAGGAGAAACTGAAAAGCAAGAAGAGACACACAAGGCACGGTTTCAAAATAAAACTGGAAATAGAACAATAAAAGCCAGGATCAGGAGGCCTTCTTCAATATTACAGGGTTCTCATTCGTGTTGTTGGAGTTTGTACTGTCTTCACTTCCTGTGCCTCTTCACCTGCACTGCTTTTCACTTCACTCACTGCTGTAATATAACCTTGAATGTTGTTTGCATACTGTACATCGCTCATGTTGGAGCCATTTTAGTTCATTTTTAGTTACTCATATAAATCCATGAGAAATGTCACCATCTGGTGACGAAAGGCCTTTATAATCAGGTCACTACCTGCATGCAGGTGTGCAAACCAACAGTGAGTGCTGAGAGAGAACACAGTCTTTTACTGCTCTGCTCTCACAATCACAATCGATCGAGTGATATTAGCGTATGTTTTGTTTATTTGTACTTTCAGTTAATTCGATTTATTTGATGCATGTTAGAGCTCAGAGTCAACACATGCACACACTCACACAGTCCACACAAAACCAACCAGACAGACGACAATCAACCTCAACAAGTAAGTGCAGAAAACTCAAAGCACGTAAAATAACTGTCGACGGCATGAAGGCTTTAGCTAAGCACCACATTAAGAAAGCTATTGACCGAACAGCTCATCACTGCACTTTTACATACAGTGCCTGAATGAATAACATCAATTACAAAGAGACAATAAAAGTCGTTGTTTTTGTAGCTGTGTTAGACACACACTGATTCTCTTAATATAAACTACAGACAGGACACATGTTCTTCTTTTTACCTCCTTGTTCCTCCGTCTCTGTCTCTCCAGCCAGACGTCGTTTAGAGGGATTTTCATTCTGTCTCATCTTCCTGGACACCTTCGACTCTGAAGCTTTAAATTGAAGAGAAAAACATATTTAGCAATCATATGTTGATATTATACCTAATTTAATCCTGTATGTATTTTTGTATTCCTACCTCTGTACATGAGGAGATAGACACTCCTGGAGCTGATGAACAATCATTTTTGAGTTATTATTTGCATAAAAAAAACAACATGGTGACAACATGTGGTCGACACTTACAGATAAATAAATTCCTTTTGGAAATATCAAAAAAAAAACATTAGTTTTAAACAGACCTGAAAGTCCCGTCCTCTGCAAACAGCTGGTGTTTAATCTGCACGGTTCAACAAAAGCAAACCAATGTCAGCAAATGTCTCTTTAACGTTGATCTTTCTGATTAGGTTAAATGTTCCTCACCTCGCTGACATAAGAATCATTACAGTGATACCAGGTGTTGTCCTCAGACCGGACGGTGGCTGTGTAATGTCCACCTCTTATACTGCCCATGTGATCCACCCTCCCATACAGTTTGTACGTCTTCTCCTACAATGAAGAACACAGCCAGGAACATGGAAAGATTTTAAAAGCAACTGAGATCATTCAAATGGAAATCTCAGATAAAAAGACTCTTCCTCACCTTCAACTGTAATTCACGTGGCACTTTCACCCAGCAGTGTGATTTGAAATGTGACCTGGTGTTGTAGTCCAATTCAAATCTCTTGAGGAGAAGAATCAAGATCTGAGGAGCTTTCACCATCTCACATCTCTGAATAACACAGAAACATCATCACACACTGAATCCTTTAATCTCAAACTAATGTACAACATTGTGATTGGACTCCAGTATGAATTGGACCGGACTGCAGTCTGTGCTTTAATCATGAGGTCAGAACTCACACTTGTTGCGTCTCCATCATGGTCACATTCGTTACAGTACACCTTGTTTTTTCCTGTGTATGTTATTTCCTTAAAAATCCTTTTAAAGCTGCTCTGCTGTGGAAACACAAATGTTGTGATGAATGAATATTAGCTCAGCATGCTCACATCACATGAAGATACTGAACAGGAAGTGTGACTCTGTCTGCTCACCACACTGTAGGTTGTATCACCAGCGTCTCTCAGTGACAGAGGAAGAGTCCAGAATGGATTCGTCTCTGCATTCATGATGTGGCCTTCAGAGCACTTTGTAGTTTCTCTCAGCTGTCCTCTGAAAACCTGGAGAACATGATGTCATTTACAACTCAGCGTTCTCTTTAGTTCACCTGTAAGATTGAACAAGTTCTCACCTCAGAGGCCTTTTTGCTGAGCTGATGTAAAATCTTCTCCAGGCATTCAGCTGCATCACTTGGTTCATAAACTGCAGAAGGAAACATTCAGTTGAATCTGATATAATAATTTCATTTCATTTTTTAATTCATGATAAAAGACTTTCCTCTCTATTGCCCCTTACTGTCTGAATGTTTTGTCTTATTTATTACCGTCCATCTCACCGTTTGTAATCCCAAATGTTGCTGTGATGTTTTCTGTCCTACATGTTCTGTTCTTCAGGCCTTCAAAGATGTTTCTCAGCTGCAGATCTGTGTGTGTTTGTGGATCCAACCTTTAGATACAGAACAGTTCCTCAGTGAGAAGTGACGCTCTAAAGTGCTCAAACATGGAGTTTATGAGAACAATACAAATCTCCTGCAGAATGAAACAGTGAACTGAAACCATGTTCTCTGCTGTCCAAACTGTATCTCATTAAAATATTAAACAGTGCTATGAATGAACAGCTCGTCCACAGCATGATTCAAACACCAGTGATGAATTTAAAACACGACTATCAAAACACTGTTGGCTTCACGAGGCCGCGCTACATATTCAGGTTTTTATTTTCTCTATTTCTTATTGTAACATTTAGTTTTTACAATTTATTCCCAAAACAGGTTTAAATGTTATGACAGATATCGTAGGAAGACTGCTGCCATATTGAGTTAATACAATCCTGAGAATGATATAAATATTGCATTAACACAAAAAGCACATTTATCTATCCAATATGTAAAATTCAGCTAAACTCTCAACCAGCTTCCCAACATCAGAGCAGAAACTCAGAGTTCATGCAGAATTGCTTGAATTAAAACCAAATTTGCACTGATGAGGAAACACTGGATGGCCTTCCTCCTCCTCCTCCTCCTCCTCCTCCTCCTCCTTTTTCTGACCTGTTCGCATAGTTCCATTTTTTTGTGTGTGTTATTGAGAAAAACTGTAATATTTTCCATAATGTTGTGTCCACATCTAAATGGTCCTTCGACTGATATGTGCTTCAGGTGTGAACAGCTGTTTACCTGTCGTGGATCTCAGTGGTCATGAAGAGAACCTGCAGGACACTGTTGAGGTAACATGTGGCTCCCTGATTGGACAGGCCATGATGAGGTCTCTGTGGTGGAGCCACTTAAAATACAGAAAACACAGCGTCATTACACCATCACCAGACATCTATCATGAATCACAATCAATCACAAATAACACTGTTATATTCCATAGCACATGAGCAGTATATAACTCCTCCTTTTCATCTGAGAACAAAGTAATGCTCCGTGCATTGTGTCCTTTGTGCAGCAGATGCTGGTGATGAATTATTGTCACTATTGAACAACATTTCTGAGCAAAACCAAAATCTGACTGAATCAAATTTTTCTTTTTAATAATTCAATGAGTGCTTATTTGTTTTTATTTTATTTTTCCTCAACAGTTTACAGGAAGCTCATTTTTCTTTTCTGTGATTCAATTCTTCCAACTTGTCTGGAATCTTTTACCTTCATAGCATAACTTGTTTCTCTGACAGGTGTGTGTGTCGTCTTTTGCTCTTATCTCTTTCTTCAGTACCTGTTGGTTTTTTCTCTTCTGCTTCTGTCGTCTCATCACCTTCTTCCATCTGTTCTCTGTGATGATGAAATCCAAAGTGCTTTTACTCTCATACACATTTTTTTGTGCCTTTACATTTCTGCTTATCAGTTCACATCATCAACCAATCAAACAATCATTCTGAGCAGAACTTGCTCTAAACACGCCACAGCTACCTGGTTTGCAGATAAAGGGAGAATTCAGTTCAGTGTTGAGGAGAAATGTTAGAAGCAAAGAAGCGTTTGAAGAAAAGGAATCTGAGATCAATCTGAACTGGATGTGATGATTGATCAAAGTGACAGCCGAAGCAGAGAATTATTTAGGAGCTTCCGTTCTGGCTTTAACAACGAACGTGACATGGCAGAAAGTGCCACGAACTGTGGAGGAGATAAAGTCGGAGTCAGGAGTCCGACTTCAAGGAGAGGAAAGTGTGCGAGCTGCCGGGAGGAGAGGCGGTCCCTGCCCGCCCTCCGCCTGACGAGCAGCCAGAACATCTGTCGGTCCTTGAACAGCCGCTTCCGCATGTTGCGCATCGGCACATCCTGCAGCAGCACTGCATGTATCAGGTGGCCATTACGCACGGCCATTACGCACGGCCATTACGCACGGCTACAGCCCGAACAGCGGCGGAGGATTCTCACTCCCCAGTTATACAGGAAAATCATCTTTATCTGCGCTTATAAAGATCGTGTATTTACTTGTTTATTTCCATAAGGATCATTATCTTTAACATAATGCACACTGACACTAATATGTACGGGAGACTGTTTAATCCTGTAACACAGCTTGGTGAAAGAAACAGCTGTAAATGAAACGTCACCATAATTCACACTGTTCATATCGTTTTAATAATCACAATAGTCAGAGCGAGAGGACTGCGTGCACGGTCCGCACGGTGTTCATGAAGTTCGGGTGCCCGTACGCACCGTTTCACGCTCTGTGGATGTTTATACATTCTGAAACCTGCGTGGAAATGTTCCGTGTGTCCGCAGTTTATACACCTGCCCAGGAGCACGCAGGTGCTCAGAAATGCAGACACAGAGTGAAGACTACTCGCCAAAAAAAACAAGAGAACAGGTGGAGCCGTTTTGCGAAATTAATTCTGTGTCTCGTACTAATGTCAGCATCACGTGACCATGTGAAACAGTTTATTGCGTCCTGGTTTCTTCTGTATTGAAAGATAGACGCAATCGCCCTTTTGTACTTAAAAGTTCTCATCAAATACGGAAAAGAGGAAATAAAAAGGCCACGCAGCACAAGACGGTGAAACATGAACAGTTGGAACATTTGTGGCAGCAATTTTAGGCAGTTTGGTGTGTAAGTGTGGACGAGAGACAGAAAGGAAACACTCACCGCTGCGATCCTGGAATAAACCAGAGCAGAGGACGTTATGAAACACAGAATGTGTAGATGACGCAGCGCTGCTCACCGGCTGTATGTGTGTGTGTGTGTGTGTGTGTGTGTGTGTGTGTGTGTGTGTGTGTGTGTGTGTGTGTGTGTGTCTGCTCTGACCCGCGGAGGAAAGAGTCTGAGCCGGAGTTCAGTTGGACACATGTAAAGTGTTGACGCCCCTTTCTGTCCCCGCTGCTTCCACATACTGCTCAAACCCACAGAGGGTAAAACTGTGCTGATCATGTCGTCTCAGCCTGCAAATGAGCAACTTATTGAAATGATTTCATGTTCATGTTTTGTGACACGTTGTTACATTATTGTAGCTGTTCATCGTGCTGCACTGTGAGATGTGTTAGAATAAAGATTCTTCTTCTTCTCTGCACACAGACGCTGTTTGACGTCTTTCAGCTCGCTGGGAGTCTCACTGATGTGTTTCTGATCCAACATTGCTGCTCTAATGTTTCACTTTTCAACACATTGATGCCCTGAACCGAAGATGAACTGCAGAAGCTGAAACTAGAAGAGTGCTGCTCACATTATGTGCTGATGAGAATAAAATCACTGTTGAATTTTCACTTCTCACATTGGCACAAAGTTACACTCAAATGAAAACAGGCGCAGGTTGGTTTCCTGTTTATTTTCAAGCCGTTACAGTGAATATAATATATATAACATCACACAACATCAAATCAACATGATGAGCTACACTTTCCGAAATAAAACATAAACATCACACAAAATCAAAGAAGAATGTCTGATACAGAAACTTGACCAACATTTTTAATCATTGTGTAATTTTCAAACTTATAGCTGGTTGTTAATCATATCACAGCCATTAAATCATTAATTAAAGGTGTCATTAACTACACCTTTAATAAATGATTTAATGGTGTATTTATTTATTTAATTATGGCACTTATAGTCGTCATTTTAACACAGCTCCGTGTCTGCATGTGACCGAACAGAATGATGCAGAGTCACTTGTTCTCTGTAATGTTGGTTTCTGAAAGTGAGCTTGTAGAGTTCAGCCTCATGTTGGTCTCAGTGTGGCCGCTGCTCTCCATCAGATGAGCTCCGGGCAGTTTAACGACTGTATGAATGTGGGACATGTGTGTGATTCCATAGGACAGCAGAAGCGCCTCATCCGCCAGACGATGTATTCCGAAGACAAGCTCCACGTTGTCACCTGGAAGCAGAAGTAAATACTCAGAACATTATAACATGTTCAGTGTTTTCAGTCGGACAAGTTATATCTCTGTAAAGCAGCTGTGTGGAGATAAAACACATATTGTTAAAACCAACTTGCAGTGAAATAAATAAATCACGCGCGCGCGCACACACACACACACACATACACACACACATACACACACACACACAAACACGCCCTCATTATAACATCAACGACATTTCTTCTTCTGAATGTTTAAGTTAAATTTCCTGCTAACAAACGAACAACTTGGACAAATACAAATCTCCTGAAGGAAGTTAAGGAACGGCCAATATACATACCAGTCATGAGTATGCATTGAATTATCCTTTTTATCTGCTGGACTGTGACGTTCTTCAAACGATCGTTACAGTTGCACAGACTGATGATCTCTTCCACTCCTGAGGGTGAACTCACTCTCAGCTGGAATGCCATGTTGCTGCCCGGACTGTGAGGACTGTGAGGACTGTGAGGACTCTGAGGACTGGGTGAACTGGGTGGACGCGTCTCCTTCAGACACAGACTGAAACCTCAGGCTGCAGATACAGCAGCGCTCCTGCAAACCACGTGACTTCTGGGAAACAACCGCGGAAAAGAGGAGAAAACAGCGGCTCCACATTTTCAGGGAGTTCATTCAGTCAAGATGGCCAGCAGCTCCGAGAAGTGTTACGACCCGCAGGACCGCACGCTGACATTTGTGGACGGAGAAGATGAACTGGACTGTGAGTAACTCCGTTTTAAATAGAATGCAGGTCAACGAGCGTCCACTGTCTGTAACGTGCAGCTGCAGCTCAGTTCTCCTTCACTGAATTTCAGTGACTCGGTGTCTCACAGCTGAAACACTGATTCTGCTCCGTCTGTGTCTCACAGTTCTGTGTGCCGGCTTCAAGTCTCTCAGAGCGAAGATGTCCTGCGGCCATGCTGTCACTCCGATGTCTCTGACCGACCACTGCCGCAGGTTGTTGTACCAGGTATGATGTTTGCACCTGCATCACGACAGTTAAAGACATGTTAGTGACTGAGAGGACACGAAGGCCCAGCGGCAGCTTAGTTAGTCTGATAGTAACTTTCTAGCCATCATCAATTGTTTGCCACTAAAAGGAAAATAAACCACAAAACCACCATAACTGCAGAGTAGTTTTGTCACATACCTGCTTAAGATTCACTCTTTAAGTGCCTCAGTGGCCTTTTGATTTTGATTTTGTTTAATAATGTATTTGGACAAAGGGTCTTATTATTGAGGACCAGTCTGCCCCTACACTGTGGATCATGGCAGCAGTAACACGTTGACAGATGAACATCCTTCTGTCTTGTATTCTGTCTATATTTTCAGGGACGGTGCAGGTTTGTGTGTGGTATCTGTGATGCTGAGTGGTCCTTCCAGGAAGTTCGTAAAATGGCTCTTCTGACTCCTGAAGAAGTGAAAGAATTTGAAGACAAAAAGTTGCGCAATGCTGACATACATTCCTTTGGTAATAGAGAAGTAAGTATCTACACTACATTGTTGGAAAAAAATCCAATTGAGGAAACAAATACAAGTCTGAATTAAAAATTCAAACTCATTTATTCTCCTTGTGCTTCAAGGGCTCGTTGGAAATATTAAAGACCTGTCCAGAAGTCGTCCTCAACAATGTGAAGGACACAGACGGTCCCTTAAAATGTCCGTCCAACCGAGCCTGTCCCACCTGTGGTTTGCTGGTGCGACATGATGGAACAGGTTGTAAAAACGTTGGCTGTACGCAGTGTAAAGTGGAGTTTTGTTTTTCATGTCTGAAGATCACTACAGAGTGCCAGAAACTAAACCCAGGATCCTGGCACAAACCTTGTTCTACTGGTGTAGCACCGAGACAGACCTCCATACCTGTGTGGCAGCACAGGTAAATGTGTTGATCCAAGAACCACAGACACACCTGGTTATGTTGTCTGTTATAAAGCCAATAATCCTTATTGTTATTACTCAGACAGATATTCAGCCCAATACCAGCTTTGTTGTGATCTTGTTTTGTCTTTATCGGCACAACATGAATCAGTTTGGCTTCAGCTCCTTTAATGTTATCTCACTGTGACACTGTAATTTGATCCCTGTTGTTTCTTTTTCACATTTCCTTGTTCAATCAGATTTTTAAAAACAACATTTATTTCCCTGTTGAATAAAAATAAATACACAGGTTGGTTTGAATACGTTATTTCTTGTTGAGCTATTTTATTTTAGCAGCTCATTGGTGGAATCACTACAAACGATGATTGTGGTAGAAGAAGTATTCAGATGATTTAGAAATATAAAAGAAAATATCACACAATAAAAATAATTGGTTGTAGTGAAAGATCCATTCAAAGTATTGTTATTGGCCAAATGTATGTAAATATCAAATTCAAATGAGCTTTATTGGCATTAATGTTTAATTCAGCTTAATTGCGCATTATCGATTGTCAAAAGTAGAAAGTATCAGTATTATATTTTCATTATTGATTATTGATACATCACTCAAATGTAAAAAATACAATGTGATGATGAGGTCATTTTATCTGCCTATGAAGAGTTAATAACAATGTGACATATTTTATAATGATCAGATTTAAATAGTCAATCAAACTTTAGTTGAGAGTCATTTCCCTGTTAAGAATCAATGAAATGCTTTTTAAACTATGTATTAAAAAATGTTTATTGGACAGTTGCAACCTTTAGAATGAATGTTTTATGAACCATAAATTGTATTGTTAACAGTTAAATAACGCTAAATGCATCATTTATGAATGATGAGTATTATTAAAGTGTTAAGTTCTTTTTTTCTCAAATAAATACGTTTAATTCATTTAAGTCAAAATTTGCCATATTTGTTACACGTCTTCTTCTTCTGTTGGAATTTGAGTCCTGTTTTCATCAATGTGCTGCCACTGATATTATCTCAAAGGCCATTATTGATCAAAATGCAGAGAAATTGACATGCTGAGATTTAAAGATAGCTTTCAAAATGTTCCTGATGTATGGGTCAGGGTGAGGGGCGTGGCCTCAGTCACACCTTTTCATAATAACATCAAATAACTGTCGCAAGAACTGCTGTGTGTGTGTGTGTGTGTGTGTGTGTGTGTGTGTGTGTCTGTGTGTGTGTGTGTGTGTGTGTGTGTGTGTGTGTGTGTGTGTGTGTGTGACAGCAGCTCAGTGAAAGTAAAGCAGCTGGTTTACAGGAACTCATTTTTATGTTGTTTATTTCGGGCATGTCAATTCATCATCATCACATTTCATCATTGTTCAAATAATACAATACACATGGCCGAAAGGGAAAAGCGGGAGAAGCCAAAGCTTATCTAGTCCCGCCCCATAAACCCACAACTCACAGACAGTTTCAGTTTCTGTTTGACTCATCACAGCTGCAACAGAGGGGGCAGGTCACTGAGTACAAATACTTAGTTACTGTACTACATCTGAACACAAACCTTCTTTGTATTATCTGTATTAATTCTGTTACAGGCTCTCTCTGAGTTTCACCTGCTCTGAGGACAAATGCCCCCTTCAGGGACAATTAAGTTGTTAACATTATAAAATGATGTAAATTGAGAGCTGGACTGCTGAGTGTGCAGGAGTGACTGATAGTAACCAGAGCAGCATATCAGCAAACGTGAACCTGTAGAACTGGGTGTTCTAAATAGAATTGATATATGGTGACTGAAGGTGTGTATATAGATAAGATATGATGACCTGTGCAGGACTCTGATCTGCAGCTGCATCTTTACAAGACGTCACATGATTTAGAGGAACAGTGAGGCAGGATAAAGTCCAGTGAAGAGGCAGTCTGCAACAGTCAGCCAGCTGAGTGAACACAGAGTTTACAGTTAGTCTGTCTTTCTCTACGAACTTTATTCAAAGACAACAGGACGTGTCTACGAAGTAGGCTCCGTAAATTACACATAATGTATCTGTAGCTATATCCGTGACCGTCGAGCCCTGACATGTTATTAGCATCATTTACAGGTCCAGCAATAAAAAAGAAAGGGCCCATGACCACCTACCGTAGCTGACGTCTTCATCCGAAGTTGTACCGGTATCTTTGGCTGTGGGCGAAGAGGCATCATCTCCATCACTGACAGCATCCTCTCCAACGGGGCTGGGGGGCAGAGCGGGCGTCGACGTTGGCCTTAACTCTGCCGGTGTAGCATCGCTAACATTAGCTGAGCTGCTGGCTGATGTTGGCTGCGAGGACGTTTGTAATTGTGAAATGAAATAATGAAATAGCTCGTTTCATGTTACCGGTTCATTATAAATCCTAAAGGCAAATCCTTTAAAGTAAACTTGTAAAACTAAATTTGTCGTTAGCAACATTTACCTCGGCATGACCCGCCCTTCTCTGCCTCCGATTGGCTCATCAGTCGTCATGCCTAAAATTAACCAATCAGTAAAGGCAGCGAGTACTAGCCAATTAAAGGCAGAGTAGCGTGGGTTATAGTCACCATCCTAGGGAAAAATTGGGCAATTTGGCTCGCAGATACTAATGAATGGTGCGCAGCAGGGGGGATTTAGAAGTGGGAATACGCAATGCTGACTGAAAAATCAGTGGGTATATGCCGTTTACCCGCGTAAACCCTGGACTACACCAGTGGTCACACCTCTGTTGGTTCTGCAGTGTGCTGTAAGAATGGACCCACTAGTGCAGCTTAAAGCATGACAGACCTGGCTCTTTAAGGGAATGGGAAAGGACACTCTGATTGGTTTAATTCATCTTATGACTAATCAAGAGTCTGAACAGCCAGTTTCCAGCTGGATTATCCTTCCATGAGCAGTTGTAAACCAGCTAAATGTATTTGCACCATGACCACGAGATACAGATCACTTCATCACAGTTTAATCAGTTTGAACACTGAATATCTTTGTACTGTGATCAGCTGAAGGTATTCTGCTTTTTATTACATTATAATCAACGTCCCAACTGTTTGTGAATCAGTGTTGAAGTAAATGTAACTGCAGGTTCACGTGGTCTTCATCAGATACAGTTTCCTCTGGTGTCCTCTGATTGTCTCCTTACATTCTCTCACAGGCGTTTCTGATTGGATCCTCAGTCAGAAACCTTCGTCATGTCTTCCTCGAAGGGACAGGTAAGGTGTCCTCGCTGTGGCGGCGTGCATGGATCTGCATCTGTAAAACATCGTCACAGTGACATACAAACATCATTATTAAAGGAGCAGTCTGTAGTTTCAGAGAAGAAATTCACATTTTAATAGAATTTCTATATTTACAAAATTAAAGAGGTAATAATAGAAACTGTTTCCATGAGTCAATAAACCAGCTGTTCTCGGAGGAAAATAAGGTCCCAGATCACTGTTTGAAGCTATAAAGGTGGCGGGGTCCGCCACATGTTATCTATATGTTTCACAGTCCAGGACTCTACAGGTGTTCTGTCAGCTTGTTCATTTGTGTCCAGGTAAAAAAAAGACTCAGATCCTTTAAAGTGAAGAATTGAACCATAATTTTCTTTGTGTTACAATTAATTCAGTGAAATTTGGAACAAAAAATATGTTGTTCATAAATGTGTTAAAGTCAAGCAGGGACACATTTGTGAACGATGCCCAACCCTGCTGATGATAATGAAAATGAATCAAGTACTGATCTGTTGATTATTGATCTTCATCATCAGCCTCTGATGGGAGCTGTTACTGGTGCTGTTACTGCTGCTGTTACTGGTGCTGTTACTGGTGCTGCTGCTGTTCTCTATTGTCTCGAGACTATCTCTCCACTCCGTTACATATTCCATATGTACGGGATATGACCCCCACTGCTTGTCAGGGTACTTGGATATTTCTTCAAGACACACCGTCTTGCCCGGCCACGTCCCATTGCGTAGCTATAAAGCACCTGCGCCGGCGTGTAATCATTGTTTGATCTCCACTTGTGCGTCAGGGTGCAGTGTCACACAATCTATGGAAAACAAAAAACAAAGAAAGGAAAAAGTAAGGAAAGAGAGGAAACTGTACAGCTGTGTATCCGCTTACTGGAGTAAGTGGGGGCATCTGTCTCTGGCAGCCTCCCTGGATTGCTGTACAGAACTCTTTCTGTACTGACAGCAGTGTCCTCTCCCCGGCGTATTGCTCACGGCTCGTGAGCTGACATGCTCGGAGGGGTACACATCGTGCACCTAGTCTGGGCGAGCCGGAGGTCTCTGGCTCCCGGCCTTGGTGGCGTCCTCTCCCTGGCATATTGCCCACGGCTCGCGGGCTGACGCGCTCAGCGGCGAACGTCTCTCCCAGTTCAAGCACTCTCCCGCTCTCCGGCGTATTGCTCGCAGCTCGTGAGCGAACACACTCGGTGGATACGCGCTGAGTACCAACAGTGTTGGCAGTGTCCTCTCCCCGGCGTATTGCTCACGGCTCGTGAGCTGACACGCTCGGAGGGGTACACATCTGGTCTGGGCGAGCCGGGGGTCTCTGGCTCCCGGCCTTGGTGGCATCCTTTCCCCGGCATTTTGCCTGCGGCTCGCGGGCTGACGCGCACAGTGGCGAATGTCTCTCCCATCTCAAGCACTCTCCCGCCCATCCCCCTGTGAGTGTACGGCCCTCACAGCGGCCGGCACGCAGAGTACACTTAAAAGCAAATAATAAAATATAGCCGCAAGTGGCAATCCGCGGGTTCTAACCTCTATCGCCCCAAACCGGCCACCCTGACCCTCATCCCCCGTGGTTGGTAACATCGGCTGCCATGTTCCTCAAAGATCTGTGCTGCACATAGCCATAATAAGCACCAGATTTCTCCAAATTGGGTTTTCAGCTACATGCTAATGGCATTTATAGCACCCCCTATAGGTTGAGCTCAACATGCTCTGTTAGGCAGATTCCCAGTCCTGTTTCGAACCTACGCACCAAGTTTTGTGATGATAGGAAAAAAGGGTGTGGGAGTTATGGCCAATAATTTCCAAGCCCCGCCCATTACAAAAATACATGGGTCCGTGGCGGCCATGTTTTTTGACCAATCGGGCTCATTTATAGTAGAAATGTGTCTTTTCTCCCCCTAAACCGTATACCAAATCTGGTGTTGATAGAGTGAATCTTTCAAAAGTTCTATTCATTTTACTGTTTTTCACATTATGCTAATTAGCAAAAAATCTGTAACAGCGGCTTTCATGGCGCAAGAGGGTCTTTTGTAGAGGGCTATCACGAGGACGTGTATGAAAAATTTCAAGTCAGTAGCACTTATGGCTTCGCAGGGAGAGCCTTTCGAAGTTCACACCCTGTGTTATAGCGCCCCCATCTGACGAATTGGGATCAAATTTTTGGAGCAGCATTTGGACGTCATTTATACTCAACGTACCAAGTTTCGTGTCTCTGGGTCCTTCCAGCTCGCCATAAATGAATAAAACGCAAACAATGATGGTTAATGATAAATAGGCCACGCCCACTTTCACCAATCAACATGGCACTCAAGAAGTTAGTTAATACTCGCCCCAAGAGCATGCATGCCAAATTTGGTGAAATTCCGTCCAATGGTATTTGAGATACGCATCTACCCCTTCGGGGTTAGAACCCTAATAATAAACCGGCACAATTTTAGAAGGGTTCTACCCCTTCGGGATTAGAACCCTAACAAGAGAGCTGCGGTGCTATCGGCTAGCAGGTAAACAGGAAATGGCGAAGTACTTCCGGGTTCCGGCCCCTGGCTGTATAGCAGATCAGGAGGGACATTGCTGTGTGGGTTGTGGGGTGGCCATGCCCCTAGAGGATGGGCATGATAACTGTGTACTATGTTTGGAACATGAGCATGCTCTGGTTTCTAAGGAAGATCCTCAGTCGTGCATGGATTGCTTTATTTTTCTGTCGCCGTTTTGCTGCAAAGCGTGCGGGCATCCATGTTTCTGAGGGGCCTAGGCAGAAAATTGGGAGAATGGCGGCAGCCTCGGAGGGGAGGAGGGAGTATTTAGGAGCCTGGCAGGCTCCATTGCCTCCTTTTCAGCCTATGGTGGTCCGGCTTCCGCTTAGCTCTTTCCCGTCCCCGGCTTCGGGGTTAGGCAGGGAGGAAGAAGAAGCTGAGGAGGAGGACATGAATGTGGAAACCGTCTTTTCCTCTGATGACAATGACCTCTCTTGTGCACAGCACATAGTGGGCGAAGTAACAAGAGGGGAGTTGGCCCACCAGTTTGAGGAGGTGATTAACAGGGCTTCCAGGGTTCTGGGCGTTGCCCTCCCTGAGAACCCTGGGGTCACATCTTCTAGGTTTGAGGAGGGTATGGAGATGCGCCCTTCATCAACCCAGGTGCCCCTCCTACCTGACTTTAAAGAGCTGCTGTGTCAGCAGTTCCAGTCTCCAGCTGCTGCCCACAGGTGGACCGAACCCTCACTCCACTAGTTTCTCCCTCCAGCTCCATCCTCGGTAATGCCACCTGCTCCAGCAAGAACTGCAGGGTTATGGATAGTCTGCTCGCTAAGCTACATAAGGCTATGGTGGTGCAGACTCGGTTGGCCAATACCGGGGCTATTTTGTCACTTTACATCCGCGACTTGTCTCATCAAGTTCAGGTGGACACCAGTGTAGGTGAGGAGCTGCAGATGGCCTCATCATGCCTCTCCTCAGTGGTGAAGGAGCAGGCTGAGGCAGCAGGGAGTGCCTTAGCTTCCTTCTGAGTGGTCAGGCGCCACTTGTGGCTGTCTCAGTCCCAGCTTCAGCAGGGGGATAGAGACTGCCTACTTAAGGTGCCGGTGGAACCCACCGCGATGTTTGGGCCCCACGCTACTGCCTTGATACAGCAGGCTCAGGAGAGCCGCCGCTGTGCAAAGGAGGTCTCAGGTGGCCTGGCCAGGCGTGTCACGGGCTCTGGGAGGCCAAGCCCGTCTCAGTCTCAGCCAGCACCAGAAGCCTCGACATGGGGTCAAGAGGACCTTAGACTCCAGTTGGAGGCTTCCCGGCAGCGCAGGTACCACCGACAGGGCAGAGGGAGAGGACCACCTGCCTAGGCTCAGAGTTCCTCTAGGCGCCCCCGGCTCTCCTGACAAACAACGGGCCCCGGCTGGGGGCCGGGTGGTTGTCGGGAGGGCGCCCTGGTTGGCCCTGGGGGCAGACCCGTGGGTGGTCTCAACCATGACCATGGGCGATCCTCAACAGAGGGCAGTTTTGCAGGCGGAGCTGTCCACTCTCCTGGAGAAGGAAGCAATAAGGGAGGTGGCCTTTGGAGATCACCAGGCCAGGTTTTTCTCCGCTATTTTTTGGCCCCGAAGAGAGACGGGGGGCTTCGCCAATTCTGGACCTCAGGGGGCTCAACAGGTATCTCTGGCCCCTGCGATGCCGGTTCCTGACAGTCCCCAGGGTGAGACAGGCAGTCACTGCAGGAGACTGATTTGCCACCATAGAGCTCAAAGATGCGTATTTCCAGATGCCTATCTGGAGGGGTCACTGGCGGTCCCTGAGGTTTGGGTTTGCAGGCAGGGTGTATGAGTTTCAGGTGCTGCCATTCGGCATTTCTCTGGCACCACGAACCTTCACTCGCTGTATGGATGTGGCCCTCTCCCCCCTGAGGCAGGGAGGGATCAGGATCGTAAACTACCTCGACGACTGGCTGGTCTGTGCAGTCTCGGAGGAGCAGTGCTGCCACCATGTAGCCTGGCTGTTGAACCACATTCAGGGCTTAGGTCTGCGCCTGAACTACAAAAAGAGCAGGCTCGAGCCTTCTCAGGTGAACACCTTCCTGGGTATGGTCCTGGACTCGAGGAGGGCGATGGTTGCTTTGACCCTGGAGAGGCAGCAGGCTTTCAGGACTTGCCTCGCTCTTTTCCAGCTGCATGCTCTGGTCAACTGGGGACTCTGACTTCACCTTATGGGCTTAATGGCAGCCATGGTGAAGGTGGTCCCCCTCGCCCTTGTCAACCCATGTCAAGGGGAGGGCCCCAGCCGGGGGAGTGGAGACTCCACCCTCAGGTGGCGTCCGAGATATGGCGCCGCTTAGGCAGGGCAGAGGTCGACCTGTTTGCGTCCAGGGAGTCAACTCATTGCCTGCTCTTTTTCTCCCTGAGGAACGACGATCCCCCCATGGGTTGGGATGCTCTGGCACATCCTTGGCCCCGGGTTCTGCTCTATGCTTTTCCTCGCTTCACTCTTCTCCAGCCTCTTCTCCGAAGAGTTCTGGTGGAGCGTGTGCGGCTTATACTGGTGGCTCCTCTGTGGCCCCACATGCTGTGGTTCTCAGCAATTCCACCCCTGCTGGACGGGTTGCCATGGGAGCTCCCGCACCGGAGGGACCTGCTCTCCCAGGCAAACGGAGCCCTGTTTCACCCCTTTCCAGAGGGGCTCAGGCTGGTGGCTTGGCCCCTGAGAGGGACAGGCTCCTGGCCTTAGGGTTGCCGGAGCCTGTGGTGGCGACAATCCAGCATGCCCGGGCTCCATCCACGAGGGCTGCCTATTCATACCGTTGGCAGGTTTTTACCACCTGGTGTGTGTCTCACCAGGTGGACCCCTATTTGGCCTCGGCTCAGGAGATCCTGCGGTTCTTGCAGTCCCAGCTTGAGGCACAGAAGACCGCTGTAACACTGCGAGGGTTGGTGGCAGCAATCAAGGCAGTGCGCATCAGGGAAATTGCACTGAGTACGGAGGACTGTGTGCTCATTTCCCGGTTTCTTCGAGGGGCCCAGCGACTTACGGTGCGTACCGCCGGTCCTGCAGTTCCCCCCCTGGGACTTGGATGTCGTCCTTGGGGCCCTTCAGCGTTCCCCCTTTGAACCTCTTGGGGGTGCTGACCTCAAATGGCTTTCCATGAAAACCGCCCTTCTGCTTGCCGTCACTTCGGCTAGAAGGGTGAGTGAACTCCATGCCTTGTCTGTGCATGGTGACTGCTGTCGGTTTTCCCCAGATGGCTCGAGTGTGGTTCTCTGCCCCAACCCAGCCTTCCTGCCTAAGGTCCTGACTGAGTTCCACCTGGCTCAGTCAGTCGAGCTTTGTTCTCTCTCCTCGCCTAGCGCTGACAAGGAGGTTGAGCAGAGCCAGTTCGCACTATGCCTGGTCAGGGCCCTTGACGGCGTACATTTGGCGTACTCAGGCGGTCCGGAAGTCCGACCAGTTTTTTGTGTGTTACGACCATGGGCGTTAGGGCAGGCCTCTGTCAAAATCCAGGCTGTCGCACTGGGTTGTGGACACGATCCGACAGGCTTATGTGCTGTCGGGTGTGCCTGTTCCACCAGGGGTCCAGGCACACTCTACCGTTCTATCGGTTGAATGTGGCCGCCAGCCCCTCCTTTGGGGAGTGTGTGCTGGGCGTGGCCCGACAGTAGGCATTTTTGTCTCCCCCTCAGCCTTGCGTCTTGCGGGCTTCCCCGGCAGCCCTTTCCCTCCCATGGCCGGCCCTAGCACCTTGCAGGGCCTACTCTGGGGAGTTGTAAATAGTGTACTTTTGTTGCACATGGGATTGTGGGTTGCACCGTCTCCTCACAGGGTGTCTTAAAGATCTACCCCGTGCATATGGAATATGTAACGGAGTGGAGAGATAGTCTCGAGACGATAGAGAACGTATGGTTATACTGTAACCTTGGTTCTCTGAGTGAAGAGACTATCTCTCCAGTCCTTAGGCCGCTCGGAGACACGTTTCGCTCAAACTATCAGTGATTACACGCCGGCGCAGGTGCTTTATAGCTACGCAATGGGGCGTGGCCGGGCAAGCCGGTGTGTCTTAAAGAAATATCCAAGTACCCTGACAAGCAGCGGGGGTCACATCCCGTACATATGGAATATTTAACGGAGTGGAGAGATAGTCTCTTCACTCAGAGAACCAAGGTTACAATACAACCATTGATCAAAAATCAGTTTACACATTAGTAATGAGGTAAATTATATTCTAGCTGGAAATGGCTGATTTTCATTGGAACATGTACATTTGTGTTCAGAGGACCAGAGTCACCATCACTCCTGTGGTCCAATAACACATTGTGTAAGCTAATCCAAGTGTGTTGGGATAAAAGGCTCATTGATCATTAAACAACCTTTAGAACAGTGAGTTTCATTTACAGCCAAAGAATGGCTCCTTGTAAGACTCTATTTTAGATTTATTGCCAAAATATAAGATGCCTCTTTTTTGTTATTCTTCCAACAGAGGACCACTTGTGGATTTGGCAGAAGTGAGGCGCATCACTGAAAGCAGCAACAGGAGTGATGAGGAAAACCAGCAATTGATGGCATATATGATAAATAAGTGTCCAAATGTAGAGGTCAAGAAACGGCTGAAAGGATATTTTCAGGATTTGGTCGTCTTTGAACTTGCAACCATGGGTAAATTCCTGATAGAAGAGCTCAAGGAAAAAAAGGAGATAGACCGCACTGACATCAACATCATCTTTGTGACGCACAGAGATATTGATTCATTCATGTTCCCAGCCAACTGCCTCATGCCTCTGCCCTCCATCAGAAATGTGGTCCTGTATTCTCCCTGGAACTGTGCTATCAATGCTGATGTAGCGTACGGTGTTGCTACAGGAATTATACAGCCTCATCACAGGGGCTTCTTCTGTTATGTAGTAAGTAGTTTTCTGTTGCTATGTCTGGTGTGTTGATCAGAGGAGGAAAGTGAGCGAGGAAGTGAGACGACCTGGTAAGTCATGGAAATTTGTCTCAGCACAGCGTCGCTCTGATCGATCAGAACCCTTTTTTAGTTTTGGTTAATTGTTTAAACTGATGTTTTTTGTGTGATGACGTAAGATAACTATATCAACCAGGCTTTTATGTTTTAATACTTTAATATCAGCTGTAATATCTTGTATCAGATTGCAGGTCTGTATTTCTGACATACAGAACGATTATGGAACATTTGGTGTCACTGAGACGCTGTTTGTCTGTTGATGGACGGCGTCGTACTCGTGTCCAGTCTGGATTACATCACCACCTTGCTGAGTCCATCAGACTGTCTCACAACAGAATTTCTTTACTACTTTAAACAGTCAGAATCACACTGTGGCCTGATGGAGTCACTCTTCATTGTTCAGCTTGATTCGGTGTTCATTCAGTTGGTGGCAGAGTCATCCTCACCAACCACACCTGCTGTCGTACGGAAGTCCTCCTACTGAGTCTGGACTTGAAGTGTTAAAGGAAGTGTAATCTGAGGGCAGGTGGACCACAACCACCTGCATGTGTTCTGACTGCACTGCTGCACAGCAGGATATGAGGAACCTGGAGCACTTGTTGTTTAACATGTGTCGCTCAAACTATGTACAAGCTGTTGTTTAACACCTTCCTGACAGTCTGCTGACACCTGAATCTATGCACCCATTTTATTTCAACTTCATTGTTTGTACGTTGATCTACAGTTCTATCAAAATGAATTGTATCTTCAAACCCCCAAAAAACTGTAAAACCTGAATAAAACTGGGTTTTATGTTGTACATCCCAACCACAGTCCTTTTGATCAGTTTATTGTATTATAAATTACATTAAGACATTAAAAACAAGTAGGAGGACATCAAGAAACAAAACATTAAAGCAAGATCAAAGTATAAAAATAAGCTATAATAGAAAAAAAAGAATAATAATAAGAGAGAAGACAATAAAAGCTACTGCAGCTTTGACTCCCTGTGATTGGCTGACAGCAGAGTCACATTAAAGTTGTTTAACATCAATGAAATACTTTATAAACTATTTATTAGCTATCAATAGAAAGTTGTAACTGATGTTCATAATATTGTAAATGGTCAGTAAATACTGTGAAGTTCACTCAAACATTATTTAGACGCCACTAGGAAGTTTCAACTGATGTTTTTAACCTTTACAAATCTTATTAACTATAAATGTACTGTTTATTATTGATAATGATTATAATGTGTTTCCCATGTTAATAAGTTGTTTTTAGCATAGAAATACATTTAAATACATTTAAGTCAAATTTGGCCATATTTGTTTTTTATTTTCTTCTTCTTCTGTCAGAGTTTGAATCCTGTTTTCATCAACATGTTGCCACTGATATTATCTCAAAGGCCATTATTGATCAATATGCAGAGAAAATGACATGCTGAGATTTATAGATAGTGTTCAAAATGTTGCTAATGTATGGGTCAGGGTGAGAGGCGTGGCCTCAGTCACACCTTTTCATAATTACATCAAATAACTGTTGCAAGAACTGCTGTGTGTGTGTGTGTCTGTGTGTGTGTGTGTTTATAGGAACTCAGTTTCTGTTTCTGTTTCTGTTTCACTCATCACAGTTGCAACATAAGAGGCAGGTCACTAAGTACAAATACTTAGTTACTGTACTTCAGTACATGTTTTAGCTGTGTTTGCAGAGCAGCATATCAGAGGACGTGAACCTGTAGAACTGGGTGTCTAAATAGAACTGATATGTTGAGTGAGGGCGTGTATATAGATTAGAAACACAAATATCTGCAGCTGCATCTTTACAAGAAGTCACATGATTTAGAGGAACGGAGGGGCAGAATAAAGTCCAGTGAAGAGGCAGTCTGCTGCACTCAGCCGTCTGAGTGAACACAGAGAGTTTACAGTCAGTCTGTCTTTCTCTACGAACTTTATTCAGAGACAACAGGACGTCTCTACGAACTTTATTCAAAGACAACAGGACGTCTCTACCAACTTTATTCAAAGACAACAGGACGTCTCTACCAACTTTATTCCAGCAGAACTTTCAGCAGCGGGTCAGAAACTCTTTTTTACTCTTTACCTATCGTTGCTTCTCACTCTGCAGATAAACACCTTCATCATCACTGTCCACGAGTCACTTCAACAACAATACTGGAAGGAGACAAAGACATGTGAGTTAAAGTTTGTTGCTCTGAATTGCATCTGAATTTGCTCTGACAACCTCCTGTCTGTCCTCTTGACATCTCCCTCAGTTGATCGAGATGATTATGTGACGTGATTCAGAGTAAAAACCTTTAACTCTGTGTTAACTCAGTAACTCGTGTGTCTCTGTCTCCTTCACTGTTGAGTTGTTGTAGTTTCTGTCTCAGGGTGACTGTCAGCCCTCCTTACCGAGACTTCAGTGAACCCTCCCCCAGAGAACAGCCTCCCTGATTGGACAGAAAGAGTCAAACAGCGTCCAGGTTACTGATGGCAACTATGTAATTATGAAATGATGCATGATGGGTCAGAATGAAGAATCTCAATCACAACACATTATGATGGTATGATGATTATCTGCAGCCTTGTGCCTACAACTGAATCACACCAGTGCTGTTATACAGTACAACCTCACTCCCTCTCGTGTGATATTGCTTTTATATGTTGCCTCCCAAACTGGATAGCCAGGGAGGCTGCCAGTCCTCGGTCTGGCCTGTGGTAAGAATAAAAGGAGATACATGTTGTGCTGTTGTTAACTTCACGGCAGCAGGATTTATTCTTCCTCTTTACATGTGTTTCAGCACTTCATGTATCAGCATTTCAACATAATTATAAAAGCTAATGGCCTGAGCTTCAGTCCTCCTGTTATTTCAGATGGCCATTTCAATGCAGTTATAAAACAACACTTTGCTCACATGTTCACTTTCTTAGCAAAATACAACTCAATTATGCCATTTGGACACCTTAAACAAATCATCTTCCAAACAATAATGAGACATCCTCGTGTTCGTGAAAAATAATAAATGAATCTGTGTTTACCATGTATTTTTAAGCAACACAGTTTCTCCAGTATTATGAAATTACCTTTTTACCCTATAAGCTATATAATCTACTTTTTGATCATGTTCTCTTGAACCAATCATGAATCACACATCATTCTGAATCAACAGTACACCATCTTCAGAAAAACATCTTTTCTCACAACGTGGAAATACAACAACTATCTTCTTAATACCTTCACTTGGTCAATGGCGCTGCACTAGGACTTCACAATAGCATTTCCTGGTTTTGGCAATAACACACAAATATTTCCCTTTGGCTACAGATAAACACCAGAAAACCACATATTGCATGAGAACAGATTCATTAATAAAGTGCAGAATACATTTAGTGCATTCACCAGTATTTTCCTGTTGTTCTGAGACAGCTTCACACACTACGATGCAGGTCCGCCTAGCATTAGCCAGTTAGCATACCAGCCATCTCTCAATTTACATCAAACTCTCTCTATAACTCGTTACTTTGGCTCGCATGTACACAACTAATCCTCGAGTCACACGTTCAACTCTTTACACATAGCATGTACATCTGATTAAATGCATATTTACTGGCCTGTGGTAAGAATAAAAGGAGATACACGTTGCGCTGTTGTTAACTTCACGGCAGCAGGATTTATTCTTCCTCTTTACATGTAAATCCTATCCTACCACAAGCGCGATGCGCCACCTAGCGGCCTGGACATGCCATAGCAGTGTAGTAGTGTGAGTACAAGTGATGATGAAATGAATGAAAATGAATGAAATGATAATACAAAAAATTATAGGAGGGGTGTCTGTTTTTTCTCTTATCTACTTTCCCATATTGTTTCTTACTGTTTCCGACCCTCTACATATACAACAGTTCTACAAGCGCATTTTATTAGTTAACAGTAGTAAACCACAAGAGATTATGATTTGTTTATATAGTTAATCATTTATTTTTCAACAATATCTTTATTGGACTTTTTACGCAACAACCCTAGAGCTGAATGAAGGGACAATGTACAACAATATATCAAAAAAGTACCATGTTAGCCCATCCCACCCTCCCACTCAACCCACCCCTACAGGTCCAACCATACATTCCTACCGAGTGTGTACCAAGTCAAATTAGTAAGAATAAATATAAGCCTTTAGTATATCATAAAACAGACAAACAAAAACAAAAATCACCTAGAACAAGCTGTTGCAGAGAGGGAATAAATAGCAGGGAGAGGTAGAAAAGGAAATTAAAACAACAAAAAATAAAGCTAGAAACAGCACCAAATGTTGAATAAGCATGTTTACCAATCACATCACATTGTTTAAATATAAAGAATTACTGTATTGTGGACTCCGTGTCCACATATGCTAGAAAACCACCCCAAATCTTATGAAACTCTCCAGGTTTACCCTTCAAATTATACATAATCTTTTCACTATGTAGGCATGATGCTAGTTCATTCCTCCATCTAGCAAATGTAGGTGGTGATACATCTTTCCAATGCATAGCTATAATTTGTTTGCTGTAATAAGGACGATTCTTATACATTTGAGTTGGCTTTTATTAACTTTAATCATGGATGTGTCACCCAGGAGAATTACTCTTGGCTCTGCGGGAATGGTTAGTCCTGTAATATCATTAAGCACTTTAAGTATAGACACCCAATATGAATTAAGACAAGGGCAAGTCCAAAACATGTGTACCAATGTTCAGTTAATCATTTAGGAGCTGTCCACACCAGCCCGGTTAATTTTGCAACCGTGAAGTTATGTTCCCGGTTTTACTGTTCTGTCCACATGCAACTGTGCTTTTGGAACACTGAAACCGTGGTCGTTTGAAACCGGAGTCCAGGGTGAGGTTTTCGGTCGATTCGGGTTTCAGCGGTTGTGTGTGGATAGGACAACCGCAAATATTTCCATTGCTTACGTCAGAGCTGAGCGGGTGCCTCTGTAAATATTGCACGCGCAGCAATGTCAACACAGAGTAACAACAGTTAGAAGGTGGTTAGAGATAAACTAGCTTCGCTTGATAACTTGGCTAATATGGACGTGACAAAGTTGTTGTTTATTGCCTTGCTGTCAGCTGTGTTCGGCTGTCATGTCCAGCTGCTCAACCTAATGCAACAACGGCGGCGCCTGGATGAGCAACGAAGGAGACTGCTCCTCTTGCTGGCAAACAAACGATGCACCCTTGCGAGTCGCCATTGTTGTTTGTGTTTTGGTATTTGCCATGCTTCCCCTTTACGGTTTTAAACTATTTTGATTGGTTAAAACAGCCTTCCCGTTTTACCTTACATCCCCACCTACTGCTGTGGCATATGTATTACACGCATATTGCATCACTTAGTGGCGGATTTTACAGTTGCGTGTGTACGGAGTTATTCTCGGTTATTTATATTACACCACTCATGTGGACACGGAATTTTATTTAACAAAACGCCGGTTGCAAAATAACCTGGTCTTGTGTGGACAGTGCCTTATTTGGCTCCGCCAACACAAATAGTTAGATAACTGGAATGGAGACTAGGCTGTTGCCAGGCAATACATAAACATTTCCTACAGACCACTACTGTGTCTGCATATTACCGCTACTTGTATCGTTTACATTTATCTGAATGTTTCCATTTATTGTGCAACCACTAAAATAAGAGTCCAGTGACAGTCGCTTTGGTGGCATGATGTGTGTTTCTGATGAATTAACAGCTCGATGAGACAGCACGTTGCTCCATCGTTTCCGGCTCTCCATAGATGGTCTCTTGTAACTTTTTAGCAAGCTTTTAGACCTGCGAAACAAGTTTTAGTTTATTTTATTTATTTTTTGTTTTACAAGTTTTATGTAGGCCTATTTTATGTTCGGACTGCGACACAGTATCTATGAATCAAAAGCATCTCACCTATATCCACTCACTGCCGTGATCTCCCTCACCTCGAGTCCTGCGTCAGACAGTTTCTGTATGGCAGTGGCTCTCAGGCTGTGGTTGATGTAAGACGTGTGTGTCGCTGCCTCCTTGCACATCCTGGGAAACATCTGAGGTAGCTGCTTTACTCCCAGGGGAACGGCGGTATACCAGAAGCTGTCTGTCGCCACTGTTACCCTCCTCGGCTGCAGATACGGGGCCTTTGCATCAGGCGGAATTTTCTTTAGATATTTTTCGAGCGACGTAACCGGGCGGAGCGCACTTCCTCGCTCCTCATAGCGCCCCTCCGGTTTTCTCTGTCTCTCTCCAGTGGGTCTGTATGATTTTTTGTTTCTTCGTTGAACGTCATGGTGAAATATTTTGCTCCATTGTCGTCACATTTAAGGATGAATGAGTCAGGTTTGAGATCCCGATTCCCCTTTTTCCCCCTGCGTCTGAAGTGCAACTGAATATCATACCAGACCTTGTTCAGTAAGCCTTTCGGATTGTCCGGGCTCAGTGCTGCAGAGTATTTTAAGATGAGCTGGTCTTCGGGTGAGATCGGGGGTCGGCGTGTTGTTCTGTCCTTCCCTGCCCTTCTTTGACGACTCCTTTGCAGACATTGTTAGCTGGTATAAAATCTGGGTCCTGCATTAAGTTCCATGAACGGCTCACCGGAGGTTCGTTGATGTAACGGTTTAATCTAGCCCGAAGTCCCAGGTAGCAGCAGATGCTGTACAGCTCTCCTGTAATTTGTCCGGATCGATCCATAAAACTGCCTTAACACTGTGTTCAGCTTGCTCTGACTCTCACTAACTGACTGAAAGTTGACCTGGATATTTTTCAGATTCAGCCATGTCTGAAGGCAGTTCAGAGCCCAGGTTGTCTGCTTTACAGTGTTGGCTTCATTTTTGCTCCTATCTAAGTTGTCGAGGTCGGCTGATGTCATATCAACACACCTGGTTTGCACTGATGTATCCTGGCCTCTCTCCTTCCCTTCGTGTTCCTCTGAGTCTGGCCATTCGTAATTTAAATCAAATGTCATTTGGGGAAATATGTCCATCTTTGCGGTGCAAAGTTTGCCACAATCCAAGACAAGTTGGCAACTGATATAACGTTAATTAACGGTGATTAGAACGCCTGCACAGCGGAGTGATATGTCTGTAAAAAGTCCCAGTGCGGTTATACTCTATATCAGCACTCATGGAACGCCTCTTGTCCAATCAAATTATGTGGTCGGAACTAACTGTTGTATAACAGCATATAAACGTCGGCTGATACATGTTTAGATTAACAGGAGGACACACGTGTCAACGTCATGACAACGTGTACCGTCACACGTCATCTGGTTCTGCAGTGTGCAGCTTTAAGCCGGAGCTGCTCGGTTCTGTGTGAACAAACAAAGTCAGAGAAATGGTGTGTGTGTGTTTGCGTGTGTGTGTGTGTGTGTTTGCGTGTGTGTGTGTGTGTGTGTGTGTGTGTGTGTGTGTGTGTGTGTGCAGGTAGAGGAGGTAGGTCACTAAGAACAAATACTTAGTGACTGTACTTCAGTACATGTTTCAGGTATCTGTACTTTATTCGAGTACTTCCTTGACTTCCCCTCCTTCATCTGAACACAAACATCTGCAGCTGCATCTTTACAGGAAGTCCCATGATTCAGAGGAAAGGGTGAGGCAGTATGAGGTCCAGTGAAGAGGCAGTCTGCTGCTACAGTTTGCTCACTAACTGGCCTCAGAGCCTGGAGCTCCTCCTGGAGGCTCGGTCAGGACAGACCTGGTTTCATTCATCTCATGACTAATCAAGAGTCTGAACAACCAGTTTCCAGCAGGATTATCCTCCAATGAGCAGTTGTTAACCAGCTGAATGTATTTGCACATCGACCAGGAGACACAGATCACTTCATCACAGTTTAATCAGTTTGAACACTGAATATCTTTGTACTGTGATCAGCTGAAGATATTCTGCTTTTATTTAAGTTATAATCAACGTCCCAACTGTTGTGAATCAGTGTTGGAGTAAATGTAGCTGCAGGTTCACGTGGTCTTCATCAGATACAGTTTCCTCTGGTGTCCTCTGATCGTCTCCTCACTTTCTCTCACAGGTGTTTCTGATTGGACCATCAGGCAGAAACCTTCATCATGCCTTTATGCGAGAGAGAGTCGGTGTGTCCTGACTGTCACGGCGTGCTTGGATGTGAATCTGTAAGACATCGTCACAGTGACATATAAACATCATTATTAAAGGAGCAGTCTGTAGTTTTAGAGATTAGAGAAATTCATATTTTAATAAAGTTGTAATATTTACAAAATTAATGAGGTAATAGTTATAATAATACTAATACTAATACTAATACTAATAATAATAATAATAATAATAATAATAATAATAATGTAATAATGTTTCACAGTCCAGGACTCTACAGGTGTTCTGTCAGCTTGTTCATTTGAGTCCAGGTAAAAAAAAGACTCAGATCCTTTGAACTGAACCATCATTTTCTTTGTTAAAATTGATTCATTAAAATTGGGGAAAAAATACAATGTTGTTCACAATGTGTCAAAGTCAAGTAGTGACGCATGTGTGAACGATACCCAACCCTGCTGATAATAATGAAAATGAATCAAGTGTTGATCTGTTGACTTTTGATCTTCATCATCAGCCTCTGGAGGAAAGGGCCAGAAGAGGAAGAGAAGAGGAGGAGAGGGCCAGAAGACAACGAGAAGAGGAGGAGAGGGCCAGAAGACAACAAGAAGAGGAGGAGAGGGCCAGAAGACAGCAAGAAGAGGAGGAGAGGGCCAGAAGACAACAAGAAGAGGAGGAGAGGGCCAGAAGACAGCAAGAAGATGAGGAGAGGGCCAGAAGACAGCAAGAAGAGGAGGAGAGGGCCAGAAGACAACAAGAAGAGGAGGAGAGGGCCAGAAGTCAACAAGAAGAGGAGGAGAGGGCCAGAAGACAACAAGAAGAGGAGGAGAGGGCCAGAAGACAGCAAGAAGAGGAGGAGAGGGCCAGAAGACAACAAGAAGATGAGGAGAGGGCCAGAAGACAACAAGAAGAGGAGGAGAGGGCCAGAAGACAGGAAGAACACTCTGATCAATCTGAACAGACTGAAGGTGATCAGGGAGATGATGAGAGGGATGATGAGGATAAAGAGAGAGATCAGGAGGAAGAGGAGAGTGATAGCGAGGAAGAGACAGAGGAAGAGGAGAGTGATAGCGAGGAAGAGAAAGAGGAAGAGGAGAGTGATAGCGAGGAAGAGACAGAGGAAGAGGAGAGCAAGCAGACTGGAGGTGATCAGGAGCAAGTTGTTGGAGCGGTCGTGGGTCTTGCTGGTGCGGCTGCAATGAGAGGTTTAGCTGCACTGGACAGCAACATGAGGTATGACATAAAAGGGGGGGCGTTCACAGAATACTATTTCCTGTTTATTGTCCTAACAAATGTCATCATGAAACTGTTTTCAGTGCTGAGCACTTCACCTGTTTTTCCACATTGCAGTGTCACTTTTCATTAACAGCCTGAAACATGATGATAAATATTGTGGACTCATCTTTACTGCAGCATGAGGACACTTCTGTCCTGCGTCTGTCTGAGAGATGTTCAGCTTCTTATGACAATATTGACTTTAAAAAAAATTACACCACCGCAAAAAAGTTCAAAGTCACTTAGAAATGTCCTCGTTTTCATTGAAAGCCTGGTTTATTCAAATAAAATAACATTCACTTGATCAAAAATTCAGTTTACACATTAGTAATGAGGTAAATTATATTCTAGCTGTAAATGGCTGATTTTCATTGGAACATGTACATTTGTGTTCAGAGGACCAGAGTCACCATCACTCCTGTGGTCCAATAACACAGTGTGTTAGATAATCCAAGTGTGTTGGGATAAAAGGCTCATTGATCATTAAACGACCTTTAGAAGACATTAATTTGTTTTATTTACAGGACGGCTCTGGAGGAACACTTTGATCAATCTGAACAGACTGAAGATGATCAGGAGGAAGAGACGGAGAAAGAGAAGAGCAAGCAGACTGGAGGTGATCAGAAGGAAGTTGTTGGAGCGGTCATGGGTCTTGTTGATGCGGCTGCAATGAGAGGTTTAGCTGCACTGGTCAGCAACATGAGGTATGACAGTGAAGGAGGGGGAGGAGTTCACAGAATACTACTTCCTGATTATTATCCTAACAAATGTCATCATGAAACTGTTTTCAGTGCTGAGCACTTCACCTGTTTTTCCACATTGCAGTGTCACTTTTCATTAACAGCCTGAAACATGATGATAAATATTGTGGACTCATCTTTACTGCAGCATGAGGACACTTCTGTCCTGCATCTGTCAGAGAGATGTTCAGCTTCTTGTGACAATATTGACTTTAAACAAAATTACACCACCGCAAAAAGTTCAAGGTCACTTAGAAATGTCCTCATTTTCATTGAAAGCCAGGTTTATTCAAATAAAATAACATTCACTTGATCAAAAGTTTACACATTATTAATGAGGTAAATTATATTCTAGCTGTAAATGGCTGATTATCATTGGAACATGTACATTTGTGTTCAGAGGACCAGAGTCACCATCACTCCTGTGGTCCAATAACACAGTGTGTTAGATAATCCAAGTGTGTTGGGATAAAAAGCTCATTGATCATTGAACGACCTTTAGAAGACACTAACTCATTTTATTTACAGGACGGCTCTGGAGGAGATGGCCAGAAGACAAGGAGAAGAGGAGGAGAGGACCAGAAGACGAAGAGAAGAGGAGGAGAGGGCCAGAATACAAAGAGAAGAGGAGGAGAGGGCCAGAAGACGAAGAGAAGAGGAGGAGAGGGCCAGAAGACAACGAGAAGAGGAGGAGTGGGCCAGAAGACAACGAGAAGAGGAGGAGAAGGAGATGGCCAGAAGACGAAGAGAAGAGGAGGAGTGGGCCAGAAGACAACGAGAAGAGGAGGAGGAGGAGAGGGCCAGAAGACGAAGAGAAGAGGAGGAGTGGGCCAGAAGACAACGAGAAGAGGAGGAGGAGGAGAGGGCCAGAAGACAAAGAGAAGAGGAGGAGAGGGCCAGAACACAAAGAGAAGAGGAGGAGAAGGAGAAGGCCGGAAAAAGAAAACTTCTCCTTCTCCTTCTCCTTCTACTTCTCCTTCTCCTTCTCCTCCTGCTGCTTTGTCTGTTCAAAGATTTAGTTTTCGGCTGTTACAGAGGAAACATTCAGTGCAGTTCAGATCCAGTTCAGGAGAAGTGTGTAATAATGACTCAAACATATCAGAGTCATCCCACATCACACGTGTGATTGAACAATGTGATCAATCTGAACAGACTGGAAGAGAACAAAAGAAAGACAGTCAGCAGGCCGAAGAGACTGGACGTGGTCAGGGAGATGAGGAGAGGGATGATGAGGATAAAGAGAGAGATCAGGAGGAAGAGGAGAGTGATAGCGAGGAAGAGGAGAGCAAATAGACTGGTAGAAAGAAAAAGACAAAGCGTCGTCGAAAGAATGAATCTCAGCGTTCACATAGACAAATCCAAACTGTGGATCAGTGTGAGATCAACCAAACACCTCCTGGAACAATCAGGATCGGGTTGCTCAACAGTCGGTCGATGAATCAGAGAACATCCAGGATCTCAGAGCTCATAACAGGAAACAACCTGGACGTCCTTCTCACAACAGAGACGTGGTTAAGAGATGTTACAGCAGACAGAATCCTCAGAGAGGCTTCACCAGAAGGTTTCAGGTTCCACTATCAGGTGAGGGATGGTAGAAGAGGAGGAGGGGTGGCCAATCAGTTCTCAGAGATATTGAAGGGAGAACTAATTCACTTTGACTCTCTAAACATAAAAACCTTTGAATTTGTTGTCACAGAGCTGCAACATAATGATTGGGACCAACCTGTGGTGATCATTAATCTGTATCACCCACCAGGATACAACCAGCAACGATTCCATGAGTTTCAAAGTCTCCTGAATGAAGTCAGGAAGAAGTACAGCATCTTCATTGTGACTGGAGATTTCAACATCCATCTTAATAAAGAAAGGAGGTTCGATTTTAATCGTCTTTTGGATGCCAATAACCTTGAGCAGCATTTAGAGGAGGCAACACACCAAGAAGGTAACACACTGGATCTGGTCATCACCACAAATGTGGAAATCTCTGGTCTTTTTGGTTCAGGATGATGGAGTATCAGATCATTACACCATTTATTTTAATGCAAAGCCAAAAGACAACTGAACCAAACGAGAACAAAGAGCAGAAACGATTCAGAAAGACGGTGGAATAGAGGGTTATTCCCTGAGAATTCTCTGAAAGTAGCTGATTTAGCTCTAATGTATCACCTGATGTAACTGTTATCAAGGAAGTTTCTACAAAGTATTAATTCCATCTGATAAAAAAGGTGGTTATTCTTATCAAAATAAGTCAGGAGAATAAGATCAGAGTAAGAAAACAAAGAGCTGAAGTCTGTTCATTGTTTCTAAATGGAGACTGTTCATAGACCCATTTACTCAGAGGTCCATCCAGAAAGCTCCTCCTCCTCCTCTCACCTCTGATGGCCTCACCTGCTTCAGTCCTCTCTCGTCTGAAGATGTTCTCACATTAGTGACGTCTAACCAGGCCACCACCTGTTCTCTGGACCAGATTCCCTCCTCCCTTCTCCAAATCATCTCTCATGTCATCCTGCCATTCCTCACCTCTCTGATCAACTCCTCCCTCACTTCAGGCCTCCAGCTCCTCCACACAGCCACAGTAAATCCACTCCTGAAGAAACAGACCTGGACTCAGCTGACACTACAGACCTGTATCTCTTCTTTCATTCCTCTCTAAAACCCGGAACGTGCCGACTACAACCAGCTGTCCTCCTATCTTTCAGAAAATGACCTCCTTGACCCAAATCAGTCAGGCTTCAGGACCGGTTACTCCACTGAGATGGGCCTCCTCACAGTGACTGAGTCGCAAATTGCACATTTCAGGTCACCTGGAAAGGCTCTCTGGAAACTGGTGTCCCTCAAGGCTCAGTATCAGGACCAGTTCTGTTTCCACTAACACTAGATCACTCGGCTCTGCAGTCACATCACCTGGATTCTCTGACCACTGTTCTGCTGACGACACCAACTGTTCCTCTCTTTCCCCTCATCCTCCTCCAACAGCCACATTGTGACGCTCATCTCTGAATGTCTGCATCATCTCTGCTTGGACAGCTGCTCATCACCTCAAACTCAACCTGAGTAAACCTGAACTCCTCTTCATCCCGGGGACAGACTGCCCTCACATGGACCTGTCAGTCACAGTCGAGGAGGTCACAGTATCGCCTTCATCGACTGAGGAACCTTGGCATGATCGTGGACCATGGACTGTCCTGCCCTCCCAACATCACTGCTGTGGCCCGATCCTGTGGATTTTCCCCCTACAACATCCGCAGGATCCTCACAAGGGACACAACACAACTCCTGGTCCAAGTGCTGGTCATCTCCCGCCTGGACTACTGCAACTCCCTCTTGGATGGACTCTCAGCCTCTGCGACTAAACCATTGCAGTTTATCCAGAAAGCTGCAGCACGCCTCGATTATAATCTACCCGAATTCTCCCATGTGACCCGCCTCTTCCATGACCTCCACTGGCTTCTTGTTGTGGCCCGCATCTGATTCCAGACGATGCATCTGGCATTCAAGACCGTCAACAGAACTGCACCGTCTACCTCCAAACTCTGGTCAGACCACGTGCCCCAGAGAAAGCACTGCACTCTTCTACATCAGCGGGCCGGCTGGTACCGCCATCAGTGAGCAAACAAAGCTGCTCAGAGGAGTCACGACTCTGCTCTGTTCTGGAGCCTCAGTGGAGGAACGAACTCCTGACCAACGTCAGAACAGCAGAGTCTCTCTGTCTGCAGCTGAAGACTCAAGACTCATTTGTTCAGACTTCAGCTCAACCCCACAGAGCATCATTCCCTCCCAACACCTCCAAAAAAGAAACACGTATATGCACTTGTATATTCTTTTCTTCAGCCCTTGAATCACGGCACTCATGCATTTAAAGTGACGCTTGATCGACGGTGATGTCATGTTTCTCTTTTGTGACAAATGTACTTATTGTTAATCACTTTGGACAAAAACGTCTGCTAAATGTCCTAAATGTAAATGTGAAAGTAAATGTGAATGTTATTGGTCCATTGGTCAGAACCCTCTGACTGGGTGAAAAATACTCCAGCTTCCTCTTTTGACTTGTTACCATCACATCTGCTGACCTGGCTCCTCTTTGTTTGTTTTATTTTGGTGGGGTGTGGTATGTTTGCAATATTTTAGGTTTGTTTTGTGTTTGATTTATTTTGGTGGGATGTGGGATTGTGATCCTTCCTGTATTATTTGTAAGAGAAAAGCTAGAAAGCTTATTCACACACACACACATACATAGTGAACACATGCTGTTTAAATGATAATGTTTAATCACATTCCATGTAGTGAGCTATTGATTGTCACAGGAAGTCAAAAACAAAAGTCAAACGGACAGAATAATTGTGATCTCATTGTTTGTGTTTAATACAAGACTTTTGAACCTTCATGCTGTCTGTTTAATGTTGTACAAGAGTGAATGTTGTTCACCTCTACTCTGTTATAACTGAAATAATAATAATAATAATAATAATAATAATAATAATAATAATATTAATAACTCACACATGTTCTCTCTCTCTCTCTCTCTCTCACACACACACACACACACACACACACACACACACACACACACACACAGTGAACACACACTGTGTATGGATATACTGTATATTGCACAAGAGTGAATGTTGCCGACCTCTACACTGTCAAGAACTCCAAAATCCTTCAACCATCACAGCTGTTATGGTAAATTTGGTTGTAGTTATTGAGTTAATTATTAATCAGAGTTACAAACAGTTTCGTACCTTTTTATGAGACTGATTTAGTAAATTTGCTGTTTTCCCTTTTTTAAGGGTGGTGCTCCGAGGTGATCTAATGTAAATAAGATCATATTATTTATCGTAATTAATAGTTATCCCTGATATTCATTAATTATTTTTGATAGCCAAATTTAACCTAAAACTCCCTTTAAATGTTGCATAAACATGACTTAATGGTGCCCTATGTGGCGTATCATCGTTAATGGTGCCCCGTGTGAGGCATCACCATTAATGGTGCCCCGTGTGAGGCATCACTATTAATGGTGCCCCGTGTGATTCAGTGTACTGTTGGCAATCATTCATAAATGTGCGGTATTTATTTCAGCCAGACGGTGACAATAAAGTTGAAGTTTAGCGCTGCTTCAACGCTCCCTCCTGCCCCTAACACCACGCTCACCGCTCACTTTAACAGCATGCAACAGTCTTCAGGTTCTGGATTTTGAGTTTCAGTGAAATACTGACACGAGACCAAAAACATGATTTTATATCAGAGAAATGTTGGAAACCACTGGCTTATTTTTAACAATGTGTTGTGTTTTATAAAGTTTGTATGTAAAACAATAATGTGAAAAGTTTACCTGTCAGATGGATGTGGTGGTGTAAATGTCGAGGAACAGAAATATAAAGTGACACGAGAAGAAAGTTACGACAGTCGTCATTTTTGTGTCGGCTGTTTCCTGAATCTGGTTAAAACATCGAACGTGTTTCAGAGTGTTTGTCAATAACAAGTCTCCATGTTGGTCGTCTGTCTGACTGCAGCAGATGTTCTTCTTCTCTGGACTTTATTCTGCCGCTCAGCTTCTGTCAGTCATGTGACTTCTTGATGAGGTTGCAGCTGCAGAGCTACAGATACAGAAATGTTGCAGAGGAAACTCAGATTATAAAACAATATTTAACTGTAATGTTGATATAACACGTGACACAAACACCTTCCCTCCACAGACAACACAGTATTGTGTCATATTGAATCATTATATGGCTTTGAACTTCAGTTTTCACATTAATCTTTAGTTCATGATTATTAAATAAGTTCAGAAGAAGTTTTAGAAACATTCCTTCAGGAGAGGTGAGCGACTCTTTACGACTCTAAGTTTTTATGATCCAGATAAGTTGTACACATGAAACCAGATCCTGGATCATCCCTCCATCATGTGGGTCATTAAAGTCTGTTAAGAACTGCAGCTCACCTGAGACTGAACGACTCCGGGCCACTCGTCTCATGACTGAGCTTTGAATTCTCAGTTTAACTTGAATGTGAAGTTCAGTGTTCTGTGATCTCGTGTAAAGATCAAACTCAGAACAATGAGGATGATGATAAAAGTCAGTGTAGCTGCTGATGTGCCAACAAACTGCCTCTTCATCACATCACACACTGGAAATATACTTTATTTAACACTTCAACATCTTCATCTTCATCTGGAGCAGAGTAGAGGTTAACAACATTCACTCTTGTACAACATTGCATGTTTATCTTCACACCTGAGCCCACTGAGCAGGTTTTTCCTCTCTGGTCTTTGTTCAGCTGCTCACCTTGACCAAGTCAAGTAACTTTAACAAGGAGAGCAGCTGCTGAGGAATCTTGGCACAGACTCAGATGATCTGAACCTGTTGTGATGTGGTGTGTTTCCTCTGACTGAGGGAAACGCTTCAGATAGTCAGGATCAGTTTTACAAACAATAATGTTCATCAGAATAACTTCATTATTTCATAATAATGAAGAACAACTTCATAATGAGTTCAGACAGCTTCATCTTCTCCAGTCAGACTCAGAACAGAGTCTGATGCCTTTGATACAGTCAGTCACTAGATTCTTTTATCCCGACTGTGTGGGCCTTACAGGTGCTGCCCTTGAATGGCTCAAATCTTATTTGACAGAAAGAAGTTACTTCTACAACTTGGTGAATTGTCTTCTTCTTCCCTCTCTCCTGTGGGGTGCCCCAAGGGTCTGTTTTGTGTCCTTTACTGTTTTCGTTATATGTGCTGCCCTTGGCTTCCATTTTTAAGAAACATAATATTGAAGAATATGAAGAGAACAACTTCTCTCTTTGCGTTTATCGTTTATTCACAAAATACTCAAAGACTACAACAGCGGGAAAAACCGCTAACTCTCCTAGCCCCTCCCAACTATGTTACCATGGTTACTCACTCACAACTCTTCGTTGTCATGGTTATTCACTGATGCTTACTAGAGGGCCTTGCCCAGCAGTCAGTTGTCAGTGAGAGTGAAACTAACCAGATGGTGAATTATGTCTGTTCAGTCCGCTACATATGCCTCGCCAGAATTCATCTTAAAAAGAATAAAATGACAATGACATGTGTTTTGTTCAGTGTTATCACTGGAACAACACAAACGCAGAAGATCTCTAACCAAACATATCTTTAAAGGCTTTGTACAGGGCGTCGTGTATTTTACAGATCCTTTCCTCTGACGATCCCATTCCTGTGTTGTCGATACGGTATTCATACTGCCGCTGCAGCTCAGCCTCATTCAGGGTTGCTCCTTCAGATCTACTCAGACAGGCAGACAGGTAGGTGGCCCTACAAACGAAGGCTTCCAGCACCGCTGACAGAACCAAAGCGACGATCACAAAGGGGATTTTTTCGAAGGAACACATCCATCCTTGGCGGGTGAACTGGATGAGGATCTATCAAATATATCTCGGAGAAACACAACGTCATTCAATGCAGGATCCTCTGCATAAGAGTTGATTTAAGCCATTGCTGTAATATTAACAGATAAATATGTTTTGTCTCTTCAATTCAAAGCTGCTTAGTTGCAGGTGTTTCCTGACACCAACAAGCTGGATGATCTGACACAAGACGATGTGGAACCAAAGAGAAGATTATTAGAAAGGGATGCTGAGGATGAAGATCAGGAACAAATAAAACAGAATGACACATATGAGCTGCAGGAGACAAGGGATGAGGCTTTAAGCAGTCAGACTGGAGGAGAGGAGGGTGGTGCAGAAACTGGAAAGATTGTGTTGGATGATGAGGTTAGATCAGAGACTGAGCCTGAAAGGGAGCCGCTGATCAGAGAGAAGCTAAGAGACGAGAAGGACGATATAGCAAGAGAGCCAGAGTGTGAAAGGTTTGGATCACATGATAAAGATGATGAGTCAGATGGAGAAACAAGTCACATCAGAGACATGACAACTGATGAGACCTGCGGAACAGCCAGTGAAGTAGAAAATACTGTCGGTGTAGCAGCACAGGACAATCAGGATGTGAATCCAGACAGAACACATTGGTTCTGGGGAGTGTCTGTTTGTCTAATTGTCGTTCCTTTAATTTCTTTCATTGTCTGGCGTTGCACCAGAAGAGTCAAATTTTAAAACAATGTTGATTACTTGATCACAATATTGCTCCATGTTGTTTAACAGATTACACAGAGGTGATGTGTGCGACCTCCAGCGCTGCATCTCAGCCTCGTCTTTAAAATGACTTTAGAAAATCTACTTTTTAAATGACTTTTCCATGATTTTATGTTGTTACGCTGTATTGACTGACGCTGTTAATAAAGTTAATAAAGAGTATTTTTTTCTGTGATTTCTTGGCAGATCTATGGATTTTTATCCATAATGAATTCCTCAGAAAGTCACAATATGTCCATAAATATGTGTATCATGTCTATGTGTTCAGACTAGAAGACACATTTTCATAATTATTACAACCAGGAGTTTAACAGATTTATAAAGTAAGAAACCTCAACTGCCTCTATCAGCAACCTGAAGCTCCATCTGCTGACGGTGTTGGTGAGCAGGACGAGTGAGGTGAATAATAATCTGTATGGGTTGATGAATGCAGCCCACCAATGTTATCAACAACCCTCCTCATCAGATAATCAAGGTGACAATGAAGGCAATAATCATGTTTATAAAAGTGGGACGGTTCTTCTGATTTGAGTCATATTTATGTATTTGATGAATCTCATTGTCTTCCATTTATTAAACCAGATGAAATGAATGGAACTGACCATCATGTGACACAATAAAAGTTCTTATTCAGTTGTGTGATTTGTTAGTGTTTCATTTGAAATGAGAGGATCAATATATTTTCATGGCATAACATAGTGAGAAACATAAATTTCCAGTCAGGTGTGCAGATACCTGCAGCAGCTCTTTCCACTATAATCAGATGTATTATTATTCTTTAAATTTCAGTTTGTCCCTGTGCTGTGATTTTACTGAGTCATGATAAGGTTTCTAAATAGACTCTGGATCTAAATGAACTTTTCTCAGGACATTTCACTAAATAGAAATACTGAAACCCAGACACATCATCAGAACTTCTCCAGGATCTCCAGTCCAGCAGAGGGAGGCAGACTCTGGCTGCTCACATTCTGATATCAGTAGCTGTTAAGAGCCTCTAATGTTACATTAAAGGATACGTTTATTTGTTCTGCTTGATATGTTTTTAGGTGGTTTAGATCATAACAATACATCATATTTTATAAACTGGTCAAAAGTTTTGAAAGTAAAATCATGATGTGAAAAATGTTTCACCACAAATTATAAATGTAGGAAAGATTCTCGCTGCACTGTCGGTTTAGATGTACAATAATACTTTAAATACTTCAGACACAGACGTGAGAATGTACATCAACTTGAGAATATAGAATAAATTGAACACTGAGTTATTTAAATGTTATTAAAAAGTCTTTAATCTCACTGAAACCTGGACACTAAGCTGCTACAGTAAACTCTGCTGTCAGATTATTATTAACTCTCAGTAACAAGCATTCAGCTTAACAAGGACAAATGGACACTTTTCTGAAATCAGAATCAGTTGAGTAACTGGAAAGCGACTTCTTGCCCCCACAAAGAAGTTATGTTCGTGGATTTATAACTCACAAAGGTTCAAGTCGCTCCACTGTCACGTCTCATCTACGCGTGTGATGGAGTTCTGATGAGGCAGCGGCTTGTGAATTCAATTCAGTTCAATTCAATTCAAAGGAGCTTTATTGGCATGAAAGTTTGAACAACAATATTGCCAAAGCATCTTGTCCAAACATACAGACATTAACAATGACTTGATTTTTATTAATTTACATTTTCATTAATTATATATACAGCATATCGTGTGTGTGTGTGTGTGTGTGTGTGTGTGTGTGTGTGTCTCAGGTTGTGGCATGTTGATATATGTTGGGCAGCAGATTTGTCTCTTTCTCCCAGGAGTATTTTTGTTTCTTGTTTGGTTACATTTTTTACATTTTAGTGTACGCTAGATAGCCGTGGCGATTTTATACCGCCGTAATTTTACATCCCTGCACAACAGGAATTTTTTTTAAGAATTAAAAACACAGGACCCAGGTGACCTGGGACAGGTGTGGTCCACGTGGAGCCTCTGCAGGTCTCTCAGCCTCTCAGTGGACATTAAACGAACCTCTCTGATCAACCAGCTGCTGCAGGTTCCTTCTCACATCGCTGAAGTAAGTCTGAGTCTCGAGCTTCTGCATGGCGTACCTGCAATCATAATAAACCTCACAACATTGTTCAAAGGTCAAACCTAATGGCAGCTCATGCCTTTCTGAATGATCATACACCAGATAGTAAATCGAACGGATAATTCCTGGAGGTTTACCACTGTACCTAAAGTCTTTTCCGCACTTCCCTCTTATCAGCTCCTTGTGCTTCTTGAACAGCAGGTCTAAGTCGCTCAGGTAAACAGAGATGAGTCTTTCTACAGGATCACAGCTTTGAATCCCTCCCAGTCTCACCAGGTGAATCAGCACCTGGATGTGGAAGGCTGCTCCGTTCACCCAGGCCTTCAGAGCCTCAGACGTCATGTGCCCTTCCCTCACCATGGAGTTCTTCAGCCTGGTGATGGCGGCGCTCAGTTGGTCCTCGATCCGTTCAATGTCACCCACCAGCTTGTCTTTGTTCTTAATGTACATCACGCATCTCTTCAGACACTCGTCGATGTGATCCCTGACCTCGGAGACCTTCTCCTCAGCAAACACACACCTCAGAGCCTCCTTTGTGCTCTCCTCAGGTGGACCGGAGAAGTTGTCGATGATGATGGCGATGGCCAGCGCTCCGAGGCCCGCCAGTTCAGGAGCTGGAGTCAAGGCACCCAGCTTCTCCATCAGGCTCTTGATCCAGTCTGCAGCGCTGCCTCCCGTTTCCATTTGCCTCTTCTCGTAGTGTTGTGTCAGGTTGTCTGAGGACTCCAGACTGGTGAACATTTTGATGGTCTTGTTGACTCTCAGGTTTTGACCCTCGCTGATATGACGCCCAAATTCTTCCATGAGTTTCTTCTCCCTGTCCCTCCTCTCCTCTGCACTCAACTCGTTACCCATCTTCTTATTTTCAGGATCAGATCAAAGATGGAGGTTGGATTTTGACACTGCAACACACAAAACATCATCCAGTGAACATTTTCAGCCAAATGATCAGAGAACATTGTGGCTGCATGTGTTGAAGCTTCGTACAGCAACAACATTAAAACTGCTGACAGGTGAAGTGATCAACGTTGATCATCTCGTTTAGAAAACCTTGAGTCCAGGTATTCATGTGGATCCTAGTGGACCAACACTGCTGAGACCAAATACACCCCCCTCATGGAAACAGCTGTCAAAGAACTTTGCTCCCTTCTCCCCTCTAACCTCTAACCTGAACCCTGGGATGGTTGGAGCCCTGTGGTACCTGCTCTGCACACAGACGCTCTCCAGGTTTCAGCAGCTAACTTCATGTAGCGGCAGTTAGCTCTTACATGAGCAACAAAGCTACTGGTAGCTATCGTAAATCACCTCTGTACTGGTGCTGGCCTTTGTTGTGGTTCTCTGGCTGCGTCCAGCTCCGGTCCAGAGGTGTTTGTTAAGAAGCTGCTGGTTATCAATACGTTTCGTAGCAGTTGCTTAGCAACCAGTAAAGCTCTCTGTCCAGAGCTGCTGTGGGAGAACCAGCAAATATTTTCTCCTGACCCGTGACCCGGTTTCACTCAAATCACTAAATCACACAGTTTAAAGTTGTGTATTTGTCCAGTAGTCTGTGAGGATCCAGTCCCTGTAACACAGCTTATACATCCATGGCAGCTAAGGAAACGCTTACTTGACAAATAACTGATATAAACCCCCGAGTGCAGGACGAGTATCAACATCTTTAAAACACCATTAAAAAAACCTTCACAGCGCCACTGTTGGACTGGATCCTGCTGAGATATGGAGCAGGATGTTTGTGACTGAAACACTGAAACAGCAGTTTTGGCTTCTTAGGGAAGTCAAAGTTTGTCATATAATCAAATACAGAGAGCAGAAGCCCCGCCCCTTCCTGCTCCCCTCATGGACCTTATTGATCAAAGCTTTATCTGGTAGTGAAGAGAGATGATGAACTATTGATCCTGTTGAACTGTGTCATCACTCACACATGATGTTTGTCAGTTTGTCATCAAACAAATGAAACTGATAACTCGTCGTTATAAAGACGTCACAGTGACGTCGTCTCCTGACTTCAACACTGAACAGCTGCTTCTGGATATCAGCAGCTCACAGAACTGAACCAGAACCTTCTCTGATCCAGTTGGCTCCATGTTGGTTCTGGTGCCGTGTTGATGAGCTGATGTAGTTCACTGAGCTTTCACACAAAACTACATGAGTTTGACTTTAATAACAACCAGTAGGTGATTTGAGGGAGGATGCCGTCCCGCTTGTTAACCTGCCATCACTCTCCATCCACCAGCAGCAGAGAGTGTGTTACAAATCACAGGCGGCCGCAATCAGCTGAACACAGTGAAGTCCAGCCGGGCCCGACTGCTTTGTGACCCGGCTGCTTGGTTTATTTTTTACGGAAGCCACACGGTCTGCACAGATCAGATCGCTCTGACAGGAAGTCAGACACAGGAACGGCATAGAACATCTAATAAATCTTCAAAATAAAACATCCTGTGCAGACTCCAGAGTGTATAAAAACGAAAAATTACCAGATCAACAAAAGTTTGCAATTTATGTTCTAAAACTAAAATATTACTTTTTGGGAGTGTTCTGTCTGTTCAGAACATGGTGGCTGTTCTTATGTTGGTAACTGTAACTCTTGCGATGATTTACAGTTTATTAGTGAGGAAGCTGTTACATTTCTCACCAGCTGTTTTAACTCTCGCCAAAAAGCAACTTAGCTTTATTTGTGAATGTATATGAGTCAAACCTTCAGGTAAAAGCATAATTACGATGAAAGAGTCACTTTTAAGATTTACCATAGTTTTGTGCAGGGGCACTGTTACGCTAGCATCAAAATTTTTACATCACTAAGAAGCAGCATGCAGGAAGTCGAGGGGTTAGAGCAAATTCAGATGTAATTCAGAGCAACAAACTTTAACTCACATGTGTTTGTCTCCTTCCAGTATTGTGCTGTTGAAGTGACTCGTGGATGACCGGCAGTGATGATGAAGAGTGAGAAGCAACGATAGGTAAAGAGTAAAAAAGAGCTTCTGCTGAAAGTTCTGCTAGAATAAAGTTCATAGAGACGTCCTGTTGTCTCTGAATAAAGTTCATAGAGAAAGACAGACTGACTGTAAACTCTCTGTGTTCACTCAGACGGCTGACTGCAGCAGACTGCCTCTTCACTGGACTTTATCCTGCCTCACTGTTCCTCTAAATCATGTGCCTTCTTGTAAAAATGTAGCTGCAGATCAGAGTCCTGCAGAGGTCATCATATGTTATCTATATACACGCCTTCAGTCAACATACACTGTATTGCCAAAAGTATTCACTCACCGATACAAATAAGTGAAATCAGGTGTTCTAGTCACTTCCATGGCCGCAGGTGTATAAAAGAAGCACCTCAGCATGCAGACTGTTTCTACAAACAGTTGTGAAAGAATCTGTCACTCTCAGAAGCTCAGTGAGTTCCAGCATGGTTCTGTGATAGGACGCCACCTGTGCAACAAGTCCAGTCATGGTGTTTCCTCGCTCCTAAATATTCCACAGTCAGCTGTCAGTGGTGTTATAACAAAGTGGAAGCGACTGGGAACGGGTGACAAATTGAGCTTCTCCATCTGACAATCTGATGGAGGAGTCTGGGTTTGGCGGTTGCCAGCAGAACGGTACCTGTCTGACTGCATTATGCCAAGTGTAAAGTTTGGTGGAGGGGGATTATGGTGTGGGGTTGTTCTTCAGGAGCTGGGCTTGGCCCCTTAGTTCCAGTGAAAGGAACGCTGAATGCGTCAGCATACCAAGAGATGTTGGACAATTCCAGCTCCCAGCTTTGTGGGAACAGTTTGGGGATGTTCCTGTTCCAACATGTCTGAGCAGCAGAGCACAAAGCAGGTCCATAAAGACATGATGAGAGAGTTTGGTGTGGATGAACTTGACTGTCCTGCAGAGTCCTGATCTCAACCTGATAGAACACCTTTGGGTTGAATTAGAGTGCAGACTGAGAGCCAGGCCTTCCATCCAACATCAGTGTGTGACCTCACAAATGTGCTTCTGGAAGAATGGTCAAACATTCCCATAAACACTCCTAAACCTGGTGGAAAGTCTTCAGAAGAGTTGAAGCTGTTACAGCTGCAAAGGGACCAACGTCATATTAAACCTTCTGGATTAAGAATGAGATGTTACTTAAATTCATGTGAGTCAAAGCAGGTGAGTGAATACATTTGGCAATAAAGTGTACTTCACTTCTATTTAGAACATCCAGTTCTTCAGGTTCACATCCTCTGATATGTTGCTCTGGTTACTATCAGCCACTCCTGCACACTCAGCAGTCCAGCTCCCACTTATCATCGTTTTATAACATTAACAACTTACTTGTCCCTGAAGGGGACGTTTGTCCTCAGAGCAGGTAGAACTTCTTGCAACAGTTATTTAACTTAATTATGAAATGGTGTGACTGAGGCCACGCCCCTCACATTGACCCATACATCAGGAACATTTTGAAGAATAGCTATAAATCTCAGCATTTCAATTTCACTGCATTTTGATCAATAATGGCCTTTGGGATAATATCAGTGGCAGCACATTGATGAAAACAGGATTCAAATTCTGACAGAAGACAAAAAACAAATATGGCCAAAATTTGACTTAAATATATTAAAAGTATTTAAACATATTTTTATGCTAAAAACAGCTTAAGATGAGTAACACATTATTATAATAATCAATGGTTAACGGTAAATGTATAATTAAGATTAAGTAATTGTAAGGCTGAAAACATCAGTTGCAGCTTCCTTATTGCGTCAAAATAACATTTATGTCAGGCTTGGGCAGAGAGGACTCAGATGCAGATTGGAACGGTATAGACAGGCTTTTATTCTGAAATTTCAGTTGTAACTTCTTCAGAATAAGTCTGTCACAGTCTGGCTCAGAAACTGGACAAAATGTGAGAACACACAAGTTGTTGCAAGATAACAATGAAGAATTTATTTACAAAGTAACTGTACAAATGTTGTAGATCTACAAACTAAGGAAAATGAAGAATAATACAAATCAATGAACCAAGAGCTCAGCCAGCATGTGGACTGCGATCAGGCAGGCACCCAGCAGAGAGCCAGCATAGACTCTCTGGACTCGGCCTGGAACACAATAATAGAGAGACACCTGGTGCCTGGTGGAACTCTGCACCCCCATAAGGGAGCAGAGACACGGGCACCCCACCAGGGCCGTGACACTACGAAAAGTTAAACAAAGGAAAACCGCTCACAAGGAGGAAAAAAAGCAAAGGCTATAAACTAAAACTGCGCTACACAGAGCTATTAAAAACTACAAAACAAAATGCTCCTAAAGGGAGGAACAAAGAAACCATGAAACAAAACTAGCAATCAAGAAAATATCAAGCTAACCCAAAACTTTACAAATCAGAATCACTCTTCTTCAGAAGTTTACAAAAGAAACAGAAAACACGCAGGGAAATACTTAACAGGACTTTGGCAAGGCTGTGAAAACTAGGCTGGAGGTACTCGACGAGACGGGAAGACACAGACTATATATACACCAGGGGAGGGAGCACAGGTGGAAACAATCAGGGATCAGGGGAGACGTCAGACCGGTGACACAAGAGGAAGAGCAAGTGACCGGAAACCAGAGGAGAGTTACCTTTCAAAATAAAACATGAAATTCACAAGACAGAAAACCCAAGACAGGACGACCCTCACCGCCGTGTGACAGTTCATGAGTGTTTTTAGTCCATTTACAATATTATGAACAATAATAAAGTTTATAAAGTGTTTATAAAGTATTTCATTGAAGTTAAACAACTTTAATGTGACTCTACTGTCGGCCAATCACAGGGAGTCAAAGCTCTCCATTATATTACTATCTTGAACTGCACTCTAACTTTTATTGTCTCGTCTCTTACTATTATTCTTTTTTTCTATTGTAGTTTATTTTTATACTTTAATCTTGTTTTAATGTTTTGTTTCTTGATGTCCTCCGACTTGTTTTTATTGTCTTAATGTAATTAATAAAACAATAAACTGGTCACATGACGTCAGAGAGAGGAGCCAACAAAAAGACTTTGGTTGGGATGTACAACATACAACCCAGTTTTATTCAGGTTTTACAGTTTTTTGGGAGTTTGAAGATCAGAAAATAAAAGTATAAAGGTATAAGTATAAGTACAGGAGTATAAAATCAACAGCCAACGAGGTCAAAGAGTGAAACAGCTCAGACAGAAGACCCAGACCAGAGACAGAACCTGGATCTTCCTCTCAGTCTCTCTCTTAAACCCTCACATCATCTTAAAGGCCACAATTCATTTTGATAGGACTGTAGATCGACGTACAAACAATGAAGTTGAAATAAAATGGGTGCATAGATTCAGGTGTCAGCAGACTGTCAGGAAGGTGTTAAACAACAGCCCGTACATAGTTTGAGCGACACATGTTAAACAACAAGTGCTGCAGGTTTCTCACATCCTGCTGTGCAACAGTGCAGCAGTGCAGTCAGAACACATGCAGGTGGTTGTGGTCCACCTGCCCTCAGGTTACACTTCCTTTAACACTTCAAGTCCAGACTCAGCAGGAGGACTTCAGTACGACAGCAGGTGTGGTTGGTGAGGATGACTCTGCCACCAACTGAATGAACACCAAATCAAGCTGAACAATGAAGAGTGACTCCATCAGGCCACAGTGTGATTCTGACTGTTTAAAGCAGTAAAGAAAAGTCTGTTGTGAGACAGTCTGATGGACTCAGCGAGGTGGTGATGTCATCCAGACTGGACACGAGTACAACGCCGTCCATCAACAGACAAACAACGTCTCAGTAACACCAAATGTTCCACAATCGTTCTGTATGTCAGAAATACAGACCTGCAATCTGATACAAGATATTACAGCTGATATTAAAGTATTAAAACATAAAAGCCTGGTTGATATTATTGTCTTACATCATCACACATCAACACCAATTTAAACAATTAACAAAAACCAAAAAAGAGTTCTGATCGATCAGAGCGACGCTGTGCTGATACAAATTTCCATGACTTATCAGGTCGTCTCACTTCCTCGCTCACTTTCCTCCACCAGCTCCTTTTTTGTTTGTTTATTGTTTATTGTTTATGTTGTTTATTTCGGGCATGTCAATTCATCATCATCACATTTCATCATTGTTCAAATAATACAATACACATGGCCGAAAGGGAAAAGCGGGAGAAGCCAAAGCTTATCTAGTCCCGCCCCCATTACCCACAGGATAAAATCTTCATCCTGATGTTTTCTTATCTTTTGAATTTTACATTTTCATTTGTCCTGTCTCACTACGAGTAGATGTTTTATTGTACAGCTCTGAGTGTCTGAAAACAGCCACTATTATCCTCGCCTCCATTGTTGTTCATGAATTTGCATCTTTTCATTGACAAATGATTCGCCTCACGATTGATCGCTAAGAGGAAAATCTACCGACCGAAACTTTAAACCACATCTCTGATCAACACAGCAGACAGAGCAACAGGAAACAGACTCCGACACAACACTACATAATAATAAGTCAGATGAATGAAGAATAACATGTTTTATCAGTTGTTATGTAATCACATAATCATCAATATTTCAGAGTAATTTCAATCTTAACCATCAACTCACTGGTTTCACAAGAACTTCAGGTTAAAATCAGCTAGCAGGCTAACACTGACACAAAGGTGTCATGAGATTACTTTTGTGAACTGGCGCCTTACAAATAATGATTGATTGATTGATTGATTGATTGATTGATTGATTGATTGATTGATTGATTGATTGACTCTTCATCACTCCACCCACAACACTGTGTTTTGTTCAATTTTGACACTGAAACGACACAAACACAGAAGATCTCTAACCAAACACATCTTTAAAGTATTTGTAAAGGGCGTTGTGCACATTGCGGATCCTTTCCTCTGACGATCCCATCATTGTGTTGTCGATAGTGTATTCATACTGCCGCTGCAGCTCAGCCTCATTCAGATCTTCAGATCTACTCAGACAGGCAGAGAGATGGACGGTGGCACTACAGCCGTAGACTTCCAGCACCGCTGACAGAACCAAAGTGAAGATCAGGAATGGGATTTTATCGAAGGAGCCCATCCATCCTTGGCGAGTGAACGGGATGAGGACACGATTTCTCCCAGGTTCACCAAGTCTATCTTGGAGAAACACAACGCCATTCCATGCATGATCCTGTGGTTCCTTTAGAGAGCTGAGAAGGATGTTTGGGATCCTCGATCGTCCAGCTTCCCTCATTGAGTTCCAGCGGTTGGGCAGGTTGGTCGGCTGATGGAGGTAATCAGGATATGGACAGGGTGGTTGTGGTTGTCGTGGTTGTGGTGGAGTACAGCCGAAGACCCTGTGATGAGGCTGTATATTTCCTGTAGCAACACCGTACGCTACATCAGCATTGATAGCACAGTTCCAGGGAGAATACAGGACCACATCTCTGATGGAGGGCAGAGGCATGAGGCAGCGAGCTGGGAACATGAACGAATGAGTTCCTCCGTGAGCCACAAAGATGATGTCGATGTCAGTTCGGTCTATCTCCTTTTTCTTCTCGAGCTCTTTTATCAGGAAGTAATACATATGTACAAGTGGAAGGATGACCAACTCCTGAAAATATTGTTTCAGCCATTCCTTGACCTCTTCATTTGGACATTTATTTATGATGTACGCCATCAATCGCCGTTTTTCCTCATCACTCCTGTCGCTGCTTTCAATAATGCGCCTCACTTCTGCCAAATCCTCAAGTGGTCCTCTGTTGGAGGAATAACAAAAAAGAGGCTTCTTATATTTTTTGCAATAAATCTAAAACAGAGTCTTTCAAGGATCCATTCTTTGGCTGTAAATCAAACTCACTGAGCACTTTGAGAACAATAATAATTTAATCTACAGTACCGCTTAAATGTTTGGGATTGCTTAGAAATGTCCTTGTTTTTGAGGTTTGTCATGTTAAAAGACTAATTAATCATTAGGAAACCTTTAAAACAGTTAATTAAATAAGTAAGAAGCAACATTTAGCTTTATCTTGGTTTATGAGTATCTGGAGAATCAGCAACTGTGGGTTTGATTATAGCCTCAAAATGGCCAACAATAAAACAGAGAAAGATTTCTTCTTAACTCACCAGTCTATTCTTTTTCTAACAGATGAAGGCTATACAATGTGAGAATTTGTCAAAAAAAACAAAACAACATAAGATATCATACAACAGTTTGTACCACTCAACTTACCTCAATGTGTGAGGATAATAAACAGGAAGTAATATTCTGTGAACGCCCCCCCCCTTCACTGTCATACCTCGTGTTACTGAACGCTGCAGCTAAAACTCCCGCTGCAGCCGCACCGAGAAGACCCAACGCTGCTCCAACAGCTCCCATCAGAGGCTGATGATGAAGATCAAAAGTCAACAGATCAAAACTTGATTCATTTTTTAATTATTATCAGCAGGGTTGGGTATCGTTCACAAAAGTGTCACTGCTTGACACATATGTGAAGAACATTTTATTTCGTTCCCAATTTTACTGAATCAATTTTCAGTCAAAGAAAATGATGGTTCAATTTTTCACTTCAAAGGATCTGAGTCTTTTTTTATTATTATCTATTTATTTATTATTACCTCATTCATTTTGTAAATATTAAAACTCTATTCTAAAATATGAATTTCTTCTCTAAAACTACAGACTGCTCCTTTAATAATGAAGGTAATGTTTGCATGCACGCCACCACAGCGAGGTCACCTTACCTGTCCCTTGGACATGATGAAGGTTTCTGCCTGATGGTCCAATCGGAAACACCTGTGAGAGAAAGTGAGGAGACGATCAGAGGACACCAGAGGAAACTGTATCTGATGAAGACCACGTGAACCTGCAGCTACATTTACTCCAACACTGATTCACAACAGTTGGGACGTTGATTATAACTTAAATAAAAGCAGAATATCTTCAGCTGATCACAGTACAAAGATATTCAGTGTTCAAACTGATTAAACTGTGATGAAGTGATCTGTGTCTCCTGGTCGATGTGCAATTACATTCAGCTGGTTAACAACTGCTCATTGGAGGATAATCCTGCTGGAAACTGGTTGTTCAGACTCTTGATTAGTCATGAGATGAATGAAACCAGGTCTGTCCTGACCGAGCCTCCAGGAGGAGCTCCAGGCTCTGAGGCCAGTTGGTGAGCAAACTGTAGCAGCAGACTGCCTCTTCACTGGACTTCATACTGCCTCACCCTTTCCTCTGAATCATGGGACTTCCTGTAAAGATGCAGCTGCAGATGTTTGTGTTCAGATGAAGGAGGGGAAGTCAAAGAAGTACTCGAGTAAAGTACAGAAACCTGAAACATGTACTGAAGTACAGTCACTAAGTATTTGTTCTTAGTGACCTGCATCCTCTGTTGCACAGAAACAGAAACTGTGAGTTCCTGTAAACACACACACACACACACACACACACACACACACACACACACACACACACACACCATTTCTCCAACTTTGTTTCTTCACACAGAACCAAGCAGCTCCGACTTAAAGCTGCACCAGTGGGTCCATTCTTACAGCACACTGCAGAACCAAATGAGGTGTGACAGTAAATGTTGCCATGATGTTAACATGCGGTCCTCCTGAAGTCTCGGTCAGGAGGACTGACTGTCACCCTGAGACAGAAGCTACAACGACTCAACAGTGAAAGACACAGAGACACACGAGTTACTGAGTTAACACAGAGTTAAAGGTTTTTACTCTGAATCACGTCACATAATCATCTCGATCAACTGAGGGAGACGCCAACTGAAGAGTCATTAGGACGAACAGGAAGACAGACAGGAGGACAGACAGGAGGACAGACGGGAGGACAGACGGGAGGACAGACAGGAGGACAGACGGGAGGACAGACAGGAGGACAGACGGGAGGACAGACAGGAGGTTGTCAGAGTAAATTCAGATGTGATTCAGAGCAAAAACCTTTAATTCACATGTGTTTGTCTCCTTCCAGTTTTGTGCTGTTGAAGTGACTCGTGGACGACCAGCAGTGATGATGAAGGTGTTTATCTGCAGAGTGAGAAGCAACGATAGGGAAAGAGTAAAAAAGAGTTTCTGACCTGCTGCTGAAAGTTCTGCTGGAATAAAGTTGGTAGAGACGTCCTGATGTCTCTGAATAAAGTTGGTAGAGACGTCCTGTTGTCTCTGAATAAAGTTCGTAGAGACGTCCTGTTGTCTCTGAATAAAGTTCGTAGAGACGTCCTGTTGTCTCTGAATAAAGTTGGTAGAGACGTCCTGTTGTCTCTGAATAAAGTTCGTAGAGACGTCCTGATGTCTCTGAATAAAGTTCGTAGAGACGTCCTGTTGTCTTTGAATAAAGTTCGTAGAGACGTCCTGTTGTCTCTGAATAAAGTTGGTAGAGACGTCCTGTTGTCTCTGAATAAAGTTCGTAGAGACGTCCTGTTGTCTTTGAATAAAGTTGGTAGAGACGTCCTGTTGTCTCTGAATAAAGTTGGTAGAGACGTCCTGTTGTCTCTGAATAAAGTTGGTAGAGAAAGACAGACTGACTGTAAACTCTCTGTGTTCACTCAGCTGGCTGACTGCAGCGGACTGCCTCTTCACTGGACTTTATACAGTCCCTCCGTTCCTCTAAATCATGTGACTTCCTGTAAAGATGCAGCTGCTGTTTCTAATCTATATACACGCCCTCACTCAACATATATCACTTCTATTAAGACACCCAGTTCTTCAGGTTCACGTCCTCTGATATGCTGCTCTGCACTCACAGCAGTTCAGCTCCCACTTTATCACTCAGAGAGAGCCTGTAACAGAATGAATACATAGAAGGTTTGTGTTCAGATGTAGGAGGGGAAGTCAAAGAAGTACTTGAGTACAGTACAGATACCTGAAACATGTACTGAAGTACAGAAACTAAGTATTTGTACTCAGTGACCTGCATCCTCTGTTGCAGCTGTGATGGAGTGAAACAGAAACAGAAACTGTCTGTGAGTTCCTGTAAACCAGCTGCTTTACTTTCACTGAGCTGCTGTGTTACACACACACTCACACACACACACACACACACACACATACAGCTCACCTCATTGACTTCACTGATTACATCGACATGAACACATTTGGTTCATTTTGTTCTGAAGGAGACGACATTCTGACTCGGCTGCTCACAAAGCAAATGAAAATAAATATAAACTACTAATAATTCTGTTTACAATCAGTTGAATTGATTTCAGTGTCAATAACTGCAGAAACACACACACACACTCACACACACACACACCTGTGCATCAACAGGTGTGAATTTCAAAACCAATAAATCAGAACAAAAAAACTGATTTTCTGTTTCTAAAAATTGAATAATAACTCATAATAATAAAAGGAATAGAATGATGAAACCAGTCCTGCTGTTTGTTTACTAAACTAAAGAATGAAACCAGTCTTGCTAGCTAGCTTTCATCAAGCTAGCTCACTCAACCAGACTTACCTGCTCAGCGTTTCCTCCAGGATCTGTTTCAATCAGTCGACGGCGCAAATTCCACGAACGAGCGAGCGACGAACGCAACGGACGAAGTTTGATTGACGCGATTTTAAAGTTTGTTTGGTTTTTGTTTTGCATGAACACACTAACACACACACAGACAGACACACACACTGTTGTCACTTACCTGTAGTCGGCCCAGCTGGGGTTCGATCCAACGTCTCCTCGTCGCTGGTCGGCGTCTCAAACCACTGGACCATCTTCAGGTGGGAAACACAAGCAACAAGCAGAGAGACGACAGAATTCAGACTGCAGCTCGTGTGTTCGACAGAGTTTATCTTGGCTTCATACGGAACCAGCAATCATGATGTGATTACAGGAAGGAACCCAATGTCATAACAGGAAAGTTCTGAAAGAATAAGAACCGTCCACACACACACACACACACACACACACACACACACACACACACACACACACCACGTCCCCGATGTATTCAGTTCCACTGTCAACAGGAAACTAACGTGGATCTGCACATGAAGCCAAAGTGTTCGTGTCTGAAGTCAGTCAGTGGTTCTGTGTGTGGGTCCAGTGTCAGTGTGTGTGTGTTGTTGGACTTCAGGTGCATGAACACATCCTGACACACTGCTCATCAGCAGGTGGTGAGTTTGACGCCCACACTGAGCTGTAGAGTTATTGGATCAGAACCTTCACCGACTCTCTGGCTCACAGCTGTGACGCGTCTCATTAATGACGTCATGTGCTGCGGAGCGCCCTCTGGTGGCTGCAGGTAGCAGCAGAGTCTCTACCTGCTGACAGACTCAGGGAGGAGTCCAGGTGTCTTCTGTGGCTCGGTGCTACAGCAGCTGGTTGCTGTTCAGGAGGTTGGAGGTTCGACTCCTCCCGCAGTGCTCTTTAGCCTCCAGCTCTGACAGAGTTGTGTGGCTCACACTGTGTCAGCTGTTCACTCTTAATGAGTCCAACACTCTCTGATCTCTGATGAGCTGCTGTCTCAGGATCAGAGCTGCTGTCAGTGTGTGACGAGAGTTTCTCATCAGGTTCATTTATAAAACCTGGAAGAATCATAAACTAGTTTGTCACAGATTATTTGCTGCAGCCAGGCTGAGCTCACTCCAGTCAGCCTCAGGAAACATCCTGCTGCAGAATCTGAGCTGGAGTCATGTGTGATGTTGGAGCGCCCTCTGCTGGACTGATGACGTCACTGCAGCAGCAGAGACTCACCTGGACTCACCGGGACTCACCTGCTCACGGTTACCTCCAACATCCACTCTGTCACCATCAGCTGCTTCACTTCAGTAGAAGTCATTAAGTTTAATGTAACTGTACTCAAAGTATAAATACACAGCATACAGTATAAATACACAGTTCACAGTATAAATACACAGCACACAGTATAAATACACAGTATAAATGCACAGCACACAGTATAAATACACACGTGGTTTCCTGTCTCCTCTGTGGTCGGCGGGACTGAGGTGCAAGTAAAAGATGCACGTGAGGGAAACATGGAAGCAGGTGAGATAAGAAGCACCTGGTGGCTGCAGGAGGAGCTCCCGTCTGCAGGAACACTGAGTTTGAAACTTTGTGAGAACAAATGTGTTTTTTATTTTGTCATGTTCGCAAAAACAAACAAACAAAACAACAAACAACACACACATTCTGTTCTGTGTGAAACACACAAAGTAAACAATACCAGATCAGCACAGCATCGTCCTGTGCTGGCGGACTCCTTCCACTTGTGATCAGACTCGCTTTATGTTCTCTGTGCTCTCATAAATCATCACATGCCTGAAATTCACCAGTTCCCAAATGAGATTTTGAAGCTGGAACTTTAAAATGTGTCAGTAGGTGAGTTGCTCGGTAAAAGACATCTGACCGCTGGCGGAACAAATCAGAGCCGGGCCGGGGGCGGGGCAAACCCACATAATAAAGCTCATGATAACATCATTTCATAACATACACATGCCCGCAACAGCGGGGCTGACAAGCTTCGGCACCACGGAGAGCGACTCTGTCATTTGGAAGTCCATCAAGCACACATGAAGTATAAACAACCAAGAGAACAACAAAAACATTAGGCTACATGAACACTTATAGTAAAACAACACAAATTCAAAGCAGTTCAGCACCACGTATAGCGACCGCATCATTTTGACACCCACTTTAACTATTTCAACTCAGAGCCTGTATCAGCAGCTATACAGTTTAGTAAGACTGGCACAGCGGCCCACATGTTCACAAACACAATATCAATATTATAGCTGCTGCGCAGCGATGGGTCGGTCCGGGCTATTTTTTGGCAAATTTAGGCAATTCTGAGCAACAAACAGGAGAATAGGAAGACAAGACAGTTGACAACAAATGTTCATTTTGGACCACTTCAGGCTTGAACTCACGACTTCTGGAACCAAAGACTGTCATCTATCGCTCTGAGCTAATTGGAAAGTGGCAATACAACAGTGGCTTCACAAATTGAGTAAGCCATTCACTGTTGTGCAGGCAGATTTGAAACCACTGTAAAAAATTCAGTTATCAAGACAAAAATCTGAAAATACACATATTGCAGCATGGAGATGTTGGTAATTTGTTTTTAAAATGATTGATTTGCTCCATAAGTGAATAACTGATGTTTAAAATGCTGCTTGCATTGACTGCAATTATTCACATGAGAGCAGAATTCAAAATGTTCTCAAAAATTCAGTTTTTTAGGTAAAATTCTGATATTTGTCAAACATCATCTACCATGACTCTTAAAAATGTTGAATTTTTTTCATGAACATTGAAGATTTATTTATGAATTTGCAGGTATATGTTTACAGTAGTGTTCACAGTCAAACATTTTCATGCACTGTAGGCAAAAATTGTGGGAGGAGATAGGTTTTTATAAGTTTTACAGTTTAAAAAAAACAGAGTGATGGACTTCATAATTTTTAATAGGTTTAAATGTACAAAAGTTTCTTTAGTATTGGGGCTACAGTTTGATGAAAGTGTGAAGTTCTAGCAGGTTGATTTGTTATGAATTTTCAATGTTTTGAACTTTAGATGCTTGCTGTAGCGCCACCATCAGGACTATTGGCTTGGGTTTACAGCTGAGGTAATCTGGCATGAGACTGGACCTTTATGCAAAATTTGTTTAGCTTTCACCCATGGTCCGGTCCAAGCTATTTGTTTTTATTTAATTTAGAGGCTTGCTGTGATGCCACCATCAGGACAATTGTCTTGTGTTTCATGTTGAGGACATCTGACATTTTGATCTGTCATCATCACCATCATCCTTGCTGGGTCTCGAACCCACAACCCCTGACACCAAGAACCAGCTCCTAACTCACTGAGCTAATTGGCTGGAAGTGAGACCTGCTGTGTAGCTTCATTTGTCGACTCAGGGAGTCACTGTCCGAGCAGCTGTTGTCAAGGCAGATTTCAAAAATGGTCAAAATGTCAGAAATTCTGTTACCTGAACAAAAATCTGATAATACATAAATTGCATCTTGACAGCATGGAAATGTTGGTGATTTGTTTTTAACTCTAAGTGTTTTGCTTCATAAGAGAAAATCTGATGTTTAAAAATGCCACTCTTACATTGACTCCAGTTGTTCCCATGAGAGCAGAATTCAAAATGTTCTCAAAAATTCAGTTTTTGAGATAAAATTCTGATATTTGCCAAACTTCATCAACCATGACTCCAAAATATTCTCAATTTTTTTCAGGAAGATTGAAAATGTATTTAGCAAGAATTTGATAGTATATGTTTACAGTACTGTTTACAGTCAAACATTTTGATGCACTGTAGGCTTAATTTTTGATAAATCAAAAATCCGAGAAACAAGTTTTGTGGAGGACGGTCTGAAGATGCTCTCTAGCAAGTTTGGTGACAATTGAGCAAAAATTGTGGGAGGAGATAGGTTTTATAAGTTTTACAGGTTTTGAAAAAAACTGAGTGATGGACTTCATAATTTGTAATGAGTTTAAGTGGACTAAAGTTTCAGCAGTATTGGGGCTACAGTTTGGTGAAAGTTTCAAAACTGTAGCATGTACTGCTGATTTTGTAGGTATTTTTAAAGTTTTTAAATTTAAACGCTTATTGTGCCCCCCCAGGAGGAATATTGACATGTCCTTGGAATTAAGTAAATCTGGCATGGGGCCGGACATTTCTGTAAAGTTTGGTGAGTTTTCGCCCATGGGAAGTATGACTTCCTCGGAAGAAAGAAAGAAAGAAGAAAGAAAGAAAGAATTCCTAGGAATACAATAGTGTCCTGGCAGCTTAGCTGCCCGGACCCTAATGAAGCAGCCTACTGTAGGCCTACTCACCACTATTTGACTTGGACACTTGGAGACAATATCGGCGATTCACTTGTAAATTTGCGCGTCATAAAGTTAAATGTGAGAGTGAACATAAAGCCAGTCATGCAGCACAACATTTTATTTCATCATTTTACACCTACTACATCACTAAAGTCAGCCGGTCTTGTAAAGTTTTTAGCAACCATGACTGAATCCTGACTGGGGCAACCTATATAACCCTGTATGAATGTGCATGACAGGTGATATTAAACAGACTGTGCCCATACTCCGGGCTCCTATGTGAACAAGCCATGGGATAACCCGCCTTCTCCAGCTCCCCTGAACCGTGGCAGAGGTCTGGCTTCCTAAAGTCCTACCTCCTATCTGGGGCCCGCCCCCCCCCCCGCATCTGACCTGAAGCTGTACAGTGAACTAGGCCAGCGGTAGCTCAGGCTGTATAGAGTTATTGGAAGGTTGCTGGTTTCAAATCCTGACTCTGCCAAGCTGCCTGTTGATGTGTCCTTGAGCAAGACACAGAACCCCAAATTCCTCCAGATGAGCACCTGTACGGGTTAATGTGACAGGTGTTGTAAAGCACTTTGACTGGTTAATATTCTGGAAGTCCAAGTCCATTTCCTTTTAAACAGAACAAAGTGCAGCGTGATGTTCTGATCCAGCAGCAGGTGGCAGCAGCTCAACACAAACCAACAGCCAGAACAGGTCAGTTCAGTTACTGACAGAACGTTTGAACATCTCACCTGCAGCAGTCTGGAGGTGTTTAACACGCTGAACTTCAGGAGTTCAACACGATGTTATTTAAACCCTTAATGAAGCTAAACTCTTCTCTGTGGTTGCTAAGCTAACAGTGTTAGCATGGTGCACGTCAGTTTTATTGTTTCATACAGAATAACACGTTCATATTTGTGGTGGTTAACATAAAGATACAGTACGTCGCTGTAAGTTACTCAGAAATGACAGTTTGTTTGTAGATCTACAATAATCACACGCCATTTTACATCAACATACTGTATTTTCACTGTAACCTTTTGCTTTATTACTGTAGAAACACAATATATTACTTTGAATTTACTGCAGTTTTTATCCAGTCATTTGCTGTCAAGATACAGGAGTGATTTTATCTTCTGGTGTCAGAGAACCTGATGTTGATGCTTCAGGCGATGAACGCAGGACTGTGAGCTGTAACAGCGTCTCTGCTGGTGTTAGAACGTTATTATGTGTTTCTTCCATCACGTCGTTCCTCAGTCGACCTTTTGTTCAGAATGTGCTTTAATGGGACTGTGTTGGACCTTCAGCCTCAGTTCTGATGAAACATGTGAGGAACATGTCACACAGACGTGGAGCACCTGAACGCACCCTCAGGTCCACGCTGACCTTTGACCCCTCAGCGCTGCCGTCCTGCTGCAGCCGCCATCAAACCATCCTGAGCTGAGCGGAGGAGAACAGCAGCAGCTCCTCGATCTATTTCTGTGTAATCCCACTTTGGCTCGGCATGTTGCACGACATCGTACTGACGCTGCTGACAAACAGGAAGCAGCTCGGTTCGAATCCCCCGTTCACCTGCAGCCAGAAGGATCCGGCTCCGTGTTCAAGGATCAGAATATTTATAGAGACGATCCCACACAGCAGCTTCATTACATAATGAGCCTCGCCACGCGGCCCCAACGTCCAAGTCACCGTGTCACACACACACACACACACACACACAGTGCAGAGGAGATACCAGTGCTTTTAGAAACTCCCCTGGTTGCTTAGCAACTAGTCCTCAGGATTACCAAAAGAGACCTCAGATCATTTGTCTGTTATGAGAATGTAATATGATATTGTGTGTGTGTGTGTGTGTGTGTGTGTGTGTGTGTGTGTGTGTGTGTGTGTATGTGTGTGTGTGTGTGATGGTATGTCTCTCATGTATGGTGTCTCACAGTGGACACAGTGAGATGAATGTGAGTCCAGAGATCCGGTTCATGTTTTTGTTTTTAATGTTTTTATGTTCGTTCTGAATATTAAAACAAACAGTTCAGCAGAAAATGAGATTCAGTCACGATCGGTCAGTTTGTACAAACTAACGCAGTAAAGTGAGAGAAGCTGTCGGCAGCGTGAAGACGACTGTCAATAAACTGTGTGCTCAGTTTCATTCTGCCGCTCCGATGAAAACAGTTTTTATATAAAAATCAATAAAGATGAACCTGCTGACCAGTTTTATTAAAGTGTCACCTGCTCACACCCTGTAATATGACTGTCACTCACACTGTGTGTGTGTGTGTGTGTGTGTGTGTGTGTGTGTGTGTGTGTGTGTGTGTGTGTCAGAAGAGGTGAGAGCAGCTCTGACATCAACACTGGTTTGTTTGTTTGTTATCTTTTGTTGTTCTGTTTGTTTGTTTGTTGGCTTGTTGTGTTAAATGGGAGCAAAACTAAAAGTGTTCATTTCATATTTGACAGAAATATGGAGGTTAAAGTAAAGACACACACAGACACACACTGACACACACACGCACACACACACACACACACACACACACTTTCATTTTCTTGGGCTAAATTGAAAAGAGCAACAAACCCAAATGATCGGATTAGCGGAGAGGCGGAGACGCTGGAGACTTCATGAAAACATGATTAAAGACAAACACAGCGAAGAACAAGAAGGAAGTATTAAAAACAGACGGAGTGCAGCAGATATTCAGCTCCTCGCTGAATCTGAGACGGTTTGCTCTCATTTACATGTGAGGGTGAAACACGTCTGGTCGCTGTCTAACTGGGATTTGTTGTTCGATGTGGAGGCACGATTAAAAACATAAATCTGCAGCTGGAAATCAATGAGGCTCATCTGCAGTTTGTCTCTGAGAGCAACGTCCTGTTTGACTGTGAGTCGGGTCGGGTCGGCCCACATCCCAGAGTCAGAGCCAGTCAGTATTGGTCCAGTCGTAATGAGAGTCAAAAATCAATTTGCTTACAAATTAAAAACTGGCAAACTGTATTTTACTGGATCTGACGTCGTTGCATGAGGCATCAATCACCTGTAGGAAGGTGTGTGAGTGGCTCAGGTCTACAGCATCACTCATTGGCTGTCGTAGGCTCTAGGGCGGGCGTAGAACGCACATCTGTGCAGAACCTGCCTTAGAAACATGACGTTTTTAAAATGTCTTCAGTACCACAGTGATCCAGTGAGAGTCTTCTGAACATCCACAGGTTCACTGCTGACAGGAAGTGCCAACAGCTGATTCTGCAAAGTTTTAATGGAGTTTTGGAGCATTTATTGGTTCTCTGATTTACATCAAGTCTCCAGCTCCTTAACGCAGGATGCTTCAACACGTCCAGGTGACGATACAGCACTGACACGCACATCTGACTTGTTGATATAATTTCAGTTAACAGATTAAAAACCTGTTTCAATCGTATGAAACTGATGTCACGCCCTCTTTTTAGTTAACGACAGCAGACACACAACAATCTGATCTGAGAACAGCGATCATCCAGCAGCAGACAGAAGGTGATGAGGTCACATCAGGTGAGCTGATTGGCTCAGCAGTGACAAGCAGGAGCTCAGGTGAAGGTATGCACTCGTCAGTCTGAGAGGAAGTAGTGTAAAACACACAATAGATTAAAAAAAATAGATTTTTTTTTAAGGAGGAGAGGAGGACTTTATATCATCAGGAGGAGGAGAGGAGGACTTTATATCGTCAGGAGGAGGAGAGGAGGACTTTATATCATCAGGAGGAGGAGAGGAGGACTTTATATCATCAGGAGGAGAGGAGGACTTTATATCCTCAGGAGGAGGAGAGGAGGACTTTATATCATCAGGAGGAGGAGAAGAGGACTTTATATCATCAAGAGGAGGAGAGGAGGACTTTATATCATCAGGAGGAGAGGAGGACTTTATATCCTCAGGAGGAGAGGAGGACTTTATATCCTCAGGAGGAGGAGAGGAGGACTTTATATCATCAGGAGGAGAGGAGGACTTTATATCATCAGGAGGAGGAGAAGAGGACTTTATATCATCAGGAAGAGGAGAGGAGGACTTTATATCTTCAGGAGGAGGAGAGGAGGACTTTATATCATCAGGAGGAGGAGAGGAGGACTTTATATCATCAGGAGGAGGAGAAGAGGACTTTATATCATCAGGAGGAGGAGAAGAGGACTTTATATCATCAGGAGGAGGAGAGGAGGACTTTATATCATCAGGAGGAGGAGAGGAGGACTTTATATCATCAGGAGGAGGAGAAGAGGACTTTATATCATCAGGAGGAGGAGAAGAGGACTTTATATCATCAGGAGGAGGAGAAGAGGACTTTATATCATCAAGAGGAGGAGAGGAGGACTTTATATCATCAGGAGGAGAGGAGGACTTTATATCCTCAGGAGGAGAGGAGGACTTTATATCCTCAGGAGGAGGAGAGGAGGACTTTATATCATCAGGAGGAGAGGAGGACTTTATATCATCAGGAGGAGGAGAGGAGGACTTTATATCATCAAGAGGAGGAGAGGAGGACTTTATATCATCAGGAGGAGGAGAAGAGGACTTTATATCATCAAGAGGAGGAGAGGAGGACTTTATATCATCAGGAGGAGGAGAGGAGGACTTTATATCATCAGGAGGAGGAGAAGAGGACTTTATATCATCAGGAGGAGGAGAGGAGGACTTTATATCATCAGGAGGAGGAGAGGAGGACTTTATATCATCAGGAGGAGGAGAAGAGGACTTTATATCATCAAGAGGAGGAGAGGAGGACTTTATATCATCAGGAGGAGGAGAGGAGGACTTTATATCATCAGGAGGAGGAGAGGAGGACTTTATATCATCAGGAGGAGGAGAAGAGGACTTTATATCATCAGGAGGAGGAGAGGAGGACTTTATATCCTCAGGAGGAGGAGAGGAGGACTTTATATCATCAGGAGGAGAGGAGGACTTTATATCGTCAGGAGAAGGAGAGGAGGACTTCGTGTTGTCAGCTCTCGTCAGTCTCATTACCGACAGCTGCAGTGAGGTTGTCAGGTGTGTTTCCTGCGTCCATCTCTCGGTCGTCATCATGACGTCTCCTGGATGCTGCATGAAGCTGAAGATTTAAAACTTCACAATAATAACCAACAGTTGGTTTGACAGCGTAGTTAATCCCGTGAACATCTCAGGCTTCGTCACCACAAACATAAAATCCCATCAGACTCAAACATTTCACAACATTTCAGTCGTCTGCCAGGAGAAGCTTTATGAGACTGATCCAACAGCAGCAGCGTCCTGCTGGACTCTGATTCTCCAACTCTGAGATTAAACAGCATTATTCATTATTTCTCCTCAGCTCGGAAGGAAACCGTCTGACGTGGAAGTTCAGCTCGGTTTGCTTCACAAACAGAAGAGGCTCCTGTTCACTTCTGTAGTTGTTCATCACTCTAGAAGTCGAACGACAGGATGTAAAGTTTGTACCATTGGTTGTGTTTTTATCCAGATGACAACCTGATGAATGAAGCAGGACCAGAAGAACCAGAACCTGCAGTTCCTCTGACGGCCACCAGAGGCTCCACCAGCGAGTCAGTCCTCCTGTAAAACACAAATCAACTGTTCACGGCTGGTTTCTGGAGATAATGGATCGCTTCATCACAACGTTTATATAACTCACTGCTTTAAACTATATTATGGTTATTAAGTTCTGTATAAGTAAGGGGCGTGGCCTCTTTGAGTGACAGGTGTCTGTGAGCTGTAGGTGCAGGTGTTGGACTCGCTGATCTTCACCTGTCGTCATGTTATAAATCACTTTTCAGCTGAGAAACCCGGAGCTTGTTTGCTCGGAGCTCTCTGAACCATCTCCGGCTGTTGAGCCTGCAGACGTCTGGAGAAAGAACCAGATAACCAGTTCTGCTCTGCAGAGAGACAGATGTTCTGATCCGCTCAGCTGAACTGAATCTAAAGTTGAAGACAAGTCGTCCTCTCCTGTGGAGGAACATCATCTCATTCACAGCAGCGGTGACGAGGACCTCATGTCGTATCGTCTGCATCACATCATGACTGAATCGTGCAGACTGTGAGTGAACAGTGACGGAGGTTAACTGATGGAGGCCGACAGGACGAACACGGGGAATGAAATTAGACCTGAATGGTTATTGTCTCATTTCTTCTCAGGCCACTCGGGTTAATAACAGTCCGCCTGCAGAATACAGCAGCACACAGCTCAGAGGAGGAGGAGGAGGAGGGGGAGGAGTTAACACTTTCAATTATCTGTCTCATTATCATCAATAATTAAAAGCATCCTGGGCGTTTGCAATCATTTCAGAAAAGCTGCTGAAGATGAACTGATGAGGTCGTTGACTGTCTCATCGTCTCACCGGGACTTTAATGAAGCTGTCGTCCATTCAGGCCCGTTCTGACCCAGTTTCTGAGCAGCATAAACCATCTAAGAGTCGGACGGAACTCCGGTTGTATCAGCGGTCGTTATCATCCCACCCTTATCATGATGTCAGAGGAAAATGGCCGCTGTGTGATGTGAACGTGGCGTCACAGAGAGAACCGGAGTCTGATGAGTGCTGACTTCACTCAGAGGCTGACTGCTAGCTAACGGCTAATGAGCAAATGAATCACATTAGCGAACGTATGTCAGCGATGAACTTAAAAACAAATCACTCTGGATTCTTGGTGTCCAGGTTCAGTTTAGGAATAAATAAGGTTTTGGACTCTGTGGTTCCGACAGCGATCTCAGGTGTCAGGATGTTACATTAACATGTTTGATGAGCACATGTGAGGGATCACTGTATCAGCCCGGCTCTTTGTTTAATGGTTGGAGATGTGATCTGTTCCTCCTACACTGCTGCTCTGAACAAACAAAAGTTTTGTGTTGTTAAAAGAAAAACCTTCTCCTGAAGCGTTCCCGTTTCTCCCAGCAGCTTCTCTCATGCTTCATTTGGTTCAGTCTGACTCCACTGACAGCTGGTGGCAAGAACAAGAAAAGCTCATTGTTCAATCTGAGCTTCACAAGACAGAAGCCAACACAGCAGCAGAGGTGATGCTTCTGATTTCCTGTGAGGCGTCCTGCTGAGTTACATCAGGTTACACTGGAGAGCAGAGGGATGAGAAATGAACAAACATCTCAGGGTTTCCTCCGTTTGGCTGCATGGATGGATGGAGAGAGTGTGTGGGTGGATGAGATGCAGAGAGGAGGTGGAGGAGGAGGAAGAGGATGAAGAAGAGGAGGAGGGTTTTTTTCTATTTAACGAGAGGTTCCTTCACCTCAGGGACATCTATCTGTCCGCCCGGGGAGACAGGAAGGAATGAAAGGTTGATGAGGAGGAAGAGGAGGAGGAGGAGGGGTGAAGAAGAGAAAAAGAGGGGCGGAGGAGGAGGGATGGAGGGCTCAGATCATCTACACCCTTTTCCTGGAGGGGAGGAGTGAACATACTGCATTGACATTGATTGTATATGTGTGTTGGATGTATCATTAGGCATCATTAAGCACAAATTATACAGAGAGCAGCGCAGGACAGATGCTGCTGTTGGCACATTACTGAGCTCCAGTGTCCCCCCTGCAATCTGCTCCCCCGGGGGAGAGAAGGAGGGAGGGAAGGAGGGAGAGAAGGAGGGAGAGAGTGAGGGAGCGTTAATCTAATACATGTGTCGTGTGATTAAAGGAAGAGCTTCACCGCTGCTGACAGTTCAGATGAATGTGAGGCTCAGAGAGAGGATATTAAACAAAACCACAGGAAAAGAGAGGAAGACGAAGGGTTAAAAGTCCAAATTTATCAGAGCTCTCTCTCTCTCTCTCTCTCTCTCTCTCTCTCTCTCTCTCTCTCTCTCGACCACTCGGCTGCTCGGTGCCTCTCTCTCCACCTGTTCCTGCGGACCCCGAGCTGACGTCCACCTGTTTGTGCTGGAATCTGCTGCACTCACACACTCAGAGGTAAGAACAAAGATCCTCTCGTCTTTCTCTCTTTTCCTTTTCATTCCAGATTCACTTCCATTCCTATCATCTTCCTCTCTGCCTCCTTCCTCTCTCCTCTCGTCTCTCCCACATTTTGACTCCCATGTGTGAGGATGAGGAGAGAAGAAGTCACTAATTAACGCAGGATCCTTTTCATTCAACTTGAACTTGAATGTATTTGGTTCTTCTGCCGTCACTGAGGCGGGTGTGAAGCTCTGTTTCTGTTTCAGACGCTGGTTACAGGTCAAATATCATTTTATCTGCAAAACGTTTGAAAAAAGTAAGAAATAAAACATGAAATTAAAGAAAAGACGAACCTGAGAACTTCTCTGCTGTGATTTTGAGGCGTTCACTCGTTCAGTCTGAACACAGTGTTAAATCACTGAAACCTGAAACATGTCAATAAATGCAGTTTCAACAGTTCAGGCTGAATTTTGTTGTTTTTGTACTTGAATTATTGATCAGATTGCTTTTTGCAGAAGCCCTGAGGGGGAAGTGAGGACATTTCTTTTGTTCTGGTGATCCATGTTCTGGTTCTGATTCAAAATGTTTTCTCTCCTCTACATTTATGAGCTGAGAGCTGATCTGAAAAAAGGTTCTGTAAGGATCTTTATATGTTCTCATCTGTGAAAACCTGTGTGATTTATTTTTATTTGTTTGTTTGAAACCAATTTTAAAAAAAAAACATTTTATTGCATGTTTAGCCTTCTGAAAAGTAATCTTAGCATAAATTAGCATTAGAAAGCAAGATTAGCAGTATAAAAAAAGATTAGCATAAAAAGTAATGTTAGCATTTAAAAAATTACAATTAGCATTAAAAATTAATGTCAGCATTATGAAAATTAATGCTAGCATAAATAATATCATTAGCATAAAAAGGTAATTTTAGCATTTAAAAAAGTTATAATAGCATTTTGTGAATAATGTTAGTGTAGAAAGTAGTATTGGCATAAAACAGAATGGTTAGCATTTCAAAAGGTAATCTCAGCATAAAAAAATAACATTTGCATTAAAAAGTAAGGTTAGCAATTTAACATTGGTTAGCATAAAGAAGTGATGTTAGCACTAAAAAGAGTAATTCTGGCATTTGAGTCAAAGTAATTTCCATTTAGTAATGTTAACATTAACTGTAGCGTTAGCATACAAAAGCAATGTTAGCATTTTGACACTTATTTTGACACTTATTGACACTTACTGAAGCGTCTCTGCAGCAGCTTCAGCTCTCAGACATTGATTTACATGCAGCTGCAGCTGGAGATGCTTTATAATGTGCTGCTGTGACTGGAGCTTTTAAATCCCACAGAAACACAACAGTGAATGTTGGGCGGTGTTTCCTCGTCCTCTCTGCAGCACATGTGGTTGATGATCTGTTGAACTGGACTGTGTCCACAGACCGACCAATCAAACATTCAGTCAAGTGTATCTAATCAATAGCCCTCATTTCCACCTCACAACTCAGCCTCAAGGTCCTCCTCACTGTTTGGAGACAGAGATCCCTGAGTGTGTTAATTTACAGCTCATCCTCGCAGCAATTATCAATTTATTATAATAAATATAATGAGCTGGAAAGATGTCATGCTGCTGGCAAAAACAGAAAGTTTATTCTGCATAAAAATGTCAAAAAATGACTAAAACTGTACTTGAGTTGTTGTTTTGTGGATCTAACTCTGCTCCAGCGCCCCCTAGTGGCAGGATGAGACGTGGTGCATTTAAGAACTGTGCGAAAATTAATTACTTCAGAGTTTCTGCGAAAACAACAAATAATTCCAGAATAAATCACAAGTGTTTATAATATTATAGTTAGATTAAAGAAAGATATCTGCTCAGTGTAATCATACAACACTAAATCTTACATAATATGAAATTTAACTTGTAATATTACATTTTTATCTAAAACATTTTGATCTGCTTTGACAAAGTGACCAAATCTAAAAAGTTAATGATGATCTCATCCCATGATTAAAAGTAGAATATGACAGATTTCTGTATGAGAATATGTGAAAACCACTCGACCGTTGTTCTTCATGTTGTTGAGTTGTGTTCTTAGGTCATCGTAAAAGTTTCCAACAATGTTCAAAACAGAGAAATGAACATGGTCACCTGTCACTTTGATGAAATTACAATATTTTCCCATGAATTTTCCCAAAAGTCTTTATTTTCATGGTAACACTGAGCATGTATACACACACACTAATCAACCGATCAACTTCTGATTTATGGGGTTACCAGATTATTCTAGTGGTCACATAAACAGCACAGTGTGATACAAGCATGTGTTACACTTTATCAGACTCAAAGCCTTTATCGGATTATTAAAAATACGATAAACATACCTCGCACCGTTAATCCGGATTCTTTTCTTTCTGTCACATCTTTTCATGTGTGACAACATAAAAGAACCAGATGTTGTTAAGACGCCAGCGTTGAGGCTGGTGGATGAAGAGAAGGGTTTGAGTTGGGCTGCAGAGTGACTGGAGGGAGAGAGAGAGAGGGAGGGAGGGAGAGAGAGAGGGAGGGAGAGAGAGAGGGGGGGAGGGAGAGAGAGAGGGAGGGAGAGAGAGGGGGGGAGGGAGAGAGAGAGGGAGGGAGGGACAGAAAGAGAGAGGGAGAGAGAGGGGGAGAGAGAGAGGGAGGGAGAGACAGAAAGAGAGAGGGAGAGAGAGGGGGGAGAGAGAGAGGGAGGGAGAGAGGGGAGGGAGAATAACAGCTGCAGGAGGACTGACAGGTGAGATAGGACAGTGAAGGGGAGAGGGTGAGGTGGGGGAGACATAAGCCTCTCATGTGTTCATTAGCATACGCTGCTTCTCCCTCAGCTTCTCTCTCCTCTGAAAGTCGCAGTAATCCCTCTGAAGCTCACTCTGACTGAAACTCACTCTCTGACTGAAGCTCACTCTCCTCTCTGACTGAAGCTCACTCTCCTCTCTGACTGAAGCTCACTCTCTGACTGATCTCACTCTCACTGAAGCTCACTCTGACTGAAGCTCACTCTCACTGAAGCTCACTCTCTGACTGAAGCTCACTCTAACTGAAGCTCACTCTAACTGAAGCTCACTCTCTAACTGAAGCTCACTCTCTGACTGAAGCTCACTCTCTGACTGAAGCTCACTCTCTAACTGAAGCTCACTCTCTGACTGAAGCTCACTCTATCTGAAGCTCACTCTCTAACTGAAGCTCACTCTCTAACTGAAGCTCACTCTCTAACTGAAGCTCACTCTCTGACTGAAGCTCACTCTCTGACTGAAGCTCACTCTATCTGAAGCTCACTCTGACTGAAGCTCACTCTCTGACTGAAGCTCACTCTAACTGAAGCTCACTCTAACTGAAGCTCACTCTGACTGAAGCTCACTCTAACTGAAGCTCACTCTCTAACTGAAGCTCACTCTCTAACTGAAGCTCACTCTAACTGAAGCTCACTCTCCGACTGAAGCTCACTCTCTAACTGAAGCTCACTCTCTGACTGAAGCTCACTCTCTAACTGAAGCTCACTCTCTGACTGAAGCTCACTCTATCTGAAGCTCACTCTCTAACTGAAGCTCACTCTCTGACTGAAGCTCACTCTAACTGAAGCTCACTCTCCGACTGAAGCTCACTCTCTAACTGAAGCTCACTCTCTGACTGAAGCTCACTCTAACTGAAGCTCACTCTCTGACTGAAGCTCACTCTCTGACTGAAGATCACTCTCTGGACCAGCAGCTGATAAATCCTGAATTAAACATGATGACAGCAGCTTCACTCCCCTGAATACATGAAACCACACCACAGCTACTTATTAACAAATGTCTATGACCTTTAATTCTTAATCATAATAATCACACTCTGCAATCACTCAGTGTCTCCTAACTACGACTCAGTAAGATAAACCCTGCTGATCTCTAAATATGGGAGCACACTTCAAGAACCTGGTGATTAATAATTATTATTTACACTCTTTATATCTTGTAATTATGGTCCCTAAGTAAATTATATATCTGGAGCAAGTCAAACTTCACACTTTGTATTGCTTAATAATATGATGAGTAAATCATGATTGTACTTCAAGAAATCAATATGATGAATTTGTACCTTATGAATGAATTTGTATTGATTAGTTTGTGTCATATGGAACATGATTAGTGCCACTATTAAAGAAATGTGAGAATTCTCATAATTCAGACTTTTCCTTAGAATTCAGTTGTTTCAACTTTTCATTATTAGAATGCAAAACATATCACGTTGTTGGCTCATTTCCTGAAGTCACAGCTAGCACATCCGTCCTGGATGCTATCAGAGTTTAAGCTAACGTTAGCAGCTCTACCCTGAGTTGTTGGATTTGTGGAGGTTCATATTCTTTAGCAAAGTTAGAAATTAAATATATTGTTTGAACGAACAAGTCAGCTGCAGCAGCGCAGCTCAGTGAAGAAACTTCTCTGAGTCTGGAGAACATCAACTCAAAACTAAAACTCTCTCTGAACTGCAGTGTGTGAAGTTTTTCTTGTTTTCACCATCTAATGGTCAAGCCTTCAACAGTTTAATAATAACCACAATGATGAGTATCATAAATTAATGCCAGTTGATCCTCCTCAATCCTTCTCACTGGACCTCTTGAAACCTTTTTCCACCTCTGGTGACGACAGAGTCCTACGAAACCATTATTGTGACTCAGGTTGGCACGAAGGTGATGATAGACTCCTCCTGTTGAGCTCGGAGCGATGGAGTCACTCTGTGTGATGACTGCTGTCCTGCAGCATCATGTAGTATATCTGCAGTGTTTTATGTCTGATGAAGCTTCAGACTCTCAGGTCTGTAACTCAGATCTTCTGTCTCCTCTCAGTTGTTCTCCTACAAACAGCCCTGTGGTGGTTTAAAGCCACCTAGTGTCTGCAGCGATGGTTAATGCGCAGGATTTTATGTGTGAATCGGCTGTTCTCTCTGCTCACAGCAGCAGATCAGACGATCACTGATATCAATTAAAAATTCTTATTAACTTCAGAAACCACAAATCCTCCGAATGTCTCCACAGACAGCCGAGTGTGAGATAAATGATTCATATTAAAGGTTTGCGTGGTGTGATGGTGATGATGGTGATGATGATGATGATCGGCCCCCTCACTCTGCTCACACTTTAGTTCAGACGCCCTGCAGAGCTTTTTAAATACAGTGCCTCCTCCCACTGCTTCAGGTCTTCAGCAGGACATTTGATTGAGACTCTCTCGTCATGTCTCCTCGTGGTGGACATGACGAGAGGGTAGTCAGGAGCAGCTCAACCATCCACAAACTCAGCTTCTGTTACCTGACTCTTGTGTCTGTTCTGCCTCCTCCTGCTGGAATCTATATAAGTACATTTACTGAAGTTCAAGTCTTTTCCTTTCATGCCACTTTAAATAAAGTTTTTTCCTCCATGTGACAGTTTTAGTTTCTAGTTACTTTACTCACAAGAGTCTTTCTCTGTCTGCGATGACACTCTCCTAACAGACAGAACCAGGAACATTCAAACAGCTGCCTTTCTGTTTCTGATCAGCTGATCTGTGTTGGTTCTCATATAGATGATAGTGGTTTGTCCTCTGTGAGTGACAAGCTGGATGAGCATCAGGATCAGTGGTGTCAGTCTGTCTGGTGGATCGATGTGTGAATCTGTCTGACTCACATTTCTTTTGTTTTATTGTCCATCACTCAGACAAACGCATCACATGAAGTGTTCGCACTGACCTCCGTGACCTCTGAGTCAGCTGCAGCAGGCTCACAGGGAGCTGCAGATTAAAGGGGCAGTCCAGTGTTTTCACACATGAGGATCAGTTTACTCACCAGGGTCATTATCAGCGCCCCTCAGCTCAGACACTGAGTGAGTTACATAATGTCTGCTGTGGCTCTGGTGGGATCGCTCTCAGTCTCATTAAGTTATCAGGAGGTAAAAAAGAGGTTCCAGACATCCTGAAATGTCCCCGCAAAATTAGACTAAACCAGAGTTTTGATCAGTTTTAGCCTAATTAAACATTAAACACTGAACAAGGAATTATGGAGGGAAGTTTTCACTTGTGTTGAGGGTTCAATGGATGATGATTTAAACAATTTTAAGCCTCCAAATAGCAGAATCAATAAATACAAATTATGATAAGGTTTAAACACAAAGACCACCTGGTTAAGGTTCAGAAAACATTGTGTTAATCTTTAAAGATCTGGTTCTGTCTCCACGAACACATCTGGAAAATGTCCTGGTGTCTCATCAAAAACTAGTTTTGGATGCAATTACACATTTATCAGCTTTAAATGTATTGAGGACTGAACCTGCCAATATAAAGAAATAAAGAAATATCTCAATAAAAGTAAAAAAAAAAAAAAAGTCTGTACATTTTCATTGTAAATGTCAGTAACTGAGCCTGAAACTTCAGCTCTGACTCACTCAGACTGAGAGAGTCAGACACATTTGTTTAGCTGCCAGCAGTCACTTCTCTACTGGGAGGTTAGCGGTAACGGTGCTTCCTCTGTTGACAGCATCTTTACATTCTGCTCCCTCTGTTCACAGCAGCTTTAAATTCTCCTTGCTCTGTTCACTGCAGCTTGACATTCTGCTCCCTCTGATGACAGCAGCTTTACGTTCTGCTCCCTCTGATGACAGCAGCTTTACATTCTGTTCCCTCTGTTCACAGCAGCTTTACATTCTGCTCCCTCTGATGACAACAGCTTTACATTCTGCTCCCTCTGTTCACAGCAGCTTTACATTCTGTTCCCTCTTTACATTCTGCGCCTTCTGTTCAAAGAAGCTCAACATTCTCCTCCCTCTGTTCACAGGCACTTTACATTCTGCTCCTTCTTTTATCTGCAGCTTTACATTCCGCTCCCTCTGTTCACAGCAGCTTTACGTTCTGCTCCCTCTGTTTACGGCAGCTTTACATTCTGCTCCCACTTTACATTCTGCTCAGTCTGTTCACAGCAGCTTTACATGCTCCTTGCTCTGTTCAAGGCATATTTACATTCTGCTCCCTCTAATGACAGCAGCTTTACGTTCTGCTCGCTCTGTTGACAGCAGCTTTACATTCTGCTCCCTCTGTTGACAGCAGCTTTACATTCCGCATCCTCTGTACATTCTGCTCCTTCTGTTCACAGAAGCTCAACATTCTCCTCCCTCTGTTCACAGGCACTTTACATTCTGCTCCTTCTTTTATCTGCAGCTTTACATTCCGCTCCCTCTGTTCACAGCAGCTTTACGTTCTGCTCCCTCTGTTTACGGCAGCTTTACATTCCGCTCCCTCTGTAGACAGCAGCTTCACGTTCTGCTTGCTCTGTTGACAGCAGCTTTACATTCTGCTCCCTCTGTTGACAGCAGCTTTACATTCCACATCCTCTGTACATTCTGCTCCCTCTGTTCACAGCAGCTTTAAATTCTCCTTGCTCTGTTCACTGCAGCTTTACATTCTGCTCCCTCTGATGACAGCAGCTTTACAGTCTGCTCCCTCTGATGACAGCAGCTTTATATTCTGCTCCCTCTGTTGACAGCAGCTTTACATTCCGCATCCTCTGTACATTCTGCTCCCTCTGTTCACCGCAGCTTTACATTCTGCTCCCACTTCACATTCTGCTCAGTCTGTTCACAGCAGCTTTACATGCTCCTTGCTCTGTTCACAGCATCTTTACATTCTGCTCGCTCTGTTGACAGCAGCTTTATGTTCTGCTCCCTCTGTTGACAGCAGCTTTACATTTCACATTCTCTGTACATTCTGCTCTCTCTGTTTACAGCAGCTTTAAATTCTCCTTGCTCTGTTCACTGCAGCTTTACATTCTGCTCCCTCTGATGACAGCAGCTTTGCATTCTGCTCCCTCTGATGACAGCAGCCTTATGTTCTGCTCCCTCTGTTGACAGCAGCTTTACATTCTGCTCCTTTTGTTCACGGAAGCTTAACACTCTCCTCCCTCTGTTCACAGGCCCTTTACATTCTGCTCCTTCTTTTATCTGCAGCTTTACATTCCGCTCCCTCTGTTGACAGCAGCTTTACATTCTGCTCCCTCTGTTGACAGCAGCTTTACATTCTGCTCCCTCCGAGGACAGCAGCTTTACATTCTGCTTGCTCTGTTGACAGCAGCTTTACATTCTACTGCCTCTTTACATTCTGCTCTCTCTGTTTACAGCAGCTTTACATTCTGCACCCTCTGTTCACAGCAGCTTTACATTCTGCTCCCTCTGATTACAACAGCTTTACGTTCTGCTCCCTCTGTTGACAGCAGCTTTACGTTTTCCTCCCTTTGTTCACGGCAGCTTTACATTCTGCTCCCTCTGAGGACAGCAGCTTTACATTCTGCTCGCTCTGTTGACAGCAGCTTTACATTCTGCTCCCTCTGAGGACAGCAGCTTTATATTCTGCTCGCTCTGTTGACAGCAGCTTTACATTCCACTGCCTCTTTACATTCTGCTCTCTCTGTTTACAGCAGCTTTACATTCTGCACCCTCTGTTCACAGCAGCTTTACATTTTGCTCCCTCTGATTACAACAGCTTTACATTCTGCTCCCTCTGTTGACAGCAGCTTTACGTTTTCCTCCCGTTGTTCACGGCAGCTTTACATTCTGCTCTCTCTGTTCACTTGGACTCACTTGGACTTTATATCAACAGGAGGAGGAGAGGTTGGTCACTGAGTTGTAGTTTCTTGGTGAACTGCTCCTTTGTAAACAGCAGTTAACCACGTAAGTTAGTAACCATGTTGAGACGTGTATGAACACACCTGTGACTGCAGGCTGAGCTGCGTGTGGATGCCACACCTGTTTCGTCTCTGCTGGTCCTGTTGCTCCTGGTCCTGTACCGGACTCCTCCTGTATCTCCTCTGTCATGTCTACACACCTGTACAGCACAGAGGTTACTCTCAAACATCCTCTTCACATCTTTTCTCTCTGCTCTCTGCAGACCTCACTCACTGTCTTCCCTCTTCTCAGTCCTCATAAAACTCCTGCTGTAGGGCGCCTGCAGCCGGCCATCAAGCTGCTGTTGGGATAAACTTGTTGTTGCTGAGATAAGAAAAAAAAAAACGGGTCGAGTCAGAGCTGCTGCAGAGACGGAAAGAGTAGAAATATTCCAACAAACATGAGGACCTGAGCTGGAATGAGTCTATAGATATTTTCCTTCATGTTCAGACTCAAGTGTGGTGTCTCCTGACATAACCGTGGAGATGTAATGGAGTAGAAACAGACAGTAGTTGAAAAGGAAAAAGTCAGGTAATTGTACTCCTTTACACCTGAGTAGACAGAAACGTATCAAAACTAAGACAAAGCTCAGTCCTGCTGATGAAGCTTATGTGACGTGTCTCTTGTCTTTTGTCTCTTGTCCCTTTCCTGTCAGACTCTATGACGGTGCGGAGAGGAAAGAAGCTCAGCATCTCCATCCAGGAACACATGGCCATCGACGTCTGCCCCGGCCCCATCAGACCCATCCGACAGATCTCCGCCTACTTCCCCCGCCTGTCCCCCACCTCCCCAGGCCCCCTGTCCCCCAACCCGGCCGTGTCCCCTCAGGCTCTCAGCCCTGCTTCTGTGGCCTCTGGGATGGGTGGAGCTCACCTCTTGTCTCCTCTACTGGCTCACGGTCGACCCGGCGGCGGCGGGTCTCTGTCCCTAAACAGCAGTATGGACACGTCGGTGGAGATCAACAGCTCTGACAGTGACGACTGCAGTGAGCCTCTGTGTGTGTGTGTGTGTGTGTGTGTGTGTGTGTGTGTGTGTGTGTGGTGGGTGGGTGTCCAATATTTATTCCAAAATTTATTATTCAACTTCATGAAGTTTTGATGACGGAAACATGGTGTTTAATTAAGCTGATGAGTAGCTCTCCTGGTAAAGTGCACGCCTCATGCACAGACTGAGGTTGAGGCTCTGAGTTTGAATCGTCTTTGTAGTTTTAGTAAAACGTAGTCGTCATAAAACCTTTCATTTGAACCACAAGATGTTTTTAACTTGTCTGTAACTGAAGCTGAGAATATTACAGAGTGAAACATCAACAGTGGAAACTGAACAGACGTCAAGAAACTTTCATTTTGGCTCCACTGGACGTCTTCTCGACTTGTCAGAGACTTTGAATTGAAATGTTTTTGAGTTGTGTCTTGAGTTTGTCTGATGTAACAAAGATGCAGCGACTCCACTGTGAACAATTAACAATTAACAATTAGTTAAGAGTCCTGCACACCGACGACCAGTTCAGCTCAGACACGACTGATAAATTATTCATGTCGTTGAGTCACAATAACGTTAATAATGCAACACAAACTCTCTAGATTGTGTATTTTACCGTGAGTTTTTCCACATCGAGGCAGCTGAAACTCATCCTGTGCTTCAGAGGCAGCAGAGGGCTGATGAGCTCTCCATCCTCAGGAATCAGACTGAGTGGTGATAAACGAAGGAGGCTGATCGTTGCTGTCAGAGCTGCAGAGCCTCTGACATGTTGTGAGCCTCCTCACTGATCCACATCTCTACAGTAAAGACTAATTAGAGTTTTTCTCCTCATTAACATGTTTTTATAATCAGATTTGTTTTGTTTTGTTTTGGTTTGTGATTTCTGTTGTTCTGTGATCATCAGATTGATCAGAACAGACACAGACGAAAATCCAGCCTCACGTTTCAGTATCACAGTGCAGCGACGTCTTCAGGATGCTGCTGCATGTGTTGGTGCAGTATGTTTCTACCGCAGCCCGCAGCAGACGAGGTGGGTGGAGGTGGAGGTGGGTGGAGAGCAACACCAGAACAAGCCAGACCCAAAAAAAATGAATAAAATATCCGAGGGACTTTATTTATATCTTATCTTGAGTACTGCAGAGAGAAGCTGAGGTTGGATGGATGGATGGATGGATGGATGTATGGATGGATGGATGGTTATCTCTCTCAGTCGCAGGGTCCTGCTCTTATTTTGGAGGGGTGGTGGTGTTTCACTGCGTCTGAATGATCGTCCATGTTTGCAGCAGCGTTCTGTGCTCAGTGTGGTTTCTGTGGAGGAGAAACTGATGTCAGAGTCACAGTTGCCGTCTGAGATCATTTAGGTTTTGTCTGTAACACACTTCAGTCCTGCACCAGTGGAGCTCAGACGTACGTGGGCGAGACAACAACGTGAAACCTGAACACATGTTTGGGGCTGCAGCAGTGCAGCGGTGGAAAGTAACTAAGTACAGTGCATTTATCCAAGTACAAACTTAATTACAATTTTAGGTACTTTACTGGCGTATTTTCAGTTGATGTTATGTTACGTCAGCAGTGTTTTTACTGCACTACATTTATATGAGTCTGTATTTTAAAGGTTGTTAAAAATGAAGATTGATTCAGATTTTAGATGAACACAATCAGACATCAGTCTCAGTCCAAGACATTTACTGTGCAACACGTACTTTTATTGCGTGGAACTGACAGTACTCGTGTAATTTTACCTCTCACCTAACTCCCAGCACAAAAAGAAAACAAAAGCATGTATTATTCAAAGTGTGTAACCGTCCTTTAATCAATAATTCATTGTGGTTGACCTTGTTCTGTGTGGACAGCAGCTGCTTTGTTCTGCTCCACCTGTGATCTCCTCTGTTGAACTGACTTCCTGCAACATCCTCCTCTTCCTCCTCTTCCTCCTCTTCCTCCTCTTCCTCCATCAGCAGAGCCAACAGTGTGTCGGTCTGTCAGCTGGTTGTCTGGAGTTTTGTGTGTCTGATCGTTGTGTTTCTGTGGTTGTGTAGGTCCCTCTGTTGTAGTTTTGTCTTTCTTCTTTCATTCATTCTTTTTTCCCTTTGTGTTCATGTGTACCTGTTTGTGTCTGTGTGTTCACTTTGTGTCCGTCTCTTGTTTTGTATTCATTCATTTGTATCACTCTGAGGTTGTTGTGCAGCTCTTGTTGTCTGTTTGTGTCCTTTTATGGTCATTTTGTGTCCCCTTGTGGTCATCTTTTGTCTCTTTGTAGTCATTTTACACCTCCTGTGGTCATTTTGTGTCCCTCTTTGTTTGTCTGGTAGTCAGCATTTCTTTGTGTTCACGTTTCTTTTTGGTCATAGTGAAGTCGTTTTGTATGTCTTTGTGGTTGTTTTTGCTTCCCAATATGTTTGTCGGTTCTAGTTGTTTCGTGTCTTTGTGGTCGTGTTTTGTGTCTCTGCAGTTGATTGTCTCCCTTGTGGTCCTTCCTAGTTGATTTTTTTGTCTTTGTGTCCATGTTGTCTCTCGTTTTGCTCTGCTGCTTTGTGCTTTGTGGTCATCTGTAGTTATTTGTGTGTCTTTATGGTCACACTGTCTCTCTGTTGTTGTCTGTTGTATTTGTTTGGATCTCGTCGAGGTCATTCTGCGTCTCTGTGTGTCTGTTTCATGAGCTTCGTGGTCGTAGTAGCTGGTTTCTTGCCGATCCAACAGGAAGTAGTAACAGTCACTTTAAATAGACTTGACTCAGCTCCATGTGGATCTTTATACAGTATCTCACAGCAGCTCGTAGCTTAGCATAAAAACAATGTGTTGTGTAAGCTGCGGCCTGTTTGTGGAGCCGTTGCTTAAAATACATATTTGTTCTAATCCCTGTGAATCATTGGCTGCATATACGGTCTTATATAACAACATGTGTGTGTGTGTGTGTGTGTGTGTGTGTGTGTGTGTGTGTGTGTGTGTGTGTGTATGTGTGTGTGTGTGTGTGTGTGTGTGTGTGCTGTATGAACATGTTGTCACTCTGTGTGTGCGCACGGTTGTAAGGAGGTGTGATGGATGTTTCTCCTGTTTAAGAGGTGTTGGCATGTTGACATGTGATGACATGTGATGACATCACTGTGACAGTCGCTGCTCCACTAAATTGGATTTCCTCCTCTGAACACGTGAAGCTCCTCAAACATTCCTCTTTATCATTGGTTCTGACAGGAGGCTGTACATCATGTTCTTGTATCAGCTCTGATGATTGTCTCGTCCTCTTGTGTCTCCTCAGCTGCTCTGGGGACGCTGGAGTTCGAGCTGAGATACGAGCAGCGCTCCAGCGAGCTGCACTGCACCGTGCTGCGGGCCAAGGTAAGAACGCTCTGCAGACCGTTGATGAGCTGCTGTTACAGCCTCCGCTCCGCCGGGCTCGGGCTTTACTGCAGAGTCTGGAGCCCGGCTGCAGAGATTTATCTCCCATTCACACACAAGTGCTTCAAGGCCTCAGTGGGTTTCAAATGAAGTGCCTTCTGTTGGTGCTGGAGTCCGAGTCTGGTCTGTCGGCTGCAGAGTTCTGGTTCTCTTCACAGGAACTCAGGAAAGAAAAACAGACTTAGTGAACGTGTCACAGTTCTGCGTCTCACCAGACGTATTTCAGAGGTTTTTAAGCTGTTTGTGGTCGTTTGCATCTCATGTTGGTCGTCTGTGGTTATTGTGTGTCTTTGTGGTTGTGTTTTGTCTCTTTAAAGTCGTGTGTGTGTCTGCAGCTGTTTGTCTCGTGGTCATTGTGCGTCCTTGTTTGTTCGTCTGTTTCTGTCACAGCAGCATTCAGATTCTGTTCAGCTGAGCTTTGCGAACAAGTCGCAGCCTGACGCACCAACAAAGATGAATGTGAATCGAAATAATTATTATTTTGACTGATCAATCAAACTTTATTCTAGCTTTCAAACAAATTAAAATGCAGTTCAAAGTACTTTAAAAAGTCAAGTCAAGTTTCTTTCTGCTGACCAAAGAGCTTTGAAATGAGCAAAATTTAATAAAATACAAAGACGATGAAAAACAAAGAATGAAGAGGCGTCGACATGATGAGAGATTGTTGGCTGCAAAAAGGGATTTGAAGAAAACAAAAAGGATTAAGAGACTAATACAAACTGAGACAGCAATATGTGGATGAATAAAACAGATAAAGAATAAAATATAATACAAGCAATAAAAATAACCAACTGACTCTGGTGATAATCTCATGAACAGCAGACAGACTGAAACCAATTTCTACTGGAATTACTTCTTGTTACTACAAACAAATATTGACGAAGGCTTTAATCATAAAAATCGACTTTGAGAGAGCGAACTGAGAGTTACTGTGCAGCTCTGAGTCCTCGTTTAGTTTGTCGCGTTTCCTCGTCAGCACTCCAAATCTTTCAGATCAGAGACAGAAAAAGACACAATTATAACCTTGAGAGTGACGATTGGTGTCTGAAATACGTCACATGGACCACAGAGTGACCAACACCGCTGCACCAACCTGCAGCATCTCACCGCACCGACGGATCCAATGTGAGTCCAGCCGCTGGGGATGGTTCTGCTTCAGGGCCTCAAGAACGGCAGCAGTCCTGCACGTTACGATCACGTCGATCACGTCGATACGTCGCACCAGCTGCGGTATATTCACAGTGTGGTATCAGTACTTTACTGAAGCGAAGGATCTGAGTCGTTCTTCCACCACTAGAATCTGTAACACTGTGAAACACCTTCATTATTTTGATTGGACGTGCTGCTTCAGTTGCTGCTCTGAGAGCAAATCGATTTCAGCTTCGTTTGTTTCGGCAGGTTGAATCTTGAGCTTCTGTTTCAACTTAATTTTCTGACTGAAATACACCTGAGAGTCGACTTCTGTCGTTATCACGCAGGAGCCGGCCTTTTGTTCTCTCTGTATCATCCGTCACACCCGGAGAGTCGCCGTCTTCTGTCGGATCAATCCTGTTTTATCTGAAGCTGCTGCGATCAAATCAAACGTCTGTGCAGAAGAAAGAGGGAGAAGATTTACTGTCGTTTGTTACATGATTCAGATCAAACTGTCACAGCGGAGCCCAATTAAAGAGTCAGAGACAATAAAGAGACGTCGAGCTGCATCGTCATCAATCTACAGCTGCAGTTCACCTGCTCCACCTGCTCCACCTGCTCCACCCGAGAGAGTGCAGGTATCTGTCGTCTCTTCATCACCTCGTCTTCACAGCCTGAAGCTCTGCTGCTCTGGGACTCAACACATTCAACAGAACAGAACTCATCAGCCTGAACGTGTTTTGAAATACTGTTATTGATTTTATTTGTATTTTACACTGAAGCCTCCACATTTCTCCGCCCAGTGCAGCTGATTCACTGAGAGCAGATTTCATTTATGATCCGAGGTGGGAACCATAGAAAGGACTTTATATCTTCATGTTCACATTTGTATACCGTACATATCTGATAGTGTAGGAACCTGCAGTACATACAAAGACAAAAGAGCTCAAGATTAATACTCATAAATCCTGAAAATATATAAACATGATCCTGAACGTCTCCTCTGGGTCGCAGTGTGTTGAACCGGCTGCAGAACAAACGGTTTGCTCTCGGCTGAATGTTTGAACAGTCAGCAGCTCACTGATCAGTGGGAGGCTGAACACTGATTCAATGTGTTTAATGCAGAAATCAGCCTACAGATGAGCTGAAACACAAAGTGTCTCCATCACACAGCCTGACTGGTCCAAGTTCTGATTTAATAACAATATCACTGACAATAAACACTCAACACTGTTTTACTGAGGAAATAATGAGTGTCAAACTCATTTTAGATCTTTATTGACTTATTTACATAAACTTTGTGCATGTAAAATAGTCAAAACTGCATACATTTTCATAATCTCCAAATTTAGGGCTTTAAAACTGATAACTATAAAACACTATATTACTGGGTTTGTGATTGGCTCAGGACAGAGGAGGAAGACAGTGTCACTGGTTGTTGGCTGTTGTAGGCTCGAGGACGAGCAAAGACACTGAAATTAGTCTTTGACAGACAAAAGCATGAAAGTGTCGCCACAGTCTCAGTGTTTTTGTCGTGTTTTGGACCAAATCTGTTTCTGAACTGGACCCAGTGGACACTGGGGATCAGAGAAGAGACAGGTTTGGTTTTCTCTGGTTTGCTGTCGTCTCTAAATTGACCCACATGAAGGTTTTCTCTCCCGACAAACTAATTCTGGTATTTTGGAGCCGATTCTGCTGTTCTGTTGTCATCACAGCTCCAGCTATCTGCTGACGTGTCGGCCGTTACGAACTCAAACTGGACGGCCAGAAAAGATTCAAACTCACAGAGGTTTGATTTAACTCGTGCTGGGAGCACAACGTTTTTAAGACACCAACAGCTGAATACAGAGGAGGTGTGTATGAAACGATCTGGACGCCGAGACAGGAAATGTTGTTGCTTATTTCTGACGCAGTCTGTAGGAGGAAATAAATCCTGCGTGTTGAAGGATTTCTCCACGCTGCAGATTCAGTTATGAATATTTTACCCATGCACGACTGTGTCTCCGTGGATGGAATACACTTAACTGGCCTCCTGCAGAGAAGCTAAAGTTACTCAGGCTGAACATTTCTAAACATTACCAGTTACTGTGGTCATGAGTTGAGACGATGACGGTGTTGGTGGAGGTCTGCAGGTCCAGATGGTGATAATAAAAAAAGGACAACATGTACTGAAAGTAATCTGCAGGACTGTGACTCAACTCCTCTAAAATCATCGTGACAAAACTCTAATGAGACTTTGTGCAGCTTCGGTTTGTAACGTGAACAGAACAACAGCGTCTGCAGCAACATGAGAGGACGCAGACAGGAGGGCTTTAAATTGCTTCATTATCAGGTGAGACGGGAGGTAATCAGCACACCTGCTGCCACACAGATTCTTCACTGGAGGAGCAACTTTAATGTTTCCTCCTGCCGACGACCTGAGAGCTGGATTAACTCTGTGCTGTGTGCTGGAAACGTTTAGACTTTATACTGAGGATGAAATCTGCTGCTGCTGTCGTGTTACAGCTGATTTAAAGGGAACAACAGAAAGCTGCAGCCTGTCAGCAAACACTCACTGTATTTATGAGATATGACTGGTTAACATCACTGAGAACCAAAGAGGTAAATTCATGAATATTTCCAGCTCCAGACAGAGAAGATAACTGAGCTCAGAGAGGAAACCTGCAGAGAAGTTGCATCTCAGCACTTCCTGTTCCCTCGTCTCAAAGTCAGCAAGTTTCTGGGTTCAGACAGGCGGAACATGTTCACGTTTGTTTCTACGACATAAAATCGTCATTAAATGTCCCACAGTTTAATTCTGAAGCTCTTCTGTGTTGCTAACAAGTGTCTAAGTGAGACTACAGAGGTTGTCGGGGACATTAAACATCCTCACAGCGAAGTAAGTAATAAACTTCACATTATTTTCTGTAATAATCAAAAATAAAGTTCAGTAATCGCACAGAGGGAACCGGAGCGATGCTAACTTCAGCTAGCTGCAGGAACACGTCATCTATGCACCGCTGCTCTCTGACTGTGATCACCTCCAGAGGATGCTGTTAAATCCTGAATGATCAGAAAATTGTCCATCAAATCCTAATTTATTCAAAAATGTTAATGTCTTGTTTCTGACATTGAAACGTCTCTGTGTATCTGCATATCTTTAACACCAGTGATCAGTGAAGACTGGAGGTATAAATATGATTAATTATTACCTCGACTGTTTTGGTCTTTAACGTTTTTCTCTCGTTACTCTCACGTTGTTGGAACTTCTGCTGACCGTCTGTCGTCTTCAGTCCTTCTAAACTTCACTGAGCGATTTAACGTCTTTTTTTATTTTACTGACATTTAAGGTTTGTTATTGAGTGAATCCTCATTTTACTGCAGCTGCTGTAGAATTAAAACATTAAATCTTTTCCAGTTCGTCTTTTTAAAAACAACATATTTTTTAGAAACAGCTGTTTTGTAATAAAGAAGTTCAGCTGTGCTTTTAGTCAGTTTTACTGTTATGCTAACATGCTAACTGTCTAACATTAGATGGTTAGCGTGCTGATAGCATGTTAGCAGCTAACAGTCGCATTGTCTCTGAGACACAAACACTTCCTGGTGAACATGTGAAGACTCTTTATTTTATCAGAGACTTTTTCGAGGCGTCGCTGTGACGACCTGTGACCTGAAGGCCACATTTAACTTGGACATGAACTGATCTGAGATCCTGAACAGACTGCAGCTGCTCCGCACAGAGCTGACATGTAGTTTAATATAAGTGAGGCTGCAGTCTGTCTGCTCCCTCATACTCATTAGAAATAATACAAACATCTCTCTCTCTGCCGAGCTGCAAATGTCAAAGCTGTTGACGGAAATTTAGGAGCACTTTCTCCTGATGAGGCGACAGATTGAAATCAGGTGTGACGTCTGATCCTTCAGCTGTGTGAAAACGACCCGAGCTGCTGTCGCTGTCGTCTTTATCCTCCTGCATCAGTAAACACAGCGTGTTTGTGTCAGGGAGGAAGATCTGTGAGCCGGCGAAAGGTCAGGAGACACACAGGGAGGTGATTCATAGTAATCTGATTACACCACGGGGAGCTGATTGTCATCACTAAACACAGTCGATCCGTACGAGAGAGAGGGATCCATGACAGAATGAATTTAATTGATTAAATGATGTCATGATGCAGTCTGCAGATGACTGACAGCTTCAGTCATTAATGTTTAATTTCAACAGGTGGAAACATCTTCACATGCAGAAACTGTCCAGAATAAACATTTAGGTGTTATTTCTGTTCATATTTGTGTCTTGGACGTTTTGTGTAAATCAGTGTGTCTTTAATCAGATTGTATAATTTGTAAATTTAAACGTAAAACATCAGAAAACAAACAATGTGTGTTAATGTGTTGAGCTGAGGAGGCTTCCTGCTGACGTCTGTCACCGTTTGTGTGTTCAGGGTCTGAAGCCGATGGACTTTAACGGTTTGGCCGACCCGTACGTCAAACTGCACCTGCTGCCTGGAGCCTGTAAGGTGAGACTCCACCTGAGAGCTCCACCTGTCATTAGCATCCTGCTGTTGTTGAGCTGCAGCGAAAAGCCGACGTGGATCCATCTGATCTCAACTTCACATGTTATTTTCTCAAAAGCCTTGAAATCAAATCAAGGCCGTGTGGAGCGTAAAACACAGACTGACCAGCAGGATTCATCCCTGAGGTTCTGTTACATGGAGGAACAAGTCTGTGTGTTTACAGAACTCATCTTCAAACTGAGTCGCAGAAACTAAACAGCTCAGAATTCATCTGTAAAGTCCAAATATTGATTTAATTATGAACCTTGAATACATTCAATTCAATCGTAAAGGAACAATTCACCCAAACAGTAACCCACTCATTCTCCTCCTGATGATATAAAGTCTGGTGAAGTGTCGCAGTCCACAGAACAGTTCTGGAGACTTGATTTAAAACATCAGATGTCTCCATACAGCTGTGTGATCCCAGAGGAGGAGAGGAGGACTGAGGTTTTTTTTGTAATTGTGAACTGTTCCTTTAAATTTTAATTGGATCAGATTAAATCCAGGTTTGAACGTTTTCTAATCAGAGAGAATTATCAGCATTTTCTGAGCTACAGTGTGTGAATACCAACCTGAAAGCAATATTTATTAGTGTGTGTGTGTGTATGTGTGTGTGTGTGTGTCCTTCAGGCCAATAAACTGAAGACGAAGACGATCCGTAACTCTCTAAATCCGGTGTGGAATGAAACGCTCACTTACGTCGGGATCACGGAGGAGGACATGCACAGGAAGACGCTCAGGTGTGTGTGTGTGTGTGTGTGTGTGTGTGTGCGCGTTTCATCACATCTCATTTCAGACTCATTACACTTACAGTCATTAATCAGGCCCAGGGACACGTTGACATTCAGACCCCAGTTGTCATCTGTAATTATCTGAGCTGCCGGGCCGAGTCGGGCCGGGCCGGGCCGAGCGCTGCTCTCACAGGATCCAGCAGGTGATCTGATCTCTCTGCTGCTCCGTCTTGTAAACACCTGCAGTAAACAGCCATCAGCTGTTCAGAGCAACATAATCAGTGTAGAAAATGGGCTGTTTTCTCACAGAAGTCTGGTGTGGTGTCTGCAGCGTGAAGGATCTGAGAGGATGCTCAGAACCTGTTTTACACCCGCAAATGATGAAGTAATGTTTGTGTCACTGGAGGCACAGATGGGGGCGCCCAGAGGAGCGCGTCCATAATCAAAAGACGTGTGAAATAACAGAGCAGGAAACCTTTAATCACTGAGCTCGCAAGGTTTCACCTCAACTGAACATGAAGGAAAGCCGGCGTGTGACTGTGAACGCACCGTGTCGGATGAAAACCATCATTTATCTGAAAACACGATCGCTGTGATGGATAATAATCAGCAACAGTTTGTCCTGAAGCCTTTAATCCAGCTGTGGGAGATTCAGGTTCTGACTCAGTGAACCACAACATCTTCACCTGGAAACTGATGTGAAATGATCCTGAACGCCTCTCAGTGTGACTCAAAGTCAATTCAAAGCTGTTGTTGACCCGTGTGGAGCGCAGACGTCCTGTTGGGCTCTTTTCAAAGGTTATCAGATGATTTATTTCCACATCAAACAGTCCAAAACTCTTGAGGTGATTCTGTCATGAATCTTTAGAAGTTTCTCACTGAATCAGCTTTCTAACAGCGTGTGACGAGATGACGGCGTCTGCCTTGTTGATAAGCTGTGTGTAAAGTTTGGCGAACTAACCGGACGCTGAGCTTTTTCAGACATCTGTGATGTCATCAGTGATATGTCTCTGGATTGGCTCGTCTGATCCGTCCAACAGGCCCTTTGCTGTTACGCTCCTCTCTTGTGGTGTCCCCCAGGGGTCTATCCTCGGGCCCTTTATGTTTCAGACCGTCCTCAGCAGAAAGCAGCCGCACAGGTTGTGGAGGATGAATTTGACCTCAGGTGGCTTCAAATAAAGATTCAAATCATTATGAGAAAAACATTTTAGAATGAATCTTTGTCACTGCTGCCTTCTGGTGGATTTTACTGAAATCAGTTCTTTGCTCTCTGAAATCTTTTGTGGTCAGTATTTGTAGAGTTAATGAGTGAATGTTGGACACGAGGTCGGCCGTGACGAGGTCGGCCGTGACGTGGTCGGCCGTGACGAGGTCGGCCGTGACGAGGTCGGCCGTGACGTGGTCGGCCGTGACGTGGTCGGCCGTGACGAGGTCGGCCGTGACGAGGTCGGCCGTGACGTGGTCGGCCGTGACGAGGTCGGCCAGTGTCGAGCTCTGTTGCCTCCTCAGACCTTCATGCCAACATTCAGGTTCCAGCCTCCTCTGGGAGTTCCCGTCTCCTCCTCTGCTTTTAAGTGAGAAAAAGCTATCTTGCGGTTCATCCCAAGGGCCACGAGAGTGTTTGTGCGAGTGTGTCCCTGTGTTTGTGTCCGTCTCTGTGAGGACACGTTTCAGACTTCGGGATTGATTTTCGGTGTCCTCACTTCTTCAGGAAGTCGACACACTCTGTTTGTGAAACTGCAGTTTGAGTTCTTCTCTCTAATTGTTTGAGGAAATATAAAGTACAATCAAACTGCAGCTGTTGTGAATCATTTCCATAAAAAGTTTACAGACTCATTTGTGCAAACGACGTCTGAGCGCTGCTGTTGCTAGGAGACCAGCTGTCAACTCGTGTGATGAACAACCAACCGGACTGAAAACTCTGAAAACATCCAGACAAGACGAAACAAGAAAAACACAACGACACGTACCGCCTGTCTGTCTCTCAGCAGTCCTGCTGTTCGGAAAGTGGAGGCTCAGTCTTGCATGACTTCAGACTATATGAATATATTTCCTTCAATATAATGTATTTAAAATCTATACAGAACATTTTCACTGAGCTGGTTCCTGACTCAAGGGGACGAGACGTCTCCAAAAACATGGAATGTATCTATATCTGTTGTCTGATGTATGATACGTGATGAGACGTGCGCCCTCAGAGGCTGACTGGTTCTTCTGGGTTCTGTCTGTCGACCCGTCACGTTGTTTACCTCCACATTTAAAATGCTGTTTGTTTGCCTCAGATCTCCTCAGTGTGGCGTCGCTGTGTTAATGGTCTGTCTCTGGTGAAGCGTGACGCTGTCATCGGCTCGTCACTTCATCCTGCTGCTTCCTCTTTGATCCGATTCAGTTTGTTAGAAGCGGAAACGTCTCTGTTGTTAGTTGTATGTCTGTTCAGGTCGACACCGCTGACAGGTGAAGGGAAGTCTGCTCAGACTCACCTGTCAGAGGCTGAACCTGATCAGACACAAACAGTCAAAACTCACATGTACAAGTGTTCTTGGATTTATATTAACACTTGGTTTGTTTTGGTCGAAGGGGAGTAAATGAGGGTTTAGTCAGGAATAACGATCGGCCAATGAAAGACAACATCACAGCGACGGTGGAGGAGAGTGAAGCCAGGCAACGCTTATTATTCAGCTAACTAAAGAAAAGGAATAAAACACACAACATGTGAATGTGTCGCTGCTGCACGTTGTTCATTGAGCTCGTACAAAGTCAACCACAGTTTTGGACACATACGCACCCCAACCTGAAAAACCTACATAACCAGCAGGAGAATCATGTCATGTGTTGTGTCGTGATGTGTCTGTCTCACACAAGCTGGTGAACAGATTGCCGGCTGTAGTTTCCCTGGTAAACAAACCGACCTCTTCAGCCTTCTGAAGACATCTGGCGTGTCCACTCTTTATCTCAGAGACACTCCGGAAGCAAATGGCAGAGGAGAGGAAGTCTGAATCACAATACGAGCAGCAGCCAGCCGGTCAGGAGGGCTGCAGCAGCTGAGGGAGGTGGTGTGTTTACTGGGGAAACTACAGATCACAGCTGTTGTAGTCTTCAACATCAAGTTACACTTCTGGAGCTGGAAACATGGAAACTACCAAACGTAAACTAAAGACTTATCTGTTCATATTTTAATTTATTTGTCTCCTCGTCTCTGCAGGTTGACGGTGTGTGACGAGGATAAGTTGACTCATAATGAGTTAATCGGAGAGTCTCGAGTTCCTCTCAAACGGGTCAAACCCGACCAGACGAAACATTTCCACACCTGCTTGGAGCACCCGCCACCGGTAACACGCACACACACACACACACACACACACACACACGCACACACACAGGAAGTGGTGTTGACTGTATCATCACACTTTCTCCTCCAGCTGCCTTCTCCTACTGCCATGGGAGAAGCCCTGCGAGGGATATCCTGCTACTTAAGAGAGGTGAGAGTCGTCCATCTATACATCCATCTATACATCTATCTATACATCCATCCATCTATACATCCATCCATCCATCTATACATCCATCTATACATCCATCCATCCATTTATACATCCATCTCTACATCCATCTATACATCCATCCATCTATACATCCATTTATACATCCATCTATCCATCCATCCATCTAAACATCCATCTATACATCCATACATCTATACATCCATCTAAACATCCATCTATACATCCATCCATCTATACATCCATCTAAACATCCATCTATACATCCATACATCTATACATCCATCTAAACATCCATCTATACATCCATCCATCTATACATCCATCCATACATCTATACATCCATCCATCTATACATCCATCTATACATCCATCCATCTATACATCCATCTAAACATCCATCCATCTATACATCCATCTATACATCCATCTATACATCCATCCATCTATACATCCATCTATACATCCATCCATCTATACATCCATCTATACATCCATCTATACATCCATCCATCTATACATCCATCTATACATCCATCCATCCATCTATCTATACATCCATCTATACATCCATCCATACATCCGTCCATCATTCTTCAGCCCGTCTGTTGCTGGTTGCAGGTCGCTGAGGTCGTGTTCACATTCAGCTCTGATCGTTGTGACTCGCTGACACCAGACAGAAGGTCATGAGTTCGTTTAAATCAACAGCTTCCTGCCTCATGAGAGTGACAGAGACGAAGAGGTCACATGACCCTCTGCTCCCTGACGATGATGTAACTGCCGTGAAGATTTACGGGTATAAAAGCTGAGGGAAAAACCTCTGGATTGACTTCTTGCTTTATGAGAAGTGATGTGGCATTTGTACTGAAAGCCTCCCAGCGGATCGTCGTTCCCACAGCTGAGTCAGAGAGTCTGAAAGAAGAGAGAGAGTCGGTTCTTCAGAGGAGCTGCTGTCAGTTCAGAACAAACAGGTTTAGCCTTGAAAATAAATGTGATTTTCTTACTTGTTCTTTTGTGCGAGATGAATTATTATTGCTCATTTATTTTCTGAATTGGAATAAGAATGAGGAGACGTTAGTCACAGTGGATCTCTGATTGAAGCAGAAGCTCAGGTGGAAATAATAATGTGAGTTATTGTGTGAACAACATCAGTGTTACAGCTCATTAATAACTTTAAGACACAGCTCATTGATTAACGAGCACTGTGTCCTTGATGGTGACTTGGAACATTTTGGTCTTGATCAAGGCTTTGACTCTGGACTTGTTGGTCTGCTGCTGGTTCGTCCTCAGTGTTTCCAGTTACGCCTCATTACTGAAGCTCTGATGTTCTCATTGTTATTGACTGAATCACATTACCGTGTTATTAATTAGTATTGATCGTTGCCTCATTATAACCATAATCAGTTCCACATTTTGATGATGTCATGGGCGGAGCTGTTGGCTCCTCCTCTCTGTTGTTGGCTCCTCCTCTCTGTTGGTGCTGTTGGCTCCTCCTCTCTGTTGGACCTGTTGGCTCCTCCTCTCTGTTGGACCTGTTGGCTCCTCCTCTCTGTTGGTGCTGTTGGCTCCTCCTCTCTGTTGTTGGCTCCTCCTCTCTGTTGGACCTGTTGGCTCCTCCTCTCTGTTGTTGGCTCTTCCTCTCTGTTGTTGGCTCCTCCTCTCTGTCGGTGCTGTTGGCTCTTCCTCTCTGTTGTTGGCTCCTCCTCTCTGTTGGTGCTGTTGGCTCCTCCTCTCTGTTGTTGGCTCCTCCTCTCTATTGGACCTGTTGGCTCCTCCTCTCTGTCGGTGCTGTTGGCTCTTCCTCTCTGTTGTTGGCTCCTCCTCTCTGTCGGTGCTGTTGGCTCTTCCTCTCTGTTGTTGGCTCCTCCTCTCTGTTGTTGGCTCCTCCTCTCTGTCGGTGCTGTTGGCTCCTCCTCTCTGTTGGACCTGTTGGCTCCTCCTCTCTGTTGGTGCTGTTGGCTCCTCCTCTCTGTCGGTGCTGTTGGCTCCTCCTCTCTGTTGGACCTGTTGGCTCCTCCTCTCTGTTGTTGGCCCCTCCTCTCTGTCGGTGCTGTTGGCTCCTCCTCTCTGTTGGACCTGTTGGCTCCTCCTCTCTGTTGTTGGCCCCTCCTCTCTGTCGGTGCTGTTGGCTCCTCCTCTCTGTTGGACCTGTTGGCTCCTCCTCTCTGTTGTTGGCTCCTCCTCTCTGTCGGTGCTGTTGGCTCCTCCTCTCTGTTGGACCTGTTGGCTCCTCCTCTCTGTTGTTGGCTCCTCCTCTCTGTTGTTGGCTCCTCCTCTGTGTTGGTTCTGTTGGGTCCAGCTGTGCCTGATGTTTGTGTGATGGAGGCCTGAATGATGCGCGACTGAGCTGAGATTGAATCGTTGCACTAACGAGTTTTGTTGACGTGATGAATAAATCTCCACATCCTGATTTAATGAATGGAGAGATTTCTCCTCCTCAGTTTAGAGTGAACGTGACTTTGGGTCTGCGGCGCCGTCAGGACGGATTATCTCTGATGTATTAATGATTAACGATGAAGCGGAAGTGATGCTTTAATCAGCCTCTGGTCGCTGTTCTTATTATTTTCCCTTCTCAGTCAGAATATCATATCTGCTCACTTGTTGTTCTGTAAATTGTTGAACTTCAATCAGGCCACTAATCACATTCATTAGACTCTGAGGATGAACATGTTGACGAGGGAAGCTCTTCAGTTTGAAGTGGACTCAAACCGTCTCTGGATCTGTGAAGTTTGAACCATCAGAGACGTAAGAGGCTCTCAGCTCGACTCCTCTTCACTGGAAATGATTCAAGAGCTGAAGCACTTTATTATTTCTCCACTTCATTTCCCTCAAAATCTGAACGTGCAGAGCAGCAGATAATAAGTCATTCTGTAATACTAAATATTATGGATGATGAAAACTGGAAATGAAAAGATCAAATCAACACAGTTTGATTTAATTGTTTTATTAATATAATCTGCATCAGTTTTTATAAAGACAAACAATCATCTGCGACTCTGTGCTTGTTTCCTGGTTCAGGTTCAGAGAACATCAGTTACTGTTTTAAGATTCCTGGTTCTGACGACACGGCTCGTTGAAATTCCAGTTCTTGTTGGTGCAAAGTGCTTCAAGCTTGCTGGGCTCAACTCGACTTGTTGGTCTTGATTTAGGATTTGACTCGGGACTCGTGAAGGTGAATTAGTTCAGCGAGGGAGCGTAGCTGGATTATCTCAAGTTAACACCTCAGCAGACTGTAGTTTGAGTGTTTCTGCTGCTGTCTGTGGTCAGACGGTCGGCGAGCAGACGGACAAATGAGAGCTAATTAATGAACAGAGCTGTGAGCGACAGCTGGACGACTGACAGATGATGAGACGCCCACCGAGGAGACGAGATGATCCGCAGGGAACAGAAGCGACCGCGACGAGGACTTTTTAGAAAGAATTTAACATTGTAGTTACGCTGCACTCCTGTCAGGCCAAGAAAATTAAGAAATGAAGTCACGTCGCTGAGCTCCGTCCAAAGAGTTGAAAATGTATTATAAAAAGATCTTCGAGCCTCCAGAGATGAAGAGGCGGTTTGTCAGGCTGAAGGATTAGAGAGGAGACAGACAGAAACCACAGAGACATCAACGTCAACAGCGCGGACGTCGTCAGGTTACAGACGACTCGCTGACCTCTGCATGTTTTTATGGCGGTGAAATCTGTTGAATCTGTGGTCTCATCTGTTGATCTTCATTTAGGTCTTAACCTGGGACTTGTTGGTCTTGACATGCTGCAGGTCTCGACTCTGGACGCAACTGGTTTGTGATTCTGGACCGACAGAAACGAAAGCTTCATTCAGCTCCTGAAACTGAATCTTAAAACACTGAAACGCCTGCAGAGGCTTCAGACAGAAAAGATAAGAGTGTTTCTAAGAGTCATATTTTTGGAGGCTTCGCTCCTCTGACTGAATCCTCGATCGCACCAGAAGACGTATTCGTCATGTTTAAAGTATTTGTGAGAAGAACTGTGAAAATACAGGAGGTGAAACTTCACAGCTCGGTCCAGCAGCCTTATAAACCCGCCTGCAGGATTCAAGGTCCTTGAAATGTCCCCCGCTGCCTTTCTTCCATTTCTAGGAGGGATTAGGTGGAAATTTGCTGACCTCGGGGTTCAAACCACAGAAAAGAAGTCATATTATTGGTAAAAGTAATCAGAGCTGCTTCAGAGGGAAGTGTGTCTGTGACTGAATCCTCCCACAGATGAAGTGCGGTGCTGAAAAGGTCTCAGAGTTGCAGGTAAATTGAGTTATAAAATATTCATCAGCGCCGACACCTCGGGCCGTTTGGACTCTGTTTGTGCTTCATGTTAAACTTCAACTGTCGCTGCCGACCGCAGGCTGATTTCTGGTTTTGGAGAGAGATCAGAGACGATTATCTGAAGTTTAATCTTATTAATTCTGAATATGAGAATGTTTCCTCGAGGTCCTGATGTTCGTTTCTGTTTTAATCTTTTTATTTAACGCTCGCAGAGATAAAGAGAACAGGAGGGTGGGACAGACGTCTCTGTGACGGGTCAGTCGGCTCACATGAGGAGGACGTTCAGATCGTTTCACTCCCTGAGATCCAGTTTTCATCAGCTCAGACTTCCCGGGCTCCATGTGGGCAGATAACTGTGGCAGAGTGGAGTGAAAGCCATTATCTGAATTAGTCTTATTTCACGCTCTCTAACTGGGAACATTTCCACCAAATTAAACCGTCATGAGACGAAACTACTTCTCATTTTTGTGGTAAGAACTCCTTCAGCACGTCTCTGACCTGCAGGTTAGATAATCTCATCACAACAGGACGACCTGCTCTTCCTCCGTCCAAACCTCCAGACAGGATCGGATCCGATGTTCTGTTATCACATCTGTTTACCAAACTGCACCCAGCCGGTCCTCAGGGACGGATACTGGACCCGTGTGTGTTTACTCCTGGTGACTGGATGATTTGTAGCCAATAAAAACCAGATGTGGTTGTTGTCCAGAACCTCCCGACTGGTTCTGTTCTAAAACATGTCAGAGGTTCTGAAAACCTCATCGGGTCTCATGTGCTGCTGGTGGTCCTGATTTAGGTTTTGGCTTGAAACTTGTTGGTCTTGATTTTGGACTTGTTAGTCTTAACTTGGGACTTGGTTTTAATTTTGGTCTTGATCTGGGACTTGCTGGTCTTGATTTGGGACTTGCTGGTCTTGATCTGGGACTTGCTGGTCTTGATTTGGGACTTGCTGGTCTTGATCTGGGACTTGCTGGTCTTGATTTGGGACTTGTTGACTCAGGTTTTGATGTTAATGACAAAATTTGAAATCAAAACTCAGGTTCAGATAAAACCTTTGACGCATTTTCATCTTTTCTGTTTGTTGTTTTGTTTTCTAGCATTTTTTTGGGCAGAAAAAAAGTGTTTCCGTGGCAACAGTGTCCCACCAGGTGCTACGCAGCAGCGTCCGGTTATGTTTTGGTCTTTGGTCTTTTATTGGCAGCCGGTCCCATCATGTGAATCCTTCCCCAGTTCAGAGATGTCAGGGTCCAATTAGAGCCGTCCAAAGATTAGTTTGGTCCTGTGGTTTGAGTGACGCCGGCTGATTTAAGCTTCTCGTGTGTTTGTTTGCGTCCGCTCTGGTTTTTAACCTGCCGCAGCTCATTAGCCTCCTGCCGTCACCTACAGGTGTCTGAACAAAGGCGGAGGAGGTGATTTGTTGTTGGTGAAATCCCTCCGGTGTTTCCAGACAATTGACCTCCGAGTGGTGACAAGCAGGAGCTTTACTTAATGACTCTCCTTCAGCCTGTTTGTGTCCAGGCTGATCTGAGAGCAGCTGGCTGTAAAACACCTGAAGACAAACAGCAGCTCAGCTCAGCTTCACCGTGTGTCTGCTGACGGACATAAAACCGTTTGAAATGTATCACTGGGATCAATAATTAACGGTTCTGGATTCAGTAATTGATGGTAATTAATTTGGAGCTGCTGTGAATGAATGTGTAGCTCGTAGCTCAACGTGTTGAAGCAGCAGCCGCTAATTATTCTGCCGTACAGAGGATCATAATTAACATTCAACGCTGGATCTCTTTGTTAATATTTATTATTTATAACGAGCACAGATTCATGTGTCAGGAGCAGAAACAGCCGTCCTCACTGCTGCTGGTTTATTTCACTCTGCAGTTATAAAACAACACAACAGTCAGACAGATTCATGATGTCTGTCAACATGTGACCTGAAATAATGTCCATAAACTACAACAGAGAAAAGCAGGAAGTCTTTTTATGTCAGCTGTTTCTGAGGAGCCATGTTGTTTCTGTTGCTGGTCTTGATTTAGGACTCGTTGGTCTTTATCTGGGATTTGACGTATTTAACGAGTGTTGTTTGGTAAAAACTACAAATAATCTCCTCCAGAATGTGGCGGAGCAGGAATATAAAGTAAAACATAAAATAACCAAGTACCTTAAGACTAAGTTTAGGTCCTTGAGTAAATGTACTATATGTCAGGAGTTGATCAGTTAAATGGACTCAGTGAAGTCTGAACACATTCTGGCGCCGTCGTCTCTGCTGAACGCATCAAACACGGCGGCGTCCTGCGAGGTGAGCGGCGTCGACGCTGAGCTCTGGATGAACTCTCTCGCTTCAAACGGCAGGACGGAGGTCTGGCGGAGGTCTCGCTCTGACGGAGGAGCCGAGCGCCGTCCATCCCTCAGCCGCTCAGCTGGAACGTGAACCTGCAGCCCGATGACATTTCCTCCAGCTGGGAAACACGTTTATTTGAAGTGAGCAGAAATCTGCGGCTGGAGCGAAGCCTCATTTCATTCCATCCAGAGAGGCCGACTTTGTAAATGTGACAGAGCTGAAATCTCATCCAGCGCAGGCTCAGCTACAAAGTGCCTTTCCCACCAAGAGGAGGTGGGCGGGAGATAAATCCTGCCAAGCCGAGCTGACTCCCGCTACAGGCCATCGATCTGCTTATTTTCTGACCTTTTTCTGTTTTTAGCTGCGGTTGGATTGAGCAGGACGGCGGGAGGCAGCTGAACACCGGCTGAATTTGTAGGAAGCCTTTAATACAAATAGCGTGAAAAACATTCTCACCTTTTGTTCAAAACTGAAGCGTTTGGGATGTTTCGAGGCTCAGTGAAAGGTCAAAGAGTGAAGACGGAGGAGTCGATCAAACAGGCGGTGAACTGCGAAGCTTTAATGAGGACGAGTGGATGAAGGGGTGAGACGGAGGAGAGAGTCTGTAAACCTCCCACAGGAGGGGAGGAACACAAAGATGGAGGATTAAAGCATCGATCTTCTCACCATCTGCTGGGTCACGAGCAGGAAGATCAGCTCAGAGAACTGAATGAATACACCATCAGTGCTGGAATGGAACTGAGAACATTTACTCAAGAACTGTAGTTCAGTACAACATGCAGGTGCTTTACTTTACCTCTGGAGTGTTTTCACAGAGCAGTTTGTGAATCCTTCCTTCACCACTTCTCTCTTTGGGGATGAAATTAAGTTTACAGCTCATTAGTAGAAAATAAGATTCCGCTGGACTCAAAAGGTTGGAGTCCCACGACTGCTGCTTCAGTTTCAGATTAACCCTCATGATCCGTCATGGCTCGTCGAGGTGTACCTGTACAGGTAACACAGGATGATGAATTCTGTCCTCCAGTCTTTGCAGTAAAAATACTGAAATCCTGTCGAGAGTGAGAGAAACGTCGAAGAAGAAGAAGTTATTCACCCCAATGTATTCTCCTAAACTGAAGTATTTTTGGTGCTTTTATTTTGAAAATGTCACCAGATGTAGCACGTAATGTTCCTTTAAAATGTTTGAGTGCTCGAATCAGGATGAGATCGGATCTTAGTTACACGTTAATACAAATCTTGATTTATGACTTTATCCTGCTAATTAAATGTCGTCAGTATTTGATGAACGTTGTGAAACCGTGTTGTAATAAATGTTCTGATCCGAAAACAGCTTTAATATTAAAGATTTAATGTCAGATTTCTGCAGTACGACTCGACCTTTCGTGTATGTTGTTGAGTTGTTATATTATCCAAATGTTCCCAACAATGTTTAAACCACAGAAAGTTTAATCGAGGTAATAAAAAGCATCTCATGTGTTCGCCGGCGCTCCCTCTGGGTCAGAAACGTTACGTAACCACACACTGACTGTGCGTTCAACACCAGATGAGTGAGTGTCGACCCAAACATCAGACTCTGACTAAACCCAGCACTCAGCAGAGACCCTGGTTCTGGTTCTGGTTCTCTCTCTCCTCTCTAAATGTAAAGTCCATTTCCCCTCCAGCTCCAGTCAGCAGTCATCATACGGAACAGAACCTGGAGGTCAGCTCCGGGTCACTGCTGCAGTCGGGTTAATAAACAGGAGTGAAGATGAATCATCGTTTCTCTCCTCCGTCTGTAAACGGCTCCGGATCAGATCAGAATCTGATGAGCCTCCAGGAGTTCTGGAGTTCTGGATCTTTGTGCATTTTGTCACTCTTTTGTTTTTCTTTCAGATTTGAGTCTTTGAATCTCCATGTTTGAGCTCACAGCATGTTTTAGATTGAATATCGCTGTTTTACCGCAAATACAGAAGAAAACATCTGAAAGTTATTAATATCAGGCAGAACATGGAGTTATAATTGACAGATTTATGTTTACTCAGTGGATTTTTGGCTGCTGTGGTTTGAGCGGCATCAGTTCACAGATCCAGTCGGTGTTTCAGATCACAAAGTGTTGGTCGCTCAGTGTAACACTCCTCAGTACCGATGACCCGCCGTCTGCACCTGTGTGTCCTGTAAAGGCATCAACACGTTAACAGAAGGTTGGTTTTGTTGCAAAGGGAAAAAACTGGTGTAATTGATTTCGACGGCCGACGTTTGTTGAAGTAAAGGAGGTGAAAGTGGAGCCTCGCCCACAGCGAGAGGACAACAAACACAGAGAGTTCAGACACCTGCAGAGTGAATCTCAGTCTGATGTCTCACCTGTGGGAGGGACGCTGATCCCTGCAGGTGAAATGTTGGAATGTTTTCAGTTTGAAGGGCCTGAAGCAGAGAATGGCAGCTGAGAACACACCAGAGACATTAATGTCCTGCCAGACTGAACAGCACCGACAGAAAACTAATCAAAAGGCAGAAACATGAGCAGAAAACATGAAGAGAAAGACATTTTATTGTTTCATGTTTTCATCATTTGTCCTGAGCGTCTACAACGTGTTTCTGTCGTTCTTTCTGTCTGGGTTTTGAAATTAATTGTGAGAATAAATGAAGGAAATCTGATCAAATTGAATTTGATTGTTTTAATCTGACTCATCTGATTTCGTCCTCAGTGGGAGAACGAGCAGCTGCACAGTCTGGAGGAGAGAGGACGCCTCCTGCTCTCGCTGCAGTTTCTGCCTCCAGTCGGTTTGGACGAGCAGGACGTGGAGGGAGGAGGAGGAGCAGGAGGAGGAGCAGGAGCAGGAGGAGGAGGAGGTGAAGGGCGTCGCAGCGGAGGTCTCTGTGTGGGCGTGAAGCGTTGCGCCCACCTGGCAGCCATGGACGTCAACGGATTCTCTGACCCATACGTCAAAATGTGAGACATCTTACAGGACACACAAACATATAAACTGTCTCGCATCAGGTCAACACAGAGAAATGAGAGATGAACAGTTTATATTTAAAATAATGTGGACTGAAGTCTGACATCTGTCACATACTTTTAACACAGACCGAAAACAAGCTCAGAGCCACATTATTGAAGGCTCACTGTCACGTTCCTTATATCTGATGAGAGAAACCGGATTTAATAAAACACTAATCTGGAACAAGCTCATAGTGGACGGACACTGAATGAAGAATCGCTGCAGAGACTCGGTCGAATATCCGGTCCCATTATCAGCTGCTGTTCTAATAAACAGGGTCAATTTAGTTTAAAGACATTCACGATCATGTTCAGTCCTACAGCACATTACAGAGACATGAGCAGAGAAATGAAAATAAAACTGAGTTAATGATCATGTTCTGTGGTGAGATTCACTGTGTAAATGTACATTTGTGTAGACAGTCGTTATCAGTGAAGTTAACAGGTAAGGACTGCTGAGGACTACGATACTGGACTACAGATCTAATGAGGTCCAAACACTGGAGTCGTGCCATCTTATTAACTTTGCTAATCAATGATGCAACTGTTGATAAAGAAGCACCATCTGTTTTCCAGCAGGAGGATGATGAGTGAGGAGAAGGAAGCGGAGCTGAGCTCTGTCAGGAGGAAACACTCGGGGCCAGTCGAGGATTAAGGCTTTCTGTTTTGTTCTTGTTTCCTCCGGCACTCGAGGGACTCTCGCTTTGAAGAGAAGGAGAGTTTTCTGCTGGACGCGGTCAGAATATAAACTGAGTCTGAGCGAGGAACAAGAAGGCGACTGATGGCTTTAAAAATCACTATCAGCATGCTGCGTCACGGCTCGCTTTCAGCCAATATATCGACTTTAAACTGATGAATCTGCCTTTTAAAACTCAGACGGTCGGTGTCATCACCTGTTCCTCTCTGATCAGCCTGTCTGGCTTTGTTATTGACTTCTTATTAATGGAAACAAATCTGTCCATGGGGCAGAGCAAGTTCCCAAACCTGCAGTGAAAGCTGAAGATCTGAAGTCACATTCGTCCCTGATCACACCGAGACTCGTCGATACTGACAGCTGCTTCAGAAATGCCTCCGAAAATACATGTTGGATGAAACGGTGCGTCTGTGGAGTGAAGCTGCTGTCAGATCAAACGTAGGAAGTGTGGTGTGAAACATCCAGAACATCTTTACAGAGACCCGCCTCCACCTCAACATCCAGAACATCTTTACAGAAACCCGCCTCCACCTCAACATCCAGAACATCTTTACAGAGACCCGCCTCCACCTCAACATCCAGAACATCTTTACAGAGACCCGCCTCCACCTCAACATCCAGAACATCTTTACAGAGACCCGCCTCCACCTCAACATCCAGAACATCTTTACAGAAACCCGCCTCCACCTCAACATCCTGGAACCAGAGACCCAACCTGTTTGACAGTGTTTACCTGACGTTGAACTGTTGATGTGAAGATGTCGACCACACTATCATCGTCATCTGGTTGCTGCCGCTCACATTCTCCCTGACCCTTTATGTAAATGAATAACTGCATATATGTTCTGAAATTTCTGCAGCATGAAGGAGTTTATTTTATTTCGTTGTAGAACCTCGTGTCTTCAACAGAAGTCTGAACCTTGAAAATAAATCACATCATCAAAGAACTTCCTCAGATATTTCTTTCAATCCCTTGTTGGGGTTCCAAACTTCGGGGGGGACTCACTGATGTCAGAGACTGAACTAGAATAATTTTCAGAATTAACAAGTCTAATGTTCCAGCTCAGGGCTCGGCTTCACAGACAGAACCCCGGGTACCAGGGCCCTCAGACGGAGCAAAGCCCGCCTGTCGTCCGCAGTCTGTAGAGACGAGGATCCACTTCAGCATCTTTATTTCCTCGTACCGTCTGTTAAAATAACAGATCAGAACCGGTGACAGTTCAGTTCTGTTTGTCTCCACTGATGAAGATGAGGATGACGAGTGGACCTCAGGTCTCTCCTGTCCTGCCGGGAAACAATGAGCTCACAGTGTGTGTGTGATTAAATATTAATTGCTGTTTCATTAATGATGATTTGCATGATTTCATCAGCCTGCAGAGAGCAGACGTCGGCTCCCGGCACTCAAACGCTCCTTTAATTAAGCACATGGAGGGATTTCCACTCTGTAACTCCACATCGTCATGTTTTCTCTTAATGGGTTTTAATCAGGCTCACAGTGATACACGATGCAAAGATCAAGCTCTTCTTTTTAAAGTGTCTGTAAGTCTCGGCTGTGATCGGTGGAGCTTCACCTCTGACCACTGATTGATTGATACACAGTGACGTATAATGGGATTCACTAACACCTCCTCTTCTTCTCTGCTCAGATACCTGAAGCCCGACATAGAGAAGAAGTCCAAGCACAAAACAGCAGTGATCAAAAAGACCCTCAACCCTGAATTCAACGAGGTAAGATCTCCCAGGTTCCCCGGCACGTCCAGCACCGACCCTGAGCTGCACATCAGCTCCACGTCTGGGACCTCATTATAGAAAATGTTCCTCACCTCTTGTCCTGCTGAAGTTCATTTTCAAAGACAAACTGTAAACTGTAACGTCTCTCCTGATCTCAGACCTCTTTTCTTATCTTTAGTAAACTTCATTCTTCAATCATCAACTGTCAATCACTTAATCGACAAGAAAAAGACGAGTGTTCAGTGTTCAGAGGCATAAATCCAGAGAGGGTATCATCCATTAACACACGGTCCAGGAAACGTAAGGCTAGCATCAGTGTTAGCTTCTCCAACAGGCTAACAACAGTGTTTATGTTGCTGGTTATCATCTGCAGTGTCATTAGCATTCAGAGCTAACGAGGCATTTAGAAACTGTGCAGTCCGAACTTTGCAATTAATGAATTACAGCTCAGAATGTTTCATACTCACCTGAGATCTGCAGACACCACAGGACAGGTGACACGATGCATTCATGGGTCGGTGCAGGTTGTAGGTTTTAACGCTGGACCTCACACACCTTCACGCTGCTTTAAATCCCTGTGTGTGTGTGTGTGTGTGTGTGTGTGTGTGTGTGTGTGTGTGTGTGTGTGATGGCTGCAGGAGTTCTTCTATGAGATCTCCCTGTCGGAGCTCACCAACAAGACTCTGGAGGTGACGGTGTGGGACTACGACCTCGGACGCTCCAACGACTTCATAGGTGAGGCGCCGGCGGCTCGTCTGGATCCTCAGTGAGCTTCGTGATGAAACTGAGAATCACTTTTCACGGCTCAGTGAGAACGTCTGAGGAAATAATCAGAAATCAGCTGAACACATTTGACAGGATGGTCCTGTTGTTTCAGCTGTAAATATTAATGAATGTAACACAAGCTGCTCGTTAGTGTCAGCAAGCTGCTCAGAGGGAGCTTGTGTACGTTTGTTATGATTATTAATGCATTTTTATCACTCTAACCATCTGTATCACTGATCACTGCCTCACCACAGATCATTATATTATTATATTATATCCTCGCTGATGATTTATCTGACAAGCATAGATTAAACAGTCCCGAATCTCGAGCGATGTGATTTGTTTCCTGAAGTCAGTTTTAGGTTGGATCTCCCACCGTTTGACTTCCTGTTTGTTGCTCGTTCAGGTGGCGTCTGTCTGAGCTGTCACTCGCAGGGCGACGCCCTCCGTCACTGGATGGACTGCCTGAAGAACAAAGGCATGAGGGTGGAGCGGTGGCACATCCTGTCCAATGAGCTGCCACGAACCCTCGGCCACGACTAAACCTGCCGCAGCAGCATCATCGGTGCATGCAGACGGTGGCTGTGGAGGATCACACGAGGTCCTCTGGGTACTTTATGGGACGGACTGGAGAAACTTCACCACGGGAAGCCGCAGTAATTGAAAGGGAAAGTGTATTATAATAAGAACCACCATGACGGTTGGAGAGCAGGGTGGAGCTGGAGCAGCACGGCGCCGTGCCTTCATTATCGATCATCCACAAGAAGAAGCTCGTCGGCTCCATCAACACTTTGAACATCACACCTGCCCTCAGCATGAAGTTCATCCACATCAGGGTCAGACCGACACACTCGACTCCTGAGCGACCGCGACCAGTCGACGCCTCAGAGGAGGAAGTCGGACTTTAAGTGCATGTTTCTTCTCTACTGCAGATTGTAAATCAAACGTCTTGTGATCTCTCTGGGAGAAAAATCAGTTTTGGTGTGTTGGCGCTGCCTGTTTGTGCATGTTCCCGTCAGAACTGCAGTTTATTCTGTCAACATCTGATTGTTCAACATCGAGTCATCATGAAGCACACCATCGCTACAAATATCACTCCGCCTTTTACAGGTGTAGCCACAGATTTAAAGAGAACATCGATAAGACGGAGCTGCTCAGTTCTTCTCTCAGTATTACAGCCAAAAATTCCCAAAAAGCATTTTCCCCACAGACCTCCGTTATAAAAGAGACAAGAACTGCAGACAAAGTCCATGATGAGTCTTTATATGATGAGTTGTTGATTCACTGAGGTTTTTTATTTGTAAAACTTCACTCAAGCTGAGAAAAGTGATTTAAGAATCTGTGCAGTGATTCTTTGGAGGAAGTAAACACTGAAACCGTTTCTCGGCTCTCAGCGAGTGATTCTCATTGGTTCTGATGGGCGCCGTCTTTAAATCTGTGGGTGTAACCTGTAATTATTGTTGTTCCAGGAACATCATTTCAACTTAAAGACCATAAAGATCCACTTTCAACAAGCTGTCATGGCTGAACGTCCACCATTTTGTTCTTCTTCTCACCAGCGACCATCTTTACCAACCAGCACTCGCAGATTCACCAGCTGCCGTTAGCTAGCTAGTAACGCTAACATTAGCGCCACGATGTCCTCAAAGAAAATAGTCTCTCGACTGTTTCATGTTTTCATCTGAGTCATTTTAAAACGTGAACCTTGTTAAAGATATTTCCTCCTGACAGCTACATGCTTGATGTCATGCTAATGGGCTCCTAATGAGGCCTAAGCTAACAGGTTGCAGGTAAAAAGTAGGATTTAGTAGCTACTTGTTTTTTGATTTCCAAATGACTTTTCACTTTAACTGATTTAATGCTAGCTCAGTTAGCATTGGCTCGACTTGTAACCTCATTAACTGATGTTAGTCTCGTTCTCCTCGGCCTCTGCAGTCACGCTCATTTACTACAGTTGGTGTAAAATAATCTTACAAATTTCCCCGTTGTGGGAATATCGAAGGATTATCTGAGATAGCTAACTGGACGTGCTAACTGGACATGCTAACTGGACATGCTAACGATCACATCAGAGCACATGACTCTGTTGAAGACATCATTTAAAACTTTTTTCTCCGTACAAACAGTTTTTTGTTTTAAGGTGTAGACGCCTCCCTCCACACTGCTGTGCCTGGTTACAGTTGCTTAGCTACGATTGGACAATCACTGTTTGGTGGGCGGGGTTTAGTGAACATCTGATCAGCAGCTTCCATCAAAAACTGTACAGCCGCCGCGTTTCACGCTGAAACAGTCGGACTCGTTCACCTGTGACAGATCTGATCTCTTGCACTTCTTAATACGACTGTGAAAACCTGCATCCTTCTGTCGCCATGGTGATGATGATGATGATGATGATGATGATTTTAATACAAGTGTTCTTCCTCTCTGTTGCATGATGCAATATGTTGATATACTTCTTTATATCTCTATACTCTGCCTGTTTTCTAACTCAAAGTGTTGAGGCGGGACATGATGAGACCTTCAGGTACGTCCGTTGTTTACAGTGTTCTTCTTCCTCTCTTCTGCACGACTGAATGTACGACTGTGTCTTTCTATACGATATCGTCGACCTGTTGTTTACACTGATCTCGTGCTTTACAGGTGTTTCTATCAGGTGTTTTATGTACGATGATGCAACAATAAATTTGGAATGCAACACAGACCGGCAGTGACTTTGAGTCTGTTCTCACACTGTGACGCTCCTCAGGTGAGCGAGTCACTGCTGCCCCCCGCAGGTAGAGCAGAGAACTGCAGCAACACCTGCATAACAACAAAGACTGACTCTGGATCAGTTTTATCACTGTGTGTGTGTGTGTGTGTGTGTGTGTGTGTGTGTGTGTGTGTGTAAGGAGGCTGCAGCAGGAAGTGTTCATGTCACCTTTTAAAGTAAAAGTAGTGATTTCACTTTACTGTGAAATGACTGTTAGTAAAAGAATAGAGTATTTAGGAAAACAGCAAAACTTCTTGATGTGAAATAAATACTTAACTCAATTAAAATGAATCCATTAATAAATAAAATGGAGAATTATTAGATTTATGTCTTGAGCCATTTACATATTTCTTCATTTCTGTCTGATCCCATCAGTGTTATGCATTTTATTATTGATAGAAAATAGAAAATAAAGAATGATATTATGGCTCAGTAAAATAATCTAATATGCCAATAAATGCATCAAAAATAAATGTTGTCAATTAATTAATAAAGAGTGATCAATTAGGAATTTACCTCATTTACTTTCTCATTTCAATTATTAATGGATTCATTTTATAAAGTTATTTATTTATTTCAGATTTTTGCAGCTGCAGTCAGGTAAAACAGATTTGTATTAATGGTCTAAATCAATATAAACTGTTTATAAACTCATTAATAATGTCTTTATCATTAACACTAATATGAAGCTTCAGCTGTCACAGATCATAACAATGAGACGTTCTCACTGTTCATCGTCTCAAAGGTCAGTGAACGCCTCCTGAAACAGGAAGTGAACTGATCGATACAAACCACAAGTAAACAATCAATACTGTGAAGTGTGCGAGGCCGCAGAGCTGCAGGCAGCCGGGAAAGTAACTGAGTACTTTTACTTTTACTTCTGTCTCTTCTCGTCGAAGCTTCAGTCACCTAAAACACATTTACTGTATTTTTACACAAAAATCTCAATAACTTTAAAATCTGATCTTTGTTATGAATCAAACTAAAATCTAACTACAAAGACTTTGTGTGGATTTAGAGTCCGACAGTTTCACTGAACATTTATTTTGCCTAAAAAAAACACAAGATGTTTCACATCAATACAAAACATTGATCACAGACGAACACTCGACTCTGACGCTGCTGATCCAACGACAGACGACCAGTTTGTTCTTGTTTACTGTGAAATCTCACAAATCTGCCGTCTGTCGTCTCTGCGGCGTGAAGCAGCTTCCCGTCAGCCGAGTCAGAATCATTCCAGAACCGGATCAGACTGAATTCAACACGATGATTAACAGAAAATAAATAATATATTATTCTATTTTTAGGACAGCAGAAAGCTTCAGGTCACATCTGGAAACAGCAGACAGATGTGGTGTCACCTGTCACCTGTCAGCACATCTGGTACTGATCCGATCAGTCAATCAACATGAGTCAGCAGTTTATGAGAAACATCTGAGATCAGATTACCTCGTTTTAAACAAGTTTATACATGAATGATGTCATCGACCTCTGAGGTCACGAGGAGAACACGTTGAACATTGACGGATCAGTTTCAAACAGAACTTCTCTGTTCAGGTTCTTACAGGTCTGTCAGCCAATAGAATCACTCCGTGGGCGTCACATGGTGTCTGCGTTTCATCAGCCCTGGCAGTTGCCAGAATCAACACCTTTAAAGGTGCTATACGTCAGAATCTGTTTGAAAACATGAAAATTAACTTAAAACATCAACAGAATGTGAACAAACATCAGTTTTGATGTTTTGTATCATGTTGCACAGATATTTACTGTTTGTCTGCAGCACGATGTGGAAGCTGGCCTGTTCTTATTGCACCTTTAAGGTCAATTGTATGTTTGGGTGTGACAATCAGTAGAACCAGTAGAACCTGCAGAACCAGTAGAACCAGTAGCACCAGTCAGGCTGGAGCTCTGCGAGGGGTTTCTAATAAACTGGCAACTCAGACAAATGTAGCATCACATCTGCACGAGTTACTTTATTAACGACTGTGTTTCAGAAGATGTAACACGTTCTGGTAACTAAAACTTATATTATTGATGACACAGTGATTTGTGCTGTGAATCCTTTTGAATCTGACAAGAACTGAAGAAACTTTCATCATCAGAACCAGTTCGGGAACTTTTCCTCATTTCACACTCAGTGCAAAGTGACAAATATTTGACTTCCTTCTTTGTGAAAGTCCTCGTCCGCTTCGGAAGCAGCAGCCAGATCTGTCAGCTGTCGTCTCCCCACAGATCTGCCTGGAAACTAAACTTTAGAATAAAAATAAATAGATCAATAAATATGAAGGCGTGGATGAAGTCAGTGTAGCTGCCAATAAACTGCATCCTGTCCTGATCAGGAGACACAAAGTGCATTAAAGACGCTCAGCAGGGACGTGAGTGAGTTCTCACGGAATCCTCGTCACTCATTGGCTGCTCGTTACAGTCCATAAAGGTCGTCCTCAAAAAGGTCAAATATACTTTTTTAACTGCAAGAATAAACTGAGGCCACATCACGGAGCTGCATCACAGAGCTGCGTCACGGAGCTGCGTCACGGAGCTGCGTCACGGAGCTGCGTCACGGAGCTGCGTCACGGAGCTGCGTCACGGAGCTGCGTCACGGAGCTGCGTCACGGAGCTGCGTCACGGAGCTGCATCACCAGCCAGCTGGTCGTAACATCTTGACGTCTTTACACACTAAACATCTCGACGCTTTCATGAAGACGTTTCATCTCTTGACTGAAAGAGGAAACGTCAGACTTCCTTTTCTGACATTTAGTGAAACTTTAAAATGTGTCGTCACTACATCTAACCAGGTTTATGCTCTCAACATCAAATGTTACATTACATTTTTGCATTTTTGAATGCAGTCTGGTGTGAAGTTGTCAATGCATAAGATGTTCAGTTCAGAACTTGGATGAGAGCTGAAACGAGTCCAGCTGCAGACGATGCAGCACTCACCCCGAGATTCCACCAGATACGTGTATAGCGCCAATACAGTTTTGCTCCGCTGTCCGCTGTCCAGCGACCCCCACCGGTTGCGTTTTGAGTCTGCCAATGTGCGGTACGGTAGACAGCTGGCGTCACGAGATCGAGGAGTTTCCGCGATAATCACATGATCACTCGCGACCGCAGTTACAGTTCTGTGTCATGAAAACAACAACAGGAAGTGTTCTGGACCGAAGGATTAGCAGGAGAGCTGGTGTTTGTCTCTTTTTTGAGATTTGTGTGCTGGTGTCAACACGGAGTGTTTTATTTTGAAAAGTAACCGGATGTCATATTGATGTTTCTGTGTGTGACTTCCTGTCTGTTCGGTGCTAAATTCAGCAGAGCTTCTGCGTCCTGCTCCAGCATCTGCCAGAAATAGAAGTGCTGCGTATTTGTTCCGCAGGACTCCGGACTGCCGGAGCTGTACGGAGCAGATACGCAGCGCAGCGGACCTGCTGGAAGTGAACACACAGACTAGAGTGAAACCATCAGCTCTGCTGGCGTGACGCAGACGTAACGCAGCGGACACGAATCTGGTGGAATCTAGAGGTTACAACTACCAGGACCTGGAAGACTGAGAACCTTCATCAGCTTCACAACTTTTAAGGACAAACGGCAGAAACGTGGTCAGAAGGACGCAGACGCTTCAAACAACACAAGATCGATTTCACACGTTGTTGCGTTCTGGACTGAGCCGTCTGACGAGCTGGGACCGAACATGTCGGACTGCAGCGGCGCGTTCACAACACGGTGAGTTGACTGTGGACGATGTTTCAGCAGCTGCTCGTCTGTTCAGTGTGTAAAGACGTTAACATGATGACGCTCATAATAAACACGTTTGTGTATTCTGTGTCCTGTTCACTTCCTTTCATTAGTCTTAATTCTGAGTGATGTGTCTCCGTGTGGACCAATCAGGCGTTAGCCATGTAGCACATGTCCTTCTTCAGGTGTATCTGCAGGCCGCTGGCGCTGCTGAAGGTCTTGGAGCACTGGACGCAGCGGTACGCCTTCTCTCCTGAGTGTGTGCGCTTGTGTTTCTTCATGGTGTCTCCGTCGCTGAAGGTGCGGCAGCAGTGCGGGCAGCTGTACGGACGCTCGCCCGTGTGGATACGGAGGTGTCGCCGCAGGTTTCCTCTCTGGCTGAAGCTCTTGGAGCAGAAGGTGCAGCGGTGCGGCCGCTCGCCCGTGTGCGTGCGCAGGTGACGCCGCAGATCCGCCGACTGCGCGAAGGATTTGCAGCACCACTCGCAGGCGTAGGCTTTTCTCTTCTGCTCCAGGTGGAGGCGGAGGCTGCCGGCCTGGCCGAACGCCTCGCCACAGCGCGGACAGCGGTGGACCAGTTCTGGGATGTACCCGGCTGCAGTGACATCATCAGCTGGAGGATTTTCCTGAGACGACTTCCTGTTTCCGTGTACTTCACGTCGCTCTGCGCGCACCACCACCGTCCTGCCTCCATCCGATCTGCTCCTGAAAGCTTCCTGTGTGACCGGCGTGTGCGTCAGAGAGTCCGTGTGGCCTTCAGGTTCACTCACGTTGTATTCCTCAGGTTCAGTTTTGATCTGAGGGGCCGGAGCCAGAGCCGGGGCCCGGGGCTCCTCTCTGACTGCAGGAACTACAACATGGACTTTAGGGACTGAGGCAGACGGAGGACTCAGGGTGGAGTGAGAGGGAAGAGGTGAAGCTTTCACCAACACCTCCGTCTGAAGGTCGGGCTTCACCGTCGGCTCCCAGGACTCAGCGGGCTTCTGGTCCCCCGGCAGGAGCCCCGGCCCCGGGTCGCTGTGGACCGACAGTAACTGCACAGAAACGATCTGCTCGTGCGTTGGCTTGGCTGTGTTAGCTGGAGGCTGCCGGGGCTGGTTCAGGGTGGAGTCCGGCTCCTCAGAGCAGGGCCTCGGCTCCAGATCACAGGACGGCTGTTCAGGAGCCGCAAAACCAAGACGGGACCTGGTCGACCCTGACACAACACAGAATAACACAACAGTTAACACAGAAATATTAATATTACATCACTGACGCTGTTCTACAGGAGAGGTAGCTCCGCTCTGCATGTTCACATCCGGACGGTTCCTCTCAGGTCACGCCGACATGCTGTGAACACTCACATCAGATGTAAACCAGCTCAGCACAACATTAATCATGAGTGAGTTCAGTTTTTTTTTATATTCTTTTATATAATATTTTTTGTGTCTATTCACACATTAGTTAATGAAAACCACGAATAACAATTTAAAGGTGGACTGAATTTTACTTTATGATAAAGTGAACGACTGACTGTTTGAATTTAACTTGGAGAAAGTAGTTTATTTAACCAGTAGTCCCAAAACTGAAGATCTGCTGAGTAGAGATCATCCCGCAAGACTGCATTCGATAATGTGTCAATTTAATCTAGTATTAAACATGAACACACAGAGAGTGTAAACATGGATTATTTTTCAGGTTCAGTAACAACACATTTCAGTTGTTTATTCGGCATATAGTTCGACCATCCAAACATCAGCGTTTCTTAATTCCAGTAGTTAACTTTATACCGGAACCACAACTGATGCTCGGTGTCAAAAGAGGAAGTAGATGGAAAAGGGCACCGAAAAGTCTCATTTGTCAGAACATTTGGACCGAGCCGGTACATTTTACAGGTGCCGAATTGAAGAAAAACTCTTTGACAACACGACAGAACTTTACAGTCTGTTTTAGTCGCGATTCAGCGTTGTTACGCGTACGAAGTTTAAACTTGACATATTTCTAAGTGAAGTTTTGAACGCTGTGCTGTCGCAGGTCGCCTGGGAGCTAGCTGTAGCCCGGCCCTTACTCAGCCACTCCGTCTCGGCCTCCAGCAGCAGGATGTCCCGCAGCTGCCTCCGCAGGCTCTCGTTCTCCCGCTTGGTCCGGGCGGTCTCCTCCCGGTACTCGGTCACCGTGTCCTCCACCACGTCCAGGATCTCCTTCACCACGACCGTCAGCCGCTCCGTCAGGTAGGCGTTCAGAAGCTGGAGTTTGGTCATTTTGGAACCATGAACAGCTGCGGCTGCATCCACACCGGAAACAGGACAGACAACAACAAACGAAACCGGAAACGGCTCCTCTCCTCTGACAGGTGTTCCTTCAGAATAAAAGTGGGTTTGGGTTAGGGTTATCTCAGCAGCTACAGTGAAGATTTCATCAGCAGACGAGCATCTTCTGTGACGCTCCAGACTTCACCTGACCTTCATCAGCAGGAGGGATGAGAAGAAGAGTGGATCTGTTTTTTTTAATTATAATTGATTGTTTATTATCGATTATAATAATTGTTTTGAGGGTTACTGTAAAAATATATTCCAGTAAAGTTACTAAGTACCTTTTAAAAATGTAGTATTAAAGAATCACTATTCAAATAAAGGCATGGCTTTTAGATATTTAGACCAGACTGTGAAACTTGTCAAGTGCTGTGAAGAAGAAGAAGAAGACAGGATGTAAACAAACCTGGATTTAAAGCAACATTATGAAACTTTTGAGTCGATTCTGGAGGGAAATGTTCTGTTCGTTGAGCCTCCTCTGTGGATCGGGTTGGTTTTATGTTCTGTAAACATGACTGGAGTGAACTCCTGTCTTCAATCAAGTCTTTTATTTTGAAAGTATTCTCCAGAAGCACGTGTGCCTTTCACTAGTGTTTGGTGCTGGTCTGAACATCACTGGTCTGGTTCTGGTTCTGGTTCTGATCTGCAGACTGGATAACTAAGTGTGTTGCTGCAGTTCCGGACTGTGACCACTGGGTGGCAGCAAACACTCCACCAGCACATCAGCACAGACAGCGTCACACGGACTCCTTCAAAATAAAAGCACAAATAAAGGAGATAAATTCAGTGTGTCGGTTTGTTCTCAAACATTCATGTCAGCAGTTAATTAACTTCAGCTGCAGGTGAGTTTATGTCCTGATGCAGAGATCATGTTGTTTACCAAACATCCACATAGGAAAGTAAGGATGAATGAATGAAAGAATGAATGAATGAATGAATGAATGAATGAATGAATGAATGAATGAATGTCTTCATTGAAACCTCTTGATAACATTAGTAATCAGTATAAATATGTATTGATTATTGGCGGTGGAGAAGGTGTAGTTGTCCACAGTAAGTGGTGCATTGTTGGGATTGTGCTCCGTCAGCAGAAAGTCAGCAGGACGGGACCGGAAGGAGCACAAAGCTGCCATCAGGCAACACGGACCACACAGGAAGTTGGCTCATCTGTCACCAAAATAAAAGTACTGACATCATATCGTTATAATTTCAGGGGGAAACTTCACTTCAATTTTAGTGTTCGTACGAGCAGGAAATGTTTCTTGTATATCAATTAATCTGTGAAGTGAAACTGTGGATGAGTTTTAATGTAGAGCTGAAGCCGTGAACAAACAGAGCAGAATAAATCAGAGTAGATCGTCACCAGGTACAGGTGTGAACAGGGGTCAGACAACCAGCTGTTTATTTACTGTTTGTTTATTTATTTGGTTACTGATGATATGATGAGTAGGGGGCGTGGCCTCTCTGAGTGGCAGGTGGCTGTGAGCTGTCTGCAGGTGTTGGACTCACTGATCTTCACCTGCTGAAGGATTTTAATCCAGATGTCAGAACTTGGTTTGTCCTTCCTGTTAACTGGACTAACAGAGGCCGGTGTGTCTGGACCGAAACCGGATTTATCTTCACTGAGCTGCTATGACGAGCTGAACCTCTGTGATGTTCTGTTAGCTGACAGCTCAATGGAGGACACATGAAACGTTACTGTTCTCCATGAGAAAAGATGAAGAAACAGGACAGACAGAAGGAGGACAGACAGGAGGACAGACAGGAGGAGGACAGACAGGAGGAGGACAGACAGAAGGAGGACAGAGGGAAGGAGGACAGACAGGAGGAGGACAGACAGGAGGAGGACAGACAGGAGGAGGACAGAGGGAAGGAGGACAGACAGGAGGAGGACAGACAGGAGGACAGACAGGAGGACAGACAGGAGGACAGACAGGAGGAGGACAGACAGGAGGACAGACAGGAGGAGGACAGAAGGAGGACAGACAGGAGGAGGACAGACAGGAGCACAGACAGGAGGAGGACAGACAGGAGGACAGACAGGAGGAGGACAGACAGGAGGACAGACAGGAGGAGGACAGACAGGAGGAGGACAGACAGAAGGAGGATAGACAGGAGGAGGACAGACAGGAGGAGGACAGACAGGAGGAGGACAGACAGAATGAGGACAGACAGGAGGACAGACAGGAGGAGGACAGACAGGAGGACAGACAGGAGGAGGACAGACAGGAGGAGGACAGACAGAAGGAGGATAGACAGGAGGAGGACATACAGAAGGAGGACAGACAGGAGGAGGACAGACAGGAGGAGGACAGACAGGAGGAGGACAGACAGGAGGAGGACAGACAGAATGAGGACAGACAGGAGGAGGACGTGGTGAGTAGCTGCTCAGATTGAACACAAACACTTGTCAGTGTCAGTTGTTGGTCGCCATCTTGTGGCGGCAGGCAGGCAGTGTTCGGGTGTTTGTGTCCAGTGACCCTGCCGTCACCTGAGTCCGTGATGTGATGTGATGTGAGGGGACATCATCTCCTCTTTGTGTGAACACAGAGAGCTCGTGTTCTTGATTAAGTTAACTCACCCAGCGGCTCCACCTCTTCCTCCATGTTGGATTAGGCGGGAAGCAAGTGGCTTCGAAGACGCCAAGATGGCGGCTGTCGGTCCCATCATGGCTACCACCACTACAGTATATGTATGTATAGTGTGTATCTGTGTAGGCCGCATTGACTGTGTCGGCCTGCGGTGGTTAACAGTCCGCTGACCTCCGGTCACAGATTTGAAATCATATTTGACTTCTATTGGAAATAAACAATGGAAATTGGTAAAAACAATGAGACTATTTAGATATTGAAAATGGACTCAGTTTAATTTGCACCTCTAAACTGTGTTTCATTGTGTTTTCTTTCTTGATGTGACTGGAAGTTTGGACTTGTTTTATGTATTTAATGTTATTGAATACAAAAAAAAATGTTAGCACGTCCGCCATATTGGATGTGGCAGGTCTGCACTGTGAACAAAGACAAGTAGACTGAAAACTGTTCCTGAATAAAAAGCACTGACATTTACATTTAGCTGATAGCGGCATTAGGCTACAACTATAAATATGCACCACATATTATGCAATCAGTTGTCCACATTTAAAGTCAAACTGAATGACGAGCTGACAGCAGACAGGGAGCTGCAGTAACGCTGGTTCTTCCCTTAAACACGCCCAAAACTCATACTGGAGGAAAAGTCTTAAAGTGTCTGATGTTAAATACACTTAGTACAATTAAAGGACCATACATACAAATAATTATGATGTGTATGGCTGAATCACTGTTTTAATCATTTACCTTAGAATAAATGAATTTAAATTGTTCTACTTTAACTCTGATGCAGCATGTAATCTGTAAAGTAACTAGAAGTGAAGTAAAAAGTACAATTGCCTCCAATTTGCAGTGGAGTGGAAGTATAAAGTAGCAGAAAATGGAAATGCACAGGGAAAGTACCTCACAATTGTTTTTGAGTAAATGTACTTAGTTACATTCAATCACTGCTACTGCCCTGCTGGGCTTTTATTTTGAAGGTTTCAACGGGCAGTGCTTTTAGCTTCAGTCAGCTTCACACTGCTGTGAGCTGGAGAGGAGGACTGTACTGCACACACACAAACAGACACACACACACACACACACACACACACACACACACACACAGAGACACACACACACAGAGACACACACACACACACACACACACACACATACACACACACACACAGACACACACACACACACACACACAGACACACACACACACACAGACACACACACACACACACACACACAGACACACACACACACACAGACACACACACACACACACACACACACAGACACACACACACACAGTGATACACACAGACACACACACACTGTTAAAGCACCCCTCCCTTCCCTCTCAGCTCTTGCAGTAGAACAGCGAGCTGCAGCATCAACGTCTCCGCATCATCACAGATCAACACAACCTTAAGAAATAAAGCAGACGGTTAAAGGGACACTTCACTGTCTTTTTTAAAGCTCTGACCGGCTGTTTAAACCTGAATCCTGATTTTTTTTTTTTTTATTTATTTTTCAGTTGCGTGTCTTCCTCTCACACCTCTGGACTGGACCTCCTGAACCTCCTGAACCTCCTGAACCTCCTGGACCTCCTGGACCTCCTGCACAGACACCATGAACATCCTGCTGCAGCTTCCTGTGGACTAGGACCAGGTAAGACCTGGAAATCTTTTCCTTTTTTGTTTTTTGATTTAAAACATGTGCTGCTGTTTCTCCGGGAGCTCGGTGGGTGTGTCGGCTCCCTCCAGCTCAGCCTGCAGCACATCTTCTCTCTCCTTTTGTCTGATGCTTCTGGTGCATATGTACCAGTGTTTGTGTGTGTGTGTGTGTGTGTGTGTGTGTGTGTGTGTGTGTGTGTGTGTGTGTGTGTGTGTGTGTGAGAGAGAGAGAGAGAGGGAGAGAACTGATCTCAGACATGTTGATGCATTAGTGTGTGTAAATTATGTATTAAATATGGTTGAGTCATGTTACTTTCAGTTTTGAAGCCTTGATGCTTTAAAAATGTGATATATTTATTATTTTCCTTCAGCAGCAGGAATCATTTGTTTCATGTTTTCATTGTCGCGGCTGTTTAAATGATGGTTCTGTGGAATGCAGAGAGAAGCTGGTCAGTCAGCTGCCTCACACGTCGTCGCTCCACCGGGAACTCACACATGAAACATACTCAGAATGCTGCTGATGACCGTCTCATCCTCCTCAGATGTCTCGTTCCGTCTAAACGATAATAAAGAAATATACGCAAATATTCAGTTTATACAGAGTTTAAAAAGAAAAGAGGAGCCAGGCAAATTATGGTAAATAAGCCAGGTAAATTATACTTTATGAAAAAGTCAAAAATTATTAAGTAAAACATCAAAATTGATATAAAAAATCAATGTAAAAAATTGGAAATTATGAAATAAGAGAAAACACTTGTCTCATAATTACTTTCTATCCCATAATTTCAGCCTTTACTTTACTCACATTGGAAACAGTTATTTTTTTATCAAGGTCCATTTTGTTTTACTGTAACTGGCAGAAATAAAGTCTCCAGATGAAGTCTGCAGATTTCAGACCGTTACATTGAATTTAACACTTTTAAGAGCTTTTAAAGAATATTAAAAATATTTTAACCAAATATAAGACAAAACCTTATTCAGACATTACAGATTAGTGCTGTGTGAAGGTGAGGAGTGAGTATGTGCTCCTGGGCAGAGGAAGATTTATGTCAGATTATTATTATTGTTGTTGTTGTTGTTATTATTATTGTGGGTTGAGTTAAACTACATTTGTCTGCAGGTACAAACATCAGAAACATGATTCAACATCAGACGTGTGACGTTCACCCGTAAGAAAATAAAAAGATTTTAAAAAAGGAAATTAGATCAAATATGTGTGACAATTAAGATGCAGATTATAATTTATGACTGTTTGATGACTTGTAAGATCTTAATATTTAAATCTTAAGACATTTGATGGACCTGCAGACTCCCAGAAATAAGAGACGTCGCCTGAGAAGAGTCAGCGACAGTCAGTTAGATTCAAGTGTGTGAAGCTGCAGCAACATGGCTGCTCTGTAACGTGTGTGTGTGTGTGTGTGTGTGTGTGTGTGTGTGTGTGTGTGGTGTGTGTGTGTGTGTGTGTGTGTGTGTAACGTTGACGACTGCAGAGAACTTCAGAGAAACATAAACCAGTTAAAGAGTCACGCTCAACAGAATTCAAGGTTTTCTCTCTGTGTGCAAAATCTCCATGAAAATTGATCTTCGTGCAGGAACAGGTGGTCTGAGCCGGCTGAAATCAGCCTCTGCAGCATCGATGCAGCATCCACACCTCCACCTCCAGCCGGCCTCGTGCTGCAGCTCCGCCTGCACCGACATCACATCTTTATTTATTTAGTTATATTCAGCAGTCCTCAGGGTGTTCTCACTCCAGTCACTTTGTTGATTGAACTGAACAGATTTCCACCAAACTTGGATGGAGGATGAGTCTCAGCCCAGAATAGAGCACTTTAACTTTTGGTTCAGGTCCAGATAAAGAGACGGGTCCCGGAAGTCTTTCTCACTCTCTTTACCGTCGTGAGAAAGAGTCTATTTTTTATTTTCTCAGGAAATAACGCGTGGATGGTCAGGTGTGTTTAGCTGGCTGAGGACTGAAGTGGACTTGGCTGAGGTTCTGCTGCAGGTTCTGCTGCAGGTTCTGCTGCAGGTTCTGCTGCTGCAGGTTCTGCTGCAGGTCCAGCTGCAGGTTCTGCTGCTGCAGGTTCTGCTGCAGGTTCTGCTGCAGGTTCTGCTGCAGGTCCAGCTGCAGGTTCTGCTGCAGGTTCTGCTGCTGCAGGTTCTGCTGCTGCAGGTTCTGCTGCAGGTTTTGCTGCTGCAGGTTCTGCTGCAGGTTCTGCTGCAGGTCCTGCTGCAGGTTCTGCTGCAGGTTCTGCTGCTGCAGGTCCAGCTGCAGGTTCTGCTGCAGGTTCTGCTGCAGGTTATCCAGCTGCAGGTTCTGCTGCAGGTTCTGCTGCAGGTTCTGCTGCAGAGTCTAATGGCTTTAACGGCCGACTCCTCCTGCTAATTCTCCTCCTGCCTCCTGAGTGTCCGACCCGGTTCGGTGCTGCCGACACTAATCCTGCCGCTTCCTGAAACACGACGAGAGCAGCAGCAGGTTACTTGATGCGAGTCGACTGTTCAGAGCCGCGATTAAACAATTCAGCACTTCTCAGCTTTTCTACAACTCTGAAGGTCACCGAGAGGAAAACATGAGAAATTAACCGACGTCCCGAACTTTCGACTCAAACGTTCGTTTTCTCTCATGTCAAATCAAATTCAGACACATGAAGTATTATCAGCAAAACATAGATCTGATTTACATATCGATGGTTCTGATGTAATCGGCAAAGTAACTAGTAACTGAAGTTATTAAATGAATGCAGTGAGTAAGCAGGAGTGAGTGAAAGTGAAAGTGAAAGTCAACAATATAAATATTATTTGAGTAAAAGTCTTAAAGTATCTGATATTAAATGTACTCGGTATTAAAGTAGCTGATGTATTTACATGTGAATACTGTATAATGTATATTATGGATCAACTGATTATTGCATCTGATATTCAACATTTTTCTTTGTTTAATTCAATTGTGAAATAAAAAGATCATTTAAAATGTGCTGCTGTGACTCGGATGCAGCAACATGCTCATTAATCTGCAAAGTATTGAGTAACTAAATCACATAAATGTCGTTCAGTTGTGTCGTTAAAAGTACAACAACAGAACTGATGCGCTCGGTTGACTGTTGTGTCTCCACACGAGAAGCTGATGAAGTCGTTTAGAGACGCGTTTTAAATTCAGCAGCTTCTCACTGAAACATCTCAAATATCTTTAAATTTGTCTCTTAAACACAGAATCTGTTGTTTCTCAGGATCTGTGAACGATGACGAGTCAGAAACAATGTGTGTATTAAACATGTAAACATGTTTCAGCATCACGTCAGAGCCTCGCGTGTCTTTGTGCGGACGTCCTGTGAACAACTCGCGTCTGTAGCGTGTTTTAAGTTTCACTGCAGCTGGAACTGAACACTGACTGCGTCTGTCAGCTCCCACAGCGCTGCAGCGTTTCCTCCTCAGGGAAACACAGCGGCTCATCCATCCAGTGCGACAGCTCGTTGCTGTTCAGTGTGAAGCTGCTGCAGCTCAGCTTCCCCCAAATCTGCTCTTTGAGAAGCAGTTTGTCCTGCAGGCCGTCGCTCCGGTCAGTGAGCCTGAGTGATCGGCGGCGTTCACAACAACCACACTGCTGCTTATTAAACCAGGGAACATTTATTCATGTGAGACACGATGAGCAGAGGACGACGTCTGAGGCTTTAAAGATAAAAAGTAAAGAAGTTATTTATGGAAAAATAAACACGTGTTGGATTCAGTCTGTTTAAATGATGAAATTAGGAAAGAAGACGCAGACACGAACATGTGCTGATGATTAACCTTCATTATTCTGTTCTGTGTACGTTTTTACAGTCAGATTCAATCAGTTCAACAGACAGAAATGAGACAAATGTTACTTTAGTTACTTGTTTTTTTCCATTTATATTAAACAGGTTTGTGTATTTATGACAGGAGACTACGGTGGCCCTGAAGGTCAAAACGGCATTTCTGAAGAAACGTTTCCTCACGTGTTCAACGCTTTTATATTCCTGTGAGTTCTTTAATAATCCTCCATGAATCATCTTATTTATCAGAGACAGTGATGTCAAAACATTTCAGCTTCTCAGCCACACCAGCGTTTTATATGCATATATATTTATATCTGCAGCTGATTGACGCAGTTACTGGTGTTTCTGTTTAAAGAGGCGTTCAGTGACTCTGAATAAACTCCATCAGTGACCCGCGGGACTCAAATCAAATACTGACTGAGCTCATGTCCACCTACACAACGACCAGGAGCCAGAAACCTCCAGCCCACACACACACACACACACACACACACACACACACACACACACACACACTCACACACACACACACACACACACACACACACAGATCTGTGGTACTTATATTTATAACACTGGAGGAAACAGAAACTCTTCTTGTTGCTCTGGTGGACAAACAGGATGGTGGATCTTCTTGTGGCTCGTTGGTTTGTTGAAGTCTTGAGAGATCAAACTGTGACAGTAGTTACAACAACAGCTGATCTGGAGCTTCTGATCTTTCCTCACCAGATGGAGTTCAGCACAAAGCCTCCTCTGTGTTGTCTTAAAGGTCGAGTCTGAAAGTTCATTTTCACGATGTTAGAATGGTTATTTATGATCCACAGAGTGAAAATGTTGGCCGTGTACGTTCCTGCAACCACAGATATGTTGCAACTTCTTTAGGCTCAGTGTCATGTGGTGACGGCGCTGTGCTCACAGTCAGGTTGGGGTGAGGCACTAAAACCACTCGGTCAGGGTTCCAAAAACATCATGTCTTGTTTAAAAAGTCCAGTGGTTTCATGTTGAAGTGCAGCTGGTGTCTGTTAGAGAATGTGATGTTTTATATGTGTAGATATGAAACATGTTCTGACGTCCTGAACGTGAATGTTTTCATATTCAGACTACATGAACGCTGCAGGCTTCCTTCTTACTGCCGTCTGCAGTTTCATCTGACAAATGTAATAATGTTCTTTCATTACAGCGCAGAAGTTTTAATATTCTCTCTTTAATCTCCCGACTCAGATTTTAATAACACTGCAGGTGTTCAGTCTCATTGTGCTGCAGGATGTTTGTGGGGTGATTGCATGTGAAACCTGATGTTTAAAGCAACAAAAACCATCAGCTTAATCTTCCAACAACAGAACACATGATGACGTGTTGAAGCTTTTCCATCCAACAGTTTCCTGCAGATTGTCAATTTGCATGTAAAAAATCCTGAGCAGAAATAAAAAAGAGCAGAAAATGTTTTTAATTGGTAGCTGAGGTGGAGAAGAAACCAAGAAACATTCAGCTGAAACAACTCGAACACAAATACTGTGTAGAATTATTCTGTCGTAAAACCAAATGAACAATGAGAAACTTGATTCGTCTCCAGCTTCAGTTCCGAGCCTGTTTCTATGTTGCCGGTTCTTCCTGCAGTCGGAGCTGATGAGGGATCAGATGATGACGGATCATTCCGCTCTCGTTTGATCCATAAATAAGTTTGGTGTCTGCGGTTTGTTCAGGTTTGATTTCCTCAGTGAGCAGAAAGCTGCTCGCACACAGTCGACTCTCAGCAGGACTTTCTTTATGTTTCACATCAGAGTCTCGATTCTTTCATCGCGTCCTCTAAAAGTTCCATTTATAATCGACTGTTGACTCTGTAAATATTTAACGACGACATCTGGTGTTGTTGTGTTCTGCAGCCGGTTGATGATCAAACGCTCCGTCTCTTCCAGCTCGCTCCCTGCCTTCAGCTCCTCTTCATCACTCAGCTTCATCCTCACCGTCTGATGGCCAGCAGTCCCAGTGCCGCCCAGCCGTCCAGCAGCATGGAGGATTCCCAGCAGCCAGACCAGCCAATCAGCACGCAGCACGGCGGAGAACCCGACCGCACCGCCGTGACTTCTCAACCAGTCAGCGCAGAGCAGCAAGCCCCGCCCTCTACGACAGACGATGCCAGACCAACAGAGGAGAGCAAAGACATGGACCACCTGACAGTGATCAGTGAAAACATGGAGACCAGTAAGTCCACCTGTCCTCTACCTGTGCATGAGCCTCCATGGACACCGTCCAACACTTTGTTCAGTGTTTCACTCCATCATCTCTCTTCTCTGTTCTCTCTCTGACTCTAATCTACAGGGAACATTCTGCTGCTGATGTGAACTTCTGCTGTCAGCACAGTCTGTCCTCCAGTAGACGCTCAGATACTCGTGTAGAAACAGACTCTAGTGAAAGTAGAAGTTCTGATCCAGCTCGTTTCCTCCAGTAAAGTAATAGATTACAGGCTCTGACATGTACTCAGAGTCTCAGAGTAAAAAGTCTCCCTCTGAAGGACATTTGTGGTCAAAGCTAACTGAAGCTCACGTCATATTAATAGAATTCAAAGACTATTAAAGTTAAAGGTAGAATCAGTAGGATTTGTCCCAGCTGTTCCTGAACGCACCACAAAGACAGCTGATTGTTGAGTCTCATTCCCAGGACGTCAAACAGACACATGTTGGGTTGGTAAAGCGTCCCGAGCAGCAACAAAGAGAGAAAATCAGAAACTCTCTGCAGATACGAGACACTAACACGCCTTTTCTCCACATTCCAGTCTCCCTCTCTGTCTGTTTACGGCTTCTTACGGCTTTTACGTCTTTGTCTCGTCTCTCACAAACAGAATTCTGTGTAGTCACTCAGACAAAAGGAGGAAATCTGTTGTGACTTATTAAAACCATTCTTCTCTGTGAACTTCTTCTCCTCCAGGTAACGGCGTCGGTCCCGTCCGGGTCGACTCGTCTCCCACAGTGTCCTCTGTGTCGCCCAAACTTCACGCTAAGCCGGGCGGTCACGCTAACGGTCGGCCTGGTTTGGGCAGCCGGTCCGGCTCGGTCTGTGCGGGCTCACCAAGGCCCTCGCTCACCCGCCGGCCCAGTGCCATCACAGAAGCCACTGTGGACGGGTCCAAACCCAGAGACTACCTGTTCCTGGCCATCCTGTCCTGCTTCTGCCCGCTGTGGCCCATCAACATCGTCGCCCTCACCTTCTCAGTGATGGTACGACTGTAGACTGAGAGGGAAAACATACAGATACTAAATAAGATTCAAGATTCAGAAACTTTATTGTCCATTAATGAGGGCAATAACGGAAATTTGTTATTTACATTAAATAAGGAAACAATAAAGTTCTTTATTGAAAAGTTTCCTAAAAACTGAGATTTTATTTTGATTGTCCTGAAAGAAACATCATGATGCTAATAAAGGAAATATTGACTTTAACGTGGGATCCAATCAGAATATTTCTAGTTAGCTCAAAGCTGCAAACAACAAATATGGTGCTTCATGCTAAACTAGCATTTTTACCAAAACATCAGATTTGGCCGCAGAATCGATTCTTCTGTCACAACTATCAGACAAATTGTTTGCAGGAGTGAAGAAGAAGAAAATCCACGTTAATCTTCCGTGTTGAGATCGTTAACGTCAGTCGGTTCTGAAGGTTCTGACGGTTCTGACAGTTCTGATCTTTGGCGCTAACGTTGCTCATTAGCTGCGATGCACCATCATGTTTTAGACAAACCTCAGAGTCGTATATACTCAGCAAGTGTCTTAGATAACCTCCATAGCACCAGTTCTACATTAGCAACCAAGCTAACTAGCTTGCCAGCCTTAGAGAACTATTCTAACTGGCTAGAGCTAGCATGTCCTCCACTGACAAGCATGTTAGCCTTTAGCATGCCAGCTAGCCCAGTGAGTTGTTGTTATTACCAAACCCAGACATTTTGCCACTTCCTGTTGTGACTGTTTAAATAGCCAAATGTACGAATGCTGATGTGTTGAAGCTTGAAACGTCTCTTCACTGTTTTCAGTCCCGAAACAGTCTGCAGCAGGGCAACATCGACGGAGCTCGTCGTTTGGGCCGGAACGCCATGATCCTGTCCGTCGTCTCCATCCTGGGAGGGATCGCCATCATCACCGCCGCCATCGCCCTCAACTGGGGACGTAAGTCTCATCCCTCAGACTGAATGTTTGAACCTGACGCTGATCCTCAGCGTCAGATCGAATTGTTGTTGATTTCATGTTCAATGTTTTTCACACATTCCCCCAAAATGCAGCCTGATAGATTTGGTTTGTTTGGAAACGTTAAAAAGGTTCTGCAGGTTTATCAACTCGATGCTGATGAAACTCAGACACCACGTGATACCAGCGGTGTTATTCTATTGGCTGACAAACAGAAGAAGACAAACACGTTAGAATGATTGATTCACAATCAGAATAATGTTTTGAAGCAGAGAGACTTCCGTGGACGTGCTCTGTAGATGTGTTACTTTTAAAAACATGTAAATAAGATCAGTATGATCTTTAAATATCTTGAATTCTGTCTTGTGTGTCTGCAGTGATTTTAAAGTCCTGATGAAGAAAAACAATCGGCTGGAATGGCGAGACTGACTTCATGACGACATCTGACCGACACGACACCGTCCCCTCCGATTTCCTGAAGCACTATCGTTCTCAAGCGCCTGCACCAGATGAAAAACAAACCCGTTCCTGTACTTCGCTGTTGTTTCTTGCTGCACGACGAGCATGATCCGCCTGACGCTCTACCTCCGACAACCCTGCCGACACGACGCTGACGGAAGAGGAGCAGAGGAAGGATGACGAGACGCTCTTTGATTCTGTGGCAGCAGCTCATCTCCTCCTCAGACCACTTTCTCTCAGCGATGATCGAGTTGTCATGGAAAACCACATCTGTCTCCATGGAGACGGGATTATTCTGATCTCCTCACGAGGCGTTCAGTAACGGTGCAAACTTTTGGGACGTGGTTTTCACTTTTTGATGCCAAAAAATGGAGACTGGGAGATTCTGCTGCTGCTGCAACGGTTCGATGTGACTGAAGACAAACTGTTCAGTGAAGGCACCCACACACACACACACACACACACACACACACACACACACACACACACACACACTGCTGCTGCATGGTCGTCATAACGAGCCTTTTCTTCTCCAGCTGCTGCTCCACATCTGGGACTCGATCGAGGTTTCCTGTCACCGAGCTTTCTGAAAAAGTGTTTTGCTATCAGTATTTTACTAAACAGTGAATAATGAGCCACCACAGACCTTCATATTATTAGAGTTAAAGGATAGAATCTCATATTCAGAAACAAACAACATCAGTCCGTCTCTCAGTTCTGTCTCACTTCCTGTCTGTGGCTCTCTGCTCCGGGCCCGTTGGTTCCTACTGAAGACGACTTCACACATTTATCGATTCCCACTGTAGCCTCCATGAGTGTGTGACGAGAGAGAAAGCCGTGTGTTGCCTCTGATTCAGACGTAATGAAGTGTGGTGTCTGAACGCAGGAGGTGCAGCGTTTCATTTAATGGACATGAAGTGGGTTTGTTTCCACTCTGAGCTGCAGAGCTGCTGAGTGATCGCAAACCCACAGCGACGATCCAGCGTCACATCGATCCCCAGATCCTTCTGTTCTCCACCCGTCAGTCTCGTTATCCTAAACGACACGGAAATGATTATTTAATAAGTCTTCAGTATTTTATTTTAGTCTTTAAAATACATGAAGATTTTTCAGTGCAGCTGTTTCGAGAAATAATCAACCCGACTGATAGAAACACTGCAAATTACACTATGTTCCTACTTCATACTGATTATACGTACAGTAATTGTACTAATTATCTTAATGATGCAGTTACTGTGATAGGAAATGAACCTTCTTTAGCTCTTTGAACTAACAGGAAATAAAACAACACTGCATGTGCTGACAGCGTCTTTCAAACGTAGATTAAAGTTGCTGTTCGATCAAACTGTAAATGTGACAAAGTGAACTCAGTAAGTAAAGTAGAATAATGATTTTGTTAAACTGTACAAAAGGCAAATGATTTAATACGTTTAACTCAACGTACTTTCCAGATTAAAATTATTGATATAAAATGTAATCAACAACTAAAATAAGAGTTTTTTATCGCTTAAAATCAGATTATAACAAGAACTTCACAAACTACCAGACAGAATATAAAGTCATTAGAACACATTAATGTTCATAAATCATAATCAAATAATATTCTGCATGATGAGAACTTAGAAAAGAATATTTTTCTACTTTGATTTATACTTTTAATTTAAAGGAGATTTATTTTGTGTCCTTCAGTGTTTTCATGTTTCTGCATGTAAAAGACCTCGAACACGTCCGCGCCAGCAGAAGCTCCTCTGTCCCACAGACAACACTGCCCCTGAACGCCTCGTCAGCAGCCCCGCCTTTAGTTCTGTGACTTTGTGACATCACACTACGTCACCATGTCACACATTTGCATGATTTATGAATTAGCATGTAGGAAGTGATTTAGCACAGCGGCTACTGTTGTTGTTAGCCGCGCTGGCTCAGGCATGCGTGAGCTGACCAATCAGAGCAGACTGGGTATTCAGGGGGCGGGGCCTTAAAGAGACAGGAGCTGAAACAGAGCCGTGGACAGTTTGAGACAGTAAAGCATGAAAATATATTCCAGTAATAACCCAAAATAAGTGATGAGCCTGTAAATGAGCAGAAACAATCTGAGCGCTCCACTGTTTCCTCTGCAGTGCATTGTGGGAATTTAGAGCGCATCAAGAGCGCTCTTATAAAACCCACAGTTTGTTATATTATATACCTTTTGTATGTTTAATTTCACCACTTTTCCAGAGTGACAACACTGAAAACCGACAGTTTCTATCCGGCCGGCGTTAATATGAAGGTCTGTGACGAACGTCTGCAGCTCTGAGGACGATTACAACGTTTTTAATTCAGCAAACCTGCAGTCTGGATCGTTGTTGTCGCTGAGGGAACATCCAGGACACGATGTTCTGTTCACTGTCTTCATACAAACAGACTGGAACCAGCTGGTTCTGACCGGCTGGGCGTTGGACGCAGCTTTGGCTCTGATGTGTCACAGTTTGTGGTTTCCTGGCTGATGAACAGCTTGATTTTTACACAGAAATCCTCCGCCAACAGCAGAATGTGTGCCAACCTGCACAGGATCCTCCTCTGTTTGAATGTGTGACTGACGGACGCTGTGAGGAGAGAACGCCGGCCCGCCGTCGACTATAACCCGTGCATGTTTACAGTATTTATCACAGAAGACTGTAGCCTCATTTAACTGTTTGTACATAAATGTTATGACAAGTTCCAACATGTCCGACCACGTTGTCGTGGAGATGGGACTGACCCACAATCAACCTGCTGCCAAAAATGCACATGAAGAAGAAACTCGGCGTAAAAGGTTGTGAAGAAGTGACACGTGTGCGAGACGGCGTGGAGGTCAGGTGAGGTCAGGTGAGGTCAGGCTCAGAGGTGGAGGTGGGCGGGGCGTCCTGTGAGGTCGCCTCCGCCCCGCCCACACCTCCACTCCACCCCCTCCTGTTCTGTATGTAGCATGCCTGTTTACTAATCACATATGCAAACAGTGGTCCAGCTGGATGTCAGTACGAATGCTCGCTTGTGGTTCTGCTCCGGTCGTGGACTCGTACACCGTCTCTGTACAGAACTTGCTTGCGCTACCTCTCAGAGCCGCTACAGTGTTTATGGACTCACATCGCTCCACCGATGATTTGAACTGACTGTTAAATCTCTCGTGCTGTCGTTTTTTTTGTTTTTGCTCTGCTGTGTTTCTTTGGAGATTTTCACTGCTAACATCGTATTTCTGATATTAATGTGCAGGATTTTAACTGTGAACAGAAAAATGCCCTAACAGACACGAAGAAACGATCCGTTCTGAGGGAGATTGTTAGAGAACAGCGAGTTCACGTTGTTCTGTAAAAAATAGTTTCATACGAAGTCCTGAGAGGCAAAACGATCCAGTGATCCATGAATGGGATTTAATTCTCTTCTCTCCTGACGCAAGAACAGCTGAAGAATGTCGGGAATATCTAAGTTCCTCCATTTATCTCCCAGTTGCCTCTCAGGACTTCTGTAGAACTTCAGGATCCCACGTTCCCTCAGTCGACTGACTTCCTGTCACTTTTATTTTCATGCTAACACACGTGTTGAGTTAAATTAAACCGCGTGGGCGTTGACCCCACGTTGGGCGGCCCAGGTCCGGTTAAATCCTTCAGCTGTCATAGTTTTTGTATGAAGTTTAAGCTTCCAGTCCAACAAGGGAGAAAATAAGATGTTAAATACAAAATTCACGTCTGTACGAGCACATAATGTCACAATAAACAGCTTCAACAGCCACATCACAGCTGAGAGTGGACAGAAACCAAGAAGCCTCGAATGCTATCGTTTGCTAACACACAGGGATGCTAGCTAGAAGTTTACAGGCTACGTAAGTGTAGCAGCTGTGGTTACAGTTCGTATTTTAAAATATCAGCATGCTTTGCTACTATTCTCTTGGCTAACACGGAGAGGAGAAACTATCCTGTTGTACTGAACAGATAATCAACTGAAAGTGATTAAAGTTGGATTTTACACCAAAGATAGAAAAACTATGGATAACTTCAAGTGTGAGTCTGTTAGCGAACGTTAGCTCTGTGAGGAAACAGGCACCGCAAAATCAGTAATACAGCGTTAAGATAGCGAGCTAACGTTAGCTCGTCTTTCCTCAATGTTTTAGCTGCCCAGCTAACATTAGGCTGCTATACACTGAACCTGTTGTGCTGTTGCTTTATTGTAAATTCATATTTTCTTTATTATATAAAACTGAATAATATTACATTGTACAAAGTCTCCAGGAGATTTTACGGCTCATATTAGCCGACGCTGGAAAAGTTCCCCAAAAAAACCCAAAGAGGAAATATAAGACTGATTTGTGAGCCGTTAAATGTGAGAATGCTTCGTCAGGCTCATAATTAATAGTTAGATTGACATGATTCCCTCAGTAGATGGTCAACGTGCAGCAGCAGCTGTAGACGATATTAACAGTTATTTAAAAACAGCAGTCCATGAAGGATCCGGCTCTTCATGTGAGTAAATACATAAAGAACGTTGGACTTGCTGCAGATTTCCCTCTGACGTCTCAGTTCACTCTCAGTTTAGCGGCCGGCTGCTGTGATTCATGGCTCAGTGATGTCATCGCTGTCAGCGGCGCCGGCTGAAGGAAACACGCCTCTGTTGTTTTGTGTTGTTTTTGTGTTGCTTTGTGTTGTTGAGAGTTGTTCTTTCACTCCCGTTTGTCATTTCATTTCTTTTGTAAACGCTCTTTTGACACCTGATCTTTGTATTTTTATATTTCTATTCCTTCTCTGGATCTCTTTTGTATTCACGTGACGATCTGCTGTTTGTGACGCTCAGTATAATCTGCTTCCTGATTGCTTTTTTAATTGGCGAGGTGGTCGAGGTGGTCGAGGTGGTCGGGGGGGGGCTGCTGTTAGCATGAGTGGACCGACTTCATCATGTCATTCTCTTATTAGATCTTGCTGTTGCTATCTCCTGACACCGGACTCTTTTTGTGCCTGTGCATGCCTTAAATCGACTGCTTTATGAAGCATCCAGAATGAGTGTGGATGTTCACATTTATCAGAGACACTGTTGATCTGACTACTGATGTTGAGTATCTGCTCATGTTTGAAGGGAATAAATCCCAGTTCAATACGACCTGAGTCTGCGTCAGTCAGTGACACCGAAACACAACATATGCTGGTTTTTCCAGCAGGGACGTTTTGTTCTCCAACATAAAATCATCATTAATGTCCTATAGTTTAATTCTGAAGCTCTTCATGTGTTAGAAACAGTTAGCGGTTGCTAACGAGTGTCTGAATGAGACTACAGAGGTTGTCGGGACATTAAACGTCCTCACAGCGAACACGGAGACTCATCTACTCAGTAGTCCGTCTTTACAGCCACTTTAGTTACACACTGTTCTAACTCTGACTTTACAACTTGTACACTGATCAGTTTATAGAAAACCTGGATAGTAACTGTGCAGTAAGACTCTTAGTGGTGGAGACGTTTCAGTCATGTGACCGTGATGTCGTCTGTTTGTAGCCTAGCATTAGCTTCTTACTGCTACACAGTTAATTTAGCTTCACACATCACAGAGTGGAGTTCATCTGTGCAGATTATCTGGATCAACAGAACCTGGACGGGTCAGAATCCAGTTCAATGATCCCACAGAGGGATGCTAACTGCAGTTAGCTTCAAACATACGTCACACCGCTGTATTCTGTCCTTGTTGGAGGTTTCAGATTGATTCAGTTTGTTATATTTGTGCCATCAGGAGCATTTTGCATATTATTTTTTGACAGTCAGTTTGTCCTGCAGGTTTGAGGTCGTGTTGAAATATTAAATCCATTTATGTTTAGGAGCTTTCTGTCAGCGTTCAAAGGAACTAACCAATTTGCAGCTTTAATTCGATTAATTCAGGACTCTGATGAAGAAGTTCTGGCTCGTGGTTTTGTTTAAATAATGCAAAAACCCTCCAGCCGACCAGAACCGAGATTTCTCCTAAAAAAAAAGTACATCGTGACATTTTGATCTTGGAACAAAAATCTGCATTTTGCGACACAATCGAAACTAAACTGCCAAACATCTTGAATCTCTTTCTGAAACCAACACAGTGAACATGCTGAAGGCTTCCTGTCTGTGAGTCGACTTCACTACATGAATTATTTACACTCAACAAAAATGTAAAAATAAAGTCTGTGAAATAAGAATCAGAAAAATGAGCACAAGACAGATTTGACCAGCATCAGACACACAGAGGAAGCACCTGAGATGAGCTCACTCAGCAGGAAATGCTTTTATTTTCTTAAATCTTGCTCCATGTGTGCTTACACGCTTTTATCTTGTGGCGTGATGAAATAGAGAGAGATAAAGAAGGAGCAGCAGACAGAACGAAGGCGTGGGCTTTTCATTTCTTCATTTTCTCCTTCTTCATTTATTAGTCCCCGTTTCTAGGACGAGAGCCCGCGTTGTCACGGCAACCGTCGGCAAGGGAGTGAGAGGCAGCCGGGGATGCTGGGACGGAGAGAGAGCGAGAGCTGAGTCCTCTCTCTCTCTCCCTGCGCTTCATTTGAATTTTAGATTCTTATAAATTATTAAGAGAGTCGACCGCTGAGCTACAAGACGAGAGATCAAGAGATGGAGGAGGAGAGGAAGAGATGGGAGAGGAGAGGAGGAGGCTGCAGAGAGGAGAGGAAAGAAGCAGGATGAAAAAGTGCGAGAGGTGGAGGCTTAAGTGAGACGGATGGAGGTGTTTCTGGGTGTGGTGACTGCAGGGAAAACTAAAAGTGGAAAAGGAACAAGAAGAGACACAGTAAACATAGATGGAGGGTGGAGGCAGTGTGTCATAATGCAGTTGAGTGTGTTGAGATGGAGCAGCAGGGGAGGAGGAGGAGGAGGTGGAGGAGGTGGAGGAGGAGGAGGAGGAGGAGGAGGTGGAGGAGGAGGAGGAGGAGGTGGAGAAGATGTTTATAATAACAGACGACTGAGACGAGCTCAGTGAGTGTAAACACACCGTCACCGTAAATTAGAGATTTTTTAAATGAAGTCTGGTGAGAAAAATCTATATTCTCCTTCTTCTGTGTCATTTATCTTCTAGTGTGTGTGTGTGTGTGTGTGTGTGTGTGTGTGTGTGTAATGACTCCCTCTGTCGGATGCCAGTTAATTATCTGTCAGTATGAGTGAGAGAGGAAACATTGAGCTGACGATGAGGAAGCTGACTGAGTGTGGAGGAGGAAGAGGAGTGAGTGTAGAGACACAGAAACGTAAACATGACATTTTAAAGGTTGTCAGGCTTTAAGATCAGAGCGAGAGGAAGGATGTGATGCTAACCGTCATTAGCATGCTAATTGTCTCCACCTGTGAGAGCGGTCAGGAACCACGTCACCTTCACACACCTGCTCCACCCTAACCAGAAATAAACAACTCTGGTGTTTTAAATCACAGGTTAATTAAACTTAATTAAAAGGTAATGATAGCTAACAGAAGTGTGAGTAACGTTAGCTTACAGTGCTAAAAACAATCAGCTGCTAGCTTAGATAGCTTCCTGCCACGTGAACTGTTGGCGCCAAAATCCTGGTTGGTCATTAATTTCTGTCCGTCAGATTTTAGATGAAAATGCTGCAACCAGCGATTATTTTAGATTATCAATACTTTTGTCTTCAAATGTCTGGTTTGGTTCGAGCATCCGTCCAAAACACAGAGATTCAATTCATCTGCAGATATTTAATAATTAATACTCAAAACCACAAGTCTCTATGATTTAGTTTAGAAAGTGTCTTAATTGATCTGTTCCGTGTGACTTCCTGTCAGGTGACTTGCTGATCAATAGTTTGATTCAGTAGTTTTGATTTCTGGCTTCTGATTCACGAGCTGTAAACACAGATTATTTTCATCATCAATCATTTTAAAACGTTTCTTCTTTTAAATTAAATTCTCAATCGTTTGATCTATAAAAACAGAGTTTAGATTCAATATGAAACCTGTAAAACAGGAAATCTTCCCCTCAGCCTCGTCTGATGGACCTTTAGATATTAAATCTGCTTCACCGACACAGACGTCGGGTCGGAACCTCAGCGGGCCGAGGAGTCCGACGGGCCGATTACAGAAGACAAAGTGGAAAACATATGAGAGGAGACAGCAGGACAGAATCAGAGTCAACCTTGAGGGATTTCATTATCCGTGGCTGAGTGAATTATCTGATCGATGAATTAAATTAAAGAGGAGCCACCTCTGCTGCCGATCGGCATCTGCTGGCTTCAGCCCTGATGTCCCCTGTGATACCAGGACCGTCCTAAAGACCCGACCGCACCAGGACGGGAACTTTATCCTGGTTTACTGCTGGACGCTGGTGTGGTGTGGAATTAGATCTGTGCCAAAAGAAACAAACAAAACTTCTTACATGTCAAACAAAAATAGGAATTTGAGAGAACATAAACACTGCAAACAGTCAGAGAGCTGCAGAGGGAAGCGTGAACACAATAATGCTTTATTACACTTTACACTGTCTGACACACTGTTTGGTTGCAAGTTACAAGTTTTATTTTTGAAATTAGTTTCATGTTCTCTCAAAAGTTTTTTTGTTTTGGCACAGATCTAATTCCATAGTGTGTCACTTTAACTGCAGTATCACACACACACACACACACACACACACACGCACACTGTGGAGCAGTGAGGTGTGTGAGCTCCATCTAGTGGACGTCTGCACACCTCAACCTTCAGGTTGAATCAGTCGGTAGTCGATTCTGATTGGCTGTTAGTGTTTGTGGTTTGTTCATTGACTGACTCCTCCCCCCCGCCTCTCTTTTCTCCTCCTCCTCCTCCTCCTCCTCCTCTCCACAGATCAGGTGAGCGGTCCACACTTCAGCAAGGGAGGGAAGTAATAGATTACTTATTAGGATTATGTAATTATGTAATCAGATTGCATCTCGACGGGTGTTTTTATATCTGCCATCAGTTTAAATGTACAAAAATCCTTGAAAACATAAATTATATTGTCATTGCAGTGTTTCTACGGAAGCCCAGAGGGACAAGTGACACACGTGTGTTTATATTTTCGATGGAGGAGCAAAAAAAATGTTTTAAGTTAATATAATTTAAATGTTTTAATCTATGAAAACTTGAAACAGATTTTTGTGGCTTTATGTCATAAACACACGAGAGAAAAGAATTTAAATCAGATCAACAAACATTCTCACTTTGTCCCTCTGGGCTTCCGTAGTTTCATTAGATGATGTGTTATAAAGGTGTACAGGTGTTGGTTGTATGAAGTGTGATGATGATGATGATGAACAGAGACAGACAGACGTGGACGGCAGCAGCACTTTAATAGCTTCACACACAGATCGTCATGTAGAAAACTCAGAACCGTCCGACCGGCCCGTTTCATTTTACCACAGCACAGAAACTAAAGTGTAAACATGAGCTGTTTTATATCTCGTAGATGTAGTGCAAAGCAGAAACACAAATCATTGGCTGTCAGACAACAACTAAAGGCACAAGTCTTCATTTGGAGCACGTTGCGATTGATTGCTTTCCCTGTGACGCGTCGTCACGCTGGTTATCATCCAAAAGTAAACCCGAGTCTCAGTTCTGACCAGGTGAAAGTGAAAAAGTTGGACTGATGAACACGTTTCCACGAGAGGTCAGAAACACGATTTATAGATTAAAACACAGAAACAAGGACGAGCTGATGATCACAGTGATTTGATTCTCACAGTCACTTAATGACAAACGGACATCTGTCAGAAAATATCTGCTTCTTTGATTAAAAGTCCAGATTAACAAGGAAGATGTTCACTACAACTCCCAGGATGCATTTCAGTAAGAAACATCCAATCAGAGTTTCAGTCTGGTGGGCGTGGTCAGACCTGTCGACCAATCAGCAGCAGTGTGTACATAAAGTCAGTGTTTCGTCAGGATGAACAAGCGAGTGATGCCAGTTAAAACTTCAAATGTATCAGTAAAAAACACAAGTTTAGGCGGAAGCTCTAAAAACTACAATACCCAAGAGCCTCAGCTGCTGTTGCTATGGAGGAGGAGCCAATCAGGCGTGAGTGACCCAGACTCTTAAAGTGAACTCTGTGATTGGATGTTTGTCAGTGAAATGCACCCTGGGAGTTGTAGTTGACCTCAGGACCAACAGCTGGTTCTGTGTCCAGTGGATCGGACCAGCTGAGGTTCTGTTGAGGTCTGTTTATTTGAGACTGTTTAAGAATAAACTCAGTAAATTTATGAAGTGATCTTTTTTAACAAACGCATGAAGTGAATCTTTTATTTTGAAAAGGCACGTTATCTGTCTGCCTCGTCAGAAACTCTTCCTCAGGGTTACTTTTGGACTCCCTCCCTCCTCCTGGTCCTCCTCACTGGCCCTGGCCCGGGCCCACACCCGGCAGCGCCCCCAGCAGGCCGTTAGCCGTGGTGAAGAGGTTGATGGGTGACGATCCGTCTGTGATGAGGGTCGACTTCAAGCCCAGAGCCTGAAGCATCTTCACCTGGAGGAGAGACAGGAAGCAGCCGGTCAGTTTCACCTGTCTGTCTCACACCAACGCTCTCTCTCTGTGTTCTTTACAGTACCTGCAGCTCCGGTCCGGCCCGGGCCATCTCCTTGAGCGTGTCGCTGCCCAGACTCTGGACCAGCTGACCAAAGCGCTCGCTCTCGATGCGAGCCAGACTCTTCTGCTTCTCCACCTCCAGACTGTCCATCTGCTGCTTGTAGCTCAGCTCCTGCTCACGAGCCTTCGCCAGCCGCTGGAGCTCCGCCTCCTGCACACACACACACACACACATTATATTGTGATGTCATACTGTGACTGACGTGAAGGTCTGACTGCAGGTGTTTGACTTGAACTCGTACCGCCTCGATCCTCTGAGCCTCGGCCTTCAGTTTGGCCTCGTTGACCGCCGCCTCTCCCTGAATACGAGCCGCCTCGGCCCGAGACTGAGCTTCAGCCTTGGCGGCGCCGGTACTCTCCACCGCAGCACTGAAACACACACACGCACACACACACTGTTCAGCAGCTGCAGTGTTTCTGTCCAGACCGACAGGTGAGTGAGGTGAAGGTGAGGTTACCTGAGCGCCTCCAGCTCCAGCAGCTCCTTCCGGGCTCTCTCGGCCTGGGCCTGGTCGGTGATCCTCTGCCGCTCCAGCTTCCCCCGGGCCTCCTGCTCCAGACGCTCCGCCTCGTGTCTGCAGACGGAGAGGAGACATTTAAAATCTACGATGAGTGAACAAGGTTCTGGTTCTGATGACAGTTAAAAGAGCCATTAAAGATGGTCTGCTTTACATCCTGTTGGATAACAAGTGAGTCCACTCTGTAGTCAGGTGGACTAACAGCTTCCTGAAAGCTAACAGGAGCTAGAAGCTAATGCTAATCTAACGTTGACTGTTTTGCACTTTTGACGTCTTGTTTGTGACACAACGTGCTGAATAAATCACTCTGCATTAAAATGATCACACACGGAGGATTAATGGTTTTTGTGTCTGAAGAAAGTCTGATTCATGTTCTGTTTGTTTATTAAATGGACGAGAAGTTCAGGTTTTAGCAGTAGTTGGTAAAAAGCTAACAGGCTAACAACTCCTTTGACTCAGAATCTAAATCCCTTTAGATTTACAGATAGCTTAGTTTAGGATTAAGCTGGTGTCAGATCGTAGTTGGATGTTAGCTTCAAGTTCTCCACAGCTTCAAGTTAGCTTCAAGTTAGCTTTTGAAGTCCTGTTATCTTCTAATGTAGAAGTGTTAGCCTGTTTACTTAGCATTAGCTTCTCGCTCCTTTTAGTTTCACTTCCTGTCACCTGCTGATTCCACGTAGTTTTGGATTAGTGTGAGTTTGAGGCTCCGTTAGCTTCTAGTTAGCTTCTAGCTTTCTTTAGTTTATTAGCAGCTTTAAATGTTAAAATCCATTTTTCTGTCATAATATCTATATTAAGTTTAACATCAGTGTGTGTTTAAAGTGAATCAGACATCAGATGCAGGTTAAAACTACATTTAGTCCAAAAAGTTTGTAGGGAAGAAAAAAAAGGATGTTAACCAGTTTTAATTTTGAAGCTGCGAATAGGAAGTCTGTGTGTATGTGTGTGTGTGTGTGTGTGTGTGTGTGTGTGTGTGTGTGTGTGTGTGTGTGTGTGTGTGTGTGTGTGTGTGTGTTCGGACCGGGCCGCGGCCTCCTGGGAGTTGGTGGTGATCTCGATGGCGAGCTGGACGCTCTTCTGCAGGGCGTCTCGGGTCCTCTGGTCGATGGGCTCCACAGACTGGATGTCAACGCTGCTGATCACCAGGTTGTTCTGGTTGAAGCGCAGACTGGGTCGGACCGCCAGCTTCTCATCGAAGCCAAACACCGCCGAGCAGATGATCCGGTTCGAGTTCTACAGAACAAAAACAGATCTGAGATTGACATCTTCAGTTTTTTACTCGTTAAGTGTATTTTTACAGTTTTCAGTTCTTTTTACTGAAGAGAACCATCAGAACTTTTCATCGCTGGTTAAGAACTTTCCACTCGACAGTTTGAACCTGACGAACCTTGTGGAAATCATCGAACTGGACCGAGGCGACGGCTCCTCGGACCCGGGAGGCGATGGCTTTACAGGCGTCTCCCACAAAGTCTGGGACTGAGAACAGAGCGGCGGACTCGGCAGAGTTGGCCGGAATCTTCAGATCAAAGTGCCTGAAGAGAAAGAACCAGAACATGAAGACGGGTCAGACCCAGAGACGATGATGATGTCACTCTGGCAGTGTGTTGACAATCGGCTTAAAAACAGAAGCCATGAAGTTCAGTCAACATCATAAAGTCATAACCTTCATTACAGCTGATTTATGACACAATTACAGGATGAGACTGGAGTATTTTTAGCTCTTTGTTCCTTTTATAAACAAACTGTCACTAACTGAATCCACAAAGTGAGTCAGAATATTGATCTAAGTTAACTGTATCTGATATTAAACCGCTGATACAACAAGGTTTTCTCCTCTGCTGACACAAAGAGTTAGCTTCTAGTCTCCTTTAGCTCAGAGTTAGCTTCTAGTCTCCTTTAGCTCAGAGTTAGCTTCTAGTCTCCTTTAGCTCAGAGTTAGCTTCTAGTCGCCCTTAGTTTAACCTTCTAGTTCTTCTTTTAGAGTTAGCTTCTAGGTAACCTTATCTTAGCATTAGCTTCTAGTTTGGTTATAGCCCCTCTTAATGTGTAGTTAGCTTACAGCTCTCCTCAGTTTAATTAGCCTCTAGTAACTTCGAGCGCACTTCAAGCTCCCGTTAGCTTAGAGTTAGCTTGTCTTGAATTAGCCTCTTGTTGCTCTGAGCTCAAATGTCGTTGTAGTTTTTAAATGATGGTTTGATTCATTATGGTGACAGATTGTAGTTTTAGTGTTTATTATCAGAGGTTCCTCTGGACTCGGACCAGCCCGGAGCTCTGACGTGTTCCTCTAACCGACCCGGCTGACGGTGTTGTTACCAGTTGTAGGACAGCTGCAGCTGCAGGCGGGCGTGGTCGGCCGTCTCGATGGTGATGATGTCGGTGAAGAAGTCGGGCCCCAGCAGGAGGCAGACGGCCTTGATGACGTTGGCCCTCTTTGGTTTGTCTCCGGACAGCGACAGCATGGTGAACTGCTCGTCAGGTCCCAACATCACCATCTCTGGTCCGAACACCACCCTGCAGACGAGACAACACCACCCGGTCAGTCCGTTATCTCACCCTGCACCTCCCTCCATCAGGACAGCAGCAGGATCCCACCTGGCCTTCTTCTCTCTGTAGTCGTAGACCTGGACGGCAGCGTTGTGGGGGACTCTGTAGGACACCACCTTGGTCTTGCACCTCTCCTGGCCACTTCCGGTTCTGGTCCGGTCTGAGCGGTCGGCCAGCGGGTCGTGAGGAGTCGCCAGCAGGGCCTCGACGTTAGCTGGAAGCTCCTTCTCCCACAGCTCCTCGTCTTGAGTCAGCATGTAGGTGTGACCGATCACCGCTCGCACCTGAGAGGCAGGAACAAGGTCAGACCCAACAGAACTCAGCGGTCTGGTCCTTCAACCAGCACCTGACCCGTCGGACTCGTACCTTTCCTGTTTTGATGTCTCTGACGTAGATGCCCTCGTTCTCGTCCAATGGGATGGCCTGTCTCTTCAGCACCACCTCCACGGCAGCAGGCGGGACGTACTCGAGGGGACCGCGCAGCATCCAGCGGTCTCCGGGGCGACGGAGGACGCCGCTCCTCCGCGAGCGCTTCGCTCTCTCCTCCATCAGCTCCTCCTCCTCCGCCTCCTCCTCTTCAGCGTGCTGACAGAGAGAACGGGAGAGAGAGAGGTGGAGGAGGGAGAGAAGGGTTAACGTGGCGATGCATTGGAGAGGTGGAGGAGGGGGAGACGGGGGAGGGGGAGGGGGAGACGGGGGAGGAGGCGGGGGAGACGGGGGAGGAGGCGGGGGAGACGTGCACTGAGAGGAAAAATATGTTGCAAACAAAAGTTTAAATGGAGGACAACATAAAGGGTGGAGGGAGGGGGAGGAGGAGAAGAAGAAGAGAGTCGGGTGTAATGGGTCATCCAGGTTCTGGAGGGAAGACGGACAGAATCATCTCACTCCTCTGGTGACATCAGATCCAGCAGGAAGTCAGTGAACACGTGACAGAACCACCAAGCTCGAAAAAGAACCAGAACCAGAAGAACTTGAACCATAAAGAACCATAAAGAACCAGAGCTGACCGTAGAGACAAACCAGAACTGTTCTGGTGACTCTGACTCAGTTTGAGTCCAGTTTGACTGAAGTGTGTTTGACGATCAGTTAACGAGGAGATTAAACCCGTCTGAGTACGGAGCTGGACCGATCCTCTGGGTCAGAACCAGGTTTCACATGATAAAGCCAGAGTGACGCCTCCTGCTCTCTGCCGTCTGTCCTCACCTCCTCGGTGTCATTGAACGCCTCCACGGCTCTCAGAACCAGCCCCTCCTCCTCCGACAGCACGTACACGTCCTGGATGCCCTGTTCAAGGTACTCGCCTGGCTGCAGGAAAAACGAGCGCTCACCCTGAGGAGGAAACGAACAAACAGGAAGTTTAATGAAACAAGATGAGAATATTAACAAGAGGAGCAAGATGGAGGCTGCTTCTGCTCACCTTCACCACCCGCTTCTTCCCCAGCTGAGGTTTCCCGTCGGGTCCGACCGGGTCCAGAATCACACAGTACTGTCTGCTGTTCAGCGTGGTCACATCCACCACCCCAACCACCTCCTCCGACACGGAGGGGATGTGAGCCTCGCTGTCCGCCATGGTGACCAGCCACTCCTCCCCCGTACGACGCTCCCGCCCGCCGGCGTCCTTGAAGGCCCGCACGGCGCGGACATGGAGCGCTTTCTGAGGACAGAACCAGAACAGAACCACACGTGTAAACAATATGTGTGTTTACATCAGTCAGAGACTCAGAGGAGGAGGACGTCGTCACCTTGTCTGTCAGGATGAACGCGTTCACGATGTCGAGGACTTCTTCATGAGCACCTGGCAGGTACGCTCCCACCTTACAGACCAGCCACTCCTCACCTGCGCGCACACACACACACACACACACTTTAGTTTGATGTATTTGAGGTTTGAGAGACTCAACAATCAACTGTCTTTGTGGTGCGTTCAGGAACAGCTGGGACAAATCCTACTGATTCCACCTTTAACTTTAATAGTCTTTGAATTCTATTAATATGACGTGAGCTTCAGTTAGCTTTGACCACAAATGTCCTTCAGAGGGAGACTTTTTACTCTGAGACTCTGAGTACATGTCAGAGCCTGTAATCTATTACTTTACTGGAGGAAACAAGCTGGATCAGAACTTCTACTTTTACCAGAGTCTGTTTTTACACAAGTACCTGAACGTCTCCTGGAGGACAGACTGTGACTCCTGTGACTTTAAAGTACTACTGAACTCGTCGGTACCTGTGACCCGGCGGACTCCTCCTCGGTCCACTCCTTCCTTGCGAGCTCTCAGTCTGATGGCCTGGTTCTCTCGGATCACTGTGGCCTTGATGGTCTCCAGAACCGCCACCTCCTTCTTGGGGATGTAGGTCCCTGCAACACAAACAGATCTTTACATACGTCTGAAATCCGTCAGCAGGCGTGATCAGATACGTTCACAGTTAAAGGAACAGTTCACCCAACAATGAACTGTTCCTTTAACACAGTTATCTGCTGATTCCGTTTGTTTTAAAGTTGCTCCGATGACGCTCCGTTTCTACCTGGTCCTTCAAACAGCCACTCGTCTCCAGCGACTCTCTTCTCTCCTCCGTCCTCCTCGAAGTCCAGCAGAGCCTGAAGACGCAGCGCCGTGTCGGGATACACGATCTGCAGCGGCGTCACATCCTGAACCACAAACAGCGAGTGAGAGAAGGACAACGACACACTGTCAAGATTTAGTTTCTTAAGTGATGTGACAGTAAGCTCTCAGATGAGACTAAGACTCGGGTTTCTCTCAGACCTGCTGGATCTCCTCCCCGGGGTACAGGGGGAACGGGTCCCGGGTCAGGCGGATCTCCAGATCGGCGTGGCGGAGCTTAGCCTGACCGGATTCGTCAAAGAGGACCTGGTTGCCATCATCACGGGCCACAGGGTTCAGGACCACGCAGTAGTGACGCGGCGGCACCATGATCATACGAACCGGAGTGAAGAGCACCCTGAGGACCGGAAACAGGAAATAGGAAACAGGAAATAGGAAACAGGAAATAGGAAACAGGAAACAGGAAACAGGTCACATGACTTGTTACAGACTCCATTTTGTCCTGAGTCAGCTCTCGCTCTCATTAAGTCAATCACAGACGACAAAAGAGTCCTTCAACAGTCTGTTAGCATGTTAGCATAATGCTAAGATACAAGTAACATGCTAAGCTTAAATGTAGTCGCCTACAGAGTTAGCATGTGAAGGTAACAGGCTAACACTTCTTACATCATCTGAACAGTGAATGTATCCGACCTAATCAATAATGACATCAATACTCAGTCACCAGATCAGCTGACAGTGTCTTCTCTTTACATACCACTCATCAGAAAGTGATAAGCTAACGTTAGCTAACAGGTATGTGTGTGTTTCACTGGGATGTTCTGACCTCTCATTGTCCTGGCGGATGTAGGTGAGCGGTCCGATCTCGACCCGGGCGATGTTGGTGTTCTGGTCCAGCACGTGGATGTAGTGATGGGGCGGGATCCGGATGATTGACGCGTCCACCAGCCCCTCAGACTCCTGCCCACGGCTTCCTCCCTTCTTAGACATGATGAGACACTAAACTGTGCAGAGAGACGAGAGATGATTAATATAACAAGATTACTTTAACTCAAGCAGCACAGATGTCATCAGTTATTGTTTCAGGAAGGAGGCAGGTTATACAATACAGGTTTTTATTTTCAAATCATTGAACATGTATTAAGTAATCAGATTACTGCTTAATTTTTGTGTTGGAAGAATTTCGCTTGTGAGGATTTGAAACTCAGTTCAGGTGCTTTTATCGTCATCTGTCATCTTTGAGCTGAATCAAATCAGAACATCTGCTGAATTAACAAGAAGGTCCAAATAATGCAGAATGAGTCAGAGACAGAGTTTCACAGAGTTTATAAAGTGTCTCCAACTCAACAACTCACTAAACTGACACATTTGTTAAGGGAGTCTGGTGATGTATTGTTACTGGTTCAGTGGTTGATCAGTTCAAACAGACAGTGACAGATTAACTAACATGTCATTAACATCACAGTGAACCACATGCAAATCAGACAATGTCCCCGTGGAGAAAGTCCCCAGACTCCCTTAACAAATGTGTCAGTTTAGTGAGTTGTTGAGTTGGAGACACTTTATAAACTCTGTGAAACTCTGTCTCTGACTCATTCTGCATTATTTGGACCTTCTTGTTAATTCAGCAAATGTTCTACATGAACTTCTTTCTGTCTTTGAGTAGAAACATGGAGTCTGTTGGTACCAGTGAGGTTAATTTGCATGTAGAGTCGGGGAGTGAGAGCTGATCAGTCGTCAGTTTAGAGCAGCTGTGAACTCTGATCTGAAGGAATAAAACTGTTTAAACTGTGAGCTCGTCCTGAAGGTTTGAAGACGAACGACTTCCTATTCAGTCCTGAATGAAGTCAATCACTCAACTCAGGTATGAAGGCGACACACCTACTACACAAAGTACACAGTTTACAACATGGAGACACGCACACACCCACACCCACACACACACACACAGTGTTCAGTAGAAATAGTAGAAATAGTAGAAATACAAGACTGAGGAATGTAACTGAGCATATTTACTCAGGTATTATATATCTGACAACTTCAGTTCTTAGTCATTTTACAAATCAGGGTTAGGGCCAAACCTGGTGCCTTTATTACCCATAATGCAACTTTGCCACTGAGAGACATCACATGCAGCTTCCTCTGGAGCCACCAAAGGTTTTATACTACTTTAACTTTAACGAGGAAAATTGGTGAAGTTGCAGTTTAAATGTGAGACGTTTGAATAAAAGTGTGACTTTGTTCTGAAGTTTATAACATGATATTAATCAGAGTTACACATTTAGACTCATGTTTCATACATGGAGGCGTGACAGAGACTTCTGGTGCAGAACATGTCAGAGTCCTGCAGTGTGAGCTGGGAGCGGCCGACATGTTCCTTTATGAGGCTGATTGTTCAGGACAAAGTGCAGCATCACACCGCCTGGACTGGTTTATCACTGCAGTACATGTGAACATGATCAATGTGTTGATCGGTCACTCCCAGCTCACTGTGCAAACACATCCATCCTCAGCAGGCCTCACATACTGGAGCTAATCTGGTTCCTGATGAGTCAACTTCCTGGTTGTACCACTGGACACCCTGGCAACTTCTTAGTGCGTGGACAAGCAAACAACACAGAACTCCCATTATAAACCCAACGAATTTAAAGTCATCACCATGGTGAGGGCTGTGTCCACAACATCCAACATCGATTAACGCATTTATGGAATTAAAAGGAATCTGTGTTGAGTTCGGTGTCTATTATTAAACACAGTGGGCCATCACTGTCAGTCATAGTCTCAGAATAGGTTTAATTATCACTTTTATAACCGCTCCGCTCCGCCGTGACGCAGGCAGAATAAGGCTGGCAGAACCAGACAAACAGTCGTTAAAGCTGAGCTCCTGTTAAAGTGAGTCCTCACAGCTCGGCCACACATGCACCGATTTAAAGTTCAGCTTCGACTCGTTCACGGGACACATTCAGGTAAATCATGTCATGCAGGGATATTTACGGATAATAAGGAAGTGTTAAATTCGGAGTTTTTCCAGTGGAGTTCTGCGAGGTCGAAGTAGTTCCTGGTTCTTACCTGGGCTCAGCAGCGGTGTGCAGCAGGTAGCTCAGCGGGTCCGGACTCAGACTGACGGAGAACAAACGGATGAAGCTCAGGCAGAAAGCAGGAAAGTCCTGATGACAGCTGGACGGTGATTTGGTGGGCGTGACTGCTGATGTGTTGTGATCCCGGAAAAGAGTCAACAGTCACGTGGTTTACCGACTTGTGCTGCTGCAGAACTGCTACGTCACAGTCAGCTGGTCCGAGTCTGCAGGTCCAGAGTACACAAAACACTTTGATCAGGTTTTAAGGTTTTAATCCTCAATGTATGTGAAACTGTGCGCTGACGTCAGAGCGACCTTTAAAAAATGCTGAAACTCTGACGTTACTGAAACCTCTGACGTGTTGACCCAGAGACAATGACGACATCTGCTGGTCTCATGTTGTATTTGTATTAAAGGAGGCAACAGTTTAGAAATGTATGAATTCAAATGATTAAAATCCTGATGACAAAGTTTGTATTTCATTGTGCAGCAATAAAAAACTTAAAACAACCAGTTTGGTGAAATTATGACATAAAATCAAAACAAAGTCTGAAACATTTTATTCTGACAGATTTAACAATCAAGTCTGAATTTATTCTTTGGTCACATCTCAAAAAAATTTTTTTTTAAAGATAATTGTGATCTAACAGCAAATGTGTTAGAAATAACAACCTAAACATTAATAATCATCATCTGCTCTGGTTTCATCTACAGGAACACAGAGAGGACAAAAGTCATGGAATCGACTTTCCACATCAGATCTGAGTTGTTTCCTCTTTTATTTAAGACTTAACAGTTGAAAAAAAATTGAAGTTAACACAATCAGTTTTTGCTGATCTTAAACATGTAAGATTCTTATTTAGGACTGATCAGAATATTACATCACTGACCTCCTCATGCAGTTCCCATAGATCAGGATTGACTCAGAATCAGAACTCCTTATTGGTCCTGCAAACGGTGATATTTGTGTGTCACAGCAGCCTGAGGACAGTTAAATTTAACAATAAAGAACAATAATAGGACAAAATAAACAATATAATAAAAGGTAAGAAATAGATTCTTATATACATAATATGTACAAGTGCCCCGCCCCTTTCTGTGACATGAAGTCCTCATTCAAATTTAATTTCATTAATTACATAACAGTTGAGCTGAAGTGCCCAGATTACCTGAATTCACCTGATTACAATGTTAAAGTAATGTAACTTGATTACATTCTGTTAGTATTCGAATAATAACAAATAAAGACCAGAGAAATGAAATCTCAATAGAAAAAATGGCCTTTTTTTAATCCTATTAACAATTGTTTATCTGTGTTGGTTCTAAAAATATTTGTTTCGTTTTGCCCTCTACTGACAAAACAGACTGAGAGAAGAAAACAGGAAGCAACAAAGGAACCCGAGGCGGGACTCGAACCCAGCACAAAGACAGAAGTTCTAGTTAGGAGTCACTTCTTCAACCAACAGAGATATACAGCAATCAGCAGCATCATGACTCTCTGGTTAGATCAGGTAAAAGAGCGAAAACAGTCCCGCCCACAGAGTTTCTGACGAATCCAGGTGGTGCCCACCAAAAGGGGCGGTCTCGCTCGTTTCCCGCGTGAATTTAGTGCATTTCCCTCCAAAACTGTAATGACTATAATAATGGCTGATTGATCGTCACTCTGGTCCTTGCAGCTCTTCCCTGAGGACACGAACACGGTGAGTAAAGTCTTCTGTACGATTCTGCTTTATGTGTCCAGTTACCCGCTCAGTACAGGTGTATTCATGTCTGTGTGGGAGCTGTACAGATCAGTAATTACCTGCAGATCTCAGGTAATCAGCCCAGGTGATGTTCCTTCATATATCAGTGAGCTCCACATAACAACTAGCTTAATGGCTGTCTTAGCCCAGTAAGTTCTACATATTTGCGGGTTAAAATGGAGCCAGCCTCCCTCTCATGTCCGTGTGATTTGTTTTAGCCTCAAATGTTCCTGAAATAACTCTGAACAGAAGCTGAAGAGTCTCATTTATCTTAAGTGTTGAGGTAAATTCGGCTGGAACATAATCCTTTAATTACATCCAATTAAATCTACTACGGACATTATGTTTTGCTCGGTGCACCAAACTCCATTGTGATTTGGGCCATTTTTCTCTGCCGTGTTTATTACATCAATAATGCACATCTAATTAAATTTAGGTCACTTTCTCATAACATGTTGGTAGTTTTGTTAAAATCGGCATGAAGTCTGGTTTGCTAACGTTTACTGGTCAGTTTAAATGAGTGGTTGTGCTATGTTATGTTAGCTAGCTGACTTTAAAGTTGTTGCAGATGCACTGCACGGTTCGGGAAACACGTTAGCAGCGGCTCAGCTGCCTTTATTAACGGGTAAACACACTACAACGAGCTTATTAAGACGTCTGAGTCATTTAATCGTCGTGTTTTTACAGACAGGTTTGCATGTTAGCTAACGTGTGTGTCTGTTAGAGAGTGTTAGCATGAGGCCATTGTCCTGCTGTGTAATGTTAGCTTGTTAATACTAGCATCGTTACCGCACAGTTTGCTAACAGGCTCCATGTGTTGTGTTGTGTATTGTAATAATGTCTGTTTGTATGTCAGCATCTAGAAAGCCATTTTTAGCAGCTAAAGTAGTTTAACACAATATGCAGCCTCATTGTACTCTGCACAGGTGGTATTCAGCATGTTTGTCTCAGTTCTGGTTTAATGTGTTATTTAAATCACTGCACTGACTCCCTGTGTGTCAAAAGATAGACTTTAAAATCATATTACTCGTGTATGAAGCTCTAAACAGTGGATTTACTTTTAAAAAACACATTTAAAAATCAGATTGTAGTAGATTTTACAGTGCAGAGTGATGTGAGACTCCTGAAGTGATGTCATGCACATGGTTACAGACTGTCCATCATTCTTTATTATAAAATTATAATCCTGTAAGAAATCCCCTTTTTGATCGATGTGTCTGTAATCTGATTACATCTTTCCTGTTACAATCAGAATATATATATATATATATATATATATATATATATACACACACATATATGCATGTAGTCATCATGTTATGCTAAAGTACTTCCTCCTCTCTCCAGGTGAACAGTGGGACTTGTCTTCAGCTTCAGGTGGAACAGCTCTGACCTGTATGGTGATCAGACCCGGAGAGGAGAGACACCTGGTCCAACAAGGTCAGTGCTATGTAGGGGCAAAAATTAAAGGCAGAAAGTGTGAGATTTGTCAGTTGCTGTTCATTAATACCCTAGGATCAGTAAATGATTCTAGAGGATAGTCGAGTCTCATTCACAAGTCGTTGAATACCGACTGTTTGGGACGGCAGAAGCCACGACAGTGTCACTGTTGGGACACTAGTCGCTCTTCCTCTTTCTCTGTTTGTCTAAACTAATTAAAAAGGCAAACAAATTTGCAAGCAAGTGATGTACAAGTTACTTAAATGGTAAATAAAAGAAGGAAGTAAAAGTAGTATTTTAAATGGGTTTTACTAAGCGCTATATTGTAGGGAACTGGCCTGTTTCAGTTCAACATGTTAGATGGGTTTTGTTCACTGAGAGGAAATATAAACAGTATGTCTGTGAGAAGGCCTGCATTTATTTGATCTCATTTATGATATAAATGATATATTCATATTTCATTTAACATGTATATCTACACTGTTCAGCCACAATATTAGAACAACTAACAAGTGAAGTGAGCATTGATCATCTTGTTACAATCATATGTTCTGCTGAGAAACTTTGAGTTCTGTCATTTCTGTGGAGCCTCTTTGACAAACACCACCCACCCAAACATTGTTCAGACCAGCTGCACCCCCTCATGGCAAAGAACCCAAGGTGTCAAACTGGCCTCCTCATTCTCCAGATCTTAATCCAGTTGAGCATTCATGGGATGAGTCAGAACCAACTCCCATCCATGTGGGGCCCCCATGGATTGTTCTTGGCTCAGACTGCATCCAGTGGAAGCTCAGCTGGATTGAGATCTGGGGAATCTGGAGGCCAGGTTGACACCTTGAGCTCTTTCCCACGCTCCTCGGGTCATTCCTGAGCAGTTTTTGCAGCGTTGCAGGCGCGTTGTCCTGCTGGGGGGGCACTGCCATCAAGGAGTGCTGCTGCCATGAGGAGGTGTACTCGGTCTGCAGCTGTGTTTGGGTGACTGCTGTTTGTCAAAGAGACGTCCACATGAATGCTAGGACTCATGGTTTCACAGCCGAACATGGCATTGGAACACAATGATCCGTGTTATTATTTCACCTGTCACTGGTTCTAATGTTGGTGCTCTCAGTGTGTACACATGTTAAATGCTTTATGAATTAGATCAAATAAATGCATTTAGGCACTGTAACCAGACTTGTTTATATTCTCTCTCAGTAAAACAAAACCTGTTTAAAATACTTCTACTTCCTTTGAACCCTGTGGGTTTTGAGCTGGGACCTATACATTTTAAATAGACAGATTTATTTATGTAAATTCAACATTAACATTAGCCTCAGCCTAATCGCCCAGCAGGCCACTAATAATGATCGTATTCCGTTTCTGACGTGCAGCTGTGCGGTGGCTCAGTTTTTGGATTAGAAGCAGTTATTGTCGTCTCATTCATGGGAGAGGTGCAGCAAACTGAGCTACAAACACCAGCAGACTGACAGGAGACATGTTAATTTCTGGTGGCCTGTGTAAGGTTTCCCTTGAGCGTTGTTAGTTTGTCTGCGTCCTTCTGAGTGTATAAACTATGTTGAGCAGAGCCTGGTGTTAACATTGGCGTTCTTATCATAATAGAAGTGCAGCGCATTGAGAGCTACAGCTACAGCAGAACTGAGCGGAGACGTGTTGTTTTGGAGGCCTCGTGGTAAAGAGCTTTCTAGGGACAAAAGTTCAGTAAGGGCAATTAACTTGTTAGTGGTCTGCCAAGCAAACTTGGTGTTATTATTGTAAGTTACAGGTTAACTTGACCGGACTTCAGCTATCTTCAATGGCAAATGCCTGAGTGCTGTCCATCAGAGCTGATAGCTGTGGTTTCCAAGAATGGCAGCCAGTCAGGCCATTGATCAACTGCAGGTATTGGTAATAGCGTATCCTACGAGCCCTTGTGCCATCCCGCTAACTTAAAGGTCCCTGTACGTGGTGACATACCTATAGCAGGTCCCTGTCTGATGATACAAACCTATGGTTGGTAGAAGCGAGCACATAGTGTTCGTGTTTAGCTTGGGCCTCGGCCTGGCTAGGGACATGCTCAGGGCCACGGTAGAAGCTAGCCTGACGCCACATGCAGCTCTGTTCTCTGCCCTCATGTCCATGACGAGATTCACATGCGACCTCAGTGAGCATGGTAATGCGATGCCTTTGCTTGAAGATAATGTTGAACCTCTGTGATAAAACAAAATGAAAACAATTGCAGGAATTCATTTTCTTTGCACCTCAGTGCAACAGCATCCTGCATGATAACACCATGCAGAGATCATTGCAAAGCTGTTACAAGGCCCTCAGCCTCACTGCCCAGCAGGCCACTAATAAGGATCCGATTGTGCTGTGGTGATGTTTGTCGTTTGGAAGCAGTTGTTGAGGTCATGTTCATGGTAGAAGTGCAATGAACTGATAGCTACAAACAGCTTGAGCAGTTGTTAGTTTGTTTGCATCCGTCTGAGTGTATTGACGGGTTGTTTTCAGTTCAGGTACATCTCCACTCGAGCGCGCAACTGTGCGTTCAGAGAGTGCTTGATAATCTTTATGAAGCCATGGAAGTTGTTGTTTTGCTGGAGAAACATCGCGGTATAAAGCTTTTCAGGCTAACAGTGTTAGCTAAACAATGTTGAGCGCAGTAAGCTACGACAGCCAGTTCACCACCGTAGAGTTCTAGGCATAAAGTTCCGTAACAGTGATCCAGTTGTTCGTGTTAGTCTGCCAGGCAAACCTGGTTATCAGGTTTATGTGAACTGACCAACCAGAGCAGACTTTGGCTCCACCTCAAAACCCCCAGGATTCAAAGAGAGTTTTACAGCTACTGGATAAACACAAATATATATATATAATCTTAAAATAAAATGTATTTGAAAATACAAGTCTTCTCACTGTTAACAACTCGACTCTCTATGAGTCCTGTTAATAGCCCACAGAGTGCGTTATTTAACGGCCTGAGAATGAGACTCAAAAATCAGATGTTTCTGTACAGAATTGCTTTATGAGTATACCGACATTACGCAGTTAATCAATTGATTAATTATTGTCCTCACATTTCCTCCTTGAGGTCTCAACTTTCTGCTTTTAAATTAAAAACTAAATTCATGCAACATATGAAAAGTATTTTACATGTATATCTTCACTGTTCAGCCGAAACATTAAAACAGCTGATTAGTGAAATGACCATTGATTATCTTGTTTCAATCTTATGTTCTGCTGGGAAACTTTGACTTCTGTCATTTCTGTGGAGCCTCTTTGACAAACACCACCCACCCAAACACCGTTCAGACCAACTGCACCCCCTCATGGCAAAGAACCCAAGGTGTCAAACTGGCCTCCACATTCTCCAGATCTTAATCCAGTTGAACATCTGTTGGATGCATCAGAACCAACTCCCATCCATGTTGGGGCCCCCATGGATCGTTCTTGGCTCAGACTGCATCCAGTGGAAGCTCAGTTGGATTGAGATCTGGGGAATCTGGAGGCCAGGTTGACACCTTGAGCTCTTTCCCACGTTCCTCGGGTCGTTCCTGAGCAGTTTTTGCAGCGTTGCAGGCGCGTTGTCCTGCTGGGGGGGCACTGCCATCAAGGAGTGCTGCTGCCATGAGGGGGTGTACTCGGTCTGCAGCTGTGTTTGGGTGACTGCTGTTTGTCAAAGAGACGTCCACATGAATGCTAGGACTCATGGTTTCACAGCCGAACATGGCATTGGAACACAATGATCCATGTTATTTATTTCACCTGTCACTGGTTCTAATGTTGACGCTCTCAGTGTGTACACATGTTAAATGCTTTTTACAGATACACTCAAAACCTCCCCAAAAAATATTAAAAATCCTCACAATGACACACAAAACTTCAACAAATATACAAAAACTTCCACAATGACATACAAAACTTCCACAAATACACAAAAACCTCCAGAAATACACACAAAACTTCCACAAATACACAAAAACCTCCACAAATACACACAAAACTTCCACAAATACACAAAAACTTCCACAAATACACACAAAACTTCCACAAAACACACAAAACTTCCACAAAGACACAAAAACTTCCACAAATACACAAAAACTTTCACAAATACACACAAAACTTCCACAAAGACACAAAAACCTCCACAAAGACACACAAAACTTCCACAAATACACAAAAACCTCCACAAATACACAAAAACTTCCACAAATACACACAAAACTTCCACAAATACACACAAAACTTCCACAAATACACAAAAACCTCCACAAATACACAAAAACTTCCACAAATACACAAAAACTTCCACAAATACACACAAAACCTCCACAAAAACACACAAAACTTCCACAAATACACAAAAACCTCCACGAATACACAAAAACCTCCACAAATATACTCCAACGTCCACAAAATCCCCACAAAACCTGCACAAAGAGGCGTGAAACTACCACTGCTCTTCTTTCTCATCTTGCAGGTGACGGACGGTTGAAAGGACGAATCACCGAGACGAACAAGACGAGTCAAACAATGGAGACGAGCCGCCACAGGAGCCTGAAGGGAAAGTGTGAGTATCTTCACCTGGACTTAACGAGGGGGATCAAACATGGCTGATATATCTGCAGAGTGCTGATGGTCACTGTTGGTTTCTCCAGAACCAGAGCAGCCAGGAGCTGAAAGTGTGGGCAGAGGAACCGGCTGCTGAGGACGAGCTGGACGACGGTTTCCTGAACTGAATCCTGATTTCCTGTCATCAAGTTCTGTGGACTGACATGTTGTCTGGTTGGTGCTCGGCCCAGGACAGGAAGTCTCTGCAGCGGGTGATCCATCCATCCACAGAGCATCAGTGACAGAGGAGAGGTGAGGTGTCTGCTCAGAGCTCAGAGAATACTGAACACACTAACAGAACCAGAAGGAACCGCTGACATAGCTTCTGTCCTCAGACTGTGAGACTCCTGAACATCCTCAACAACACAGACTGCTTTGGTTTCTGCCGTCTGTGATGAAACAATAAATGAGTCAAACTGATTTTACAAGTCTGGTGTTTTCTAATGTTTTCTATCAGATCAGTAGGAAATGTTGTGCTGCTCAAACAGACTCACACTCTCGGCTGTATGGAGTTCAGACACAAGAGCTCCACCAACCATCAGAAGCTCCGTGTTCAGTTCCAAACTTCATGTCTGCAGGAGAACAAACAGAACCAGTTTTCTGAACTCGCTGTCGTTCCTCCATCGTTCTCGATCCACATCAGTTCATTCAGAATCTCCCGTCGCTCACAATGGAACATTTTGGCAATAAGAGTTTTGGTGTTTTTAATACAAGCAGGAGGTTTTTTCTTTAATTAAGCAAACATTCTTTGATTAATTGAGGCAGAAACTCCTCAAATATTAATGTTCCCATCTTTGTTTTAATAAGTATTTTGTAGTTAATGAGTACGAGTGAGGGTCAGTCTAATGTCCATGGCTGTCGGCCATTTTGTGCCTCTCTCTCACAGACATACCACAAGTGTGACGGAAAATAGATATAAAGCATTTAACTTATTGTTCAATAAATATCAGCATCAATAAATTATTTATCAATCTAAAATAAACTAAATTACAAGTTTTCAATATCATTATTTAAAGATTTTGACAAAGTATTACTTGAAAAGTACATAGTAAAAGTACTTCATATCATTCATAAGTATTCTAGGAAGTACTAAGTTCAGCAGTATATGAATCTTGGACTACTTATGGAAACGATGTTGTTTTACTTTGTTGAAATAAGTCAGTAAACTTTGACTTCCTGTGTGTGTTACATGTTGTGCTGCCAACAGAATGTGCGCACTAGAAACCTTCTTCCGACTGAGCGAGCTAACTTTCCGTTTAGCGTCCGGCTAACTTGAATGGGGATAAAACAATTTACTTGTGCGTCTCATCTAGATTTTACAAATGTATTCAACCGTGAGGAAAAAGTCTTTTTGGGTTGCAGTGCATCATGGGACATGTAGTTACACAGTTTGGCCACAACAATAACTGTCTTGAAAGCCTGGAGCTCCTCTGGGAGGGTTGAGGGAATCAGGGTGATGCTAACCTTAGCGTTAGCCGCAAAAATCCGTCATCGCCTCTCGACCAGGTAGTTAAATGCATAGACAGATATACGTATATTATATATATTATATGTATATGTGTTATATGTGTCTATGGTTAAACGTGTGTCTGCGCTGCCTCTGCTCGACGACACTGACATGTAAAACACCTGTTCAGTTTGATTTTGCTGTAAAAAAGAATTGAAGACAACAAGCTGACTTCTCCTTTTACCAAATGTTTTTCATTTAATTATGACAAAGTAAATACATATATTATAAAGAAATACATGAGAGAAAACGTGGCGTATTTCATTTCTTTTGTTTGATTTTTTCTCTTTTAACGTTTAAATCCTCCTCGTCTGACGGAGGAGCTGACGTGTTCGGGTCAGGAGGGATTTTACCTGAGAGATAAACACACAAGCACATCGTCTCAATCACACAGAGGTCACATGATCACGGGACAGAACCAGACAGAACCAGACACGCCGCGGTTAACGGGCGCTTCAACAACACGTTCAGACAGAGCTACATGCTAAATATGGAGATCCAAGAAAATAACATCTGACACACATCTGACATGAAGGAGAAAGCTCAGGAAACGTTTGAGGAGAATCTGTACAGACTTTGGTTGAGTATCTGCTCCTGTATATACCTCTAGTGTACAATATACATATTTAGATAGCTCTTATTTAAATACTAATTTGGCTAAAATGAATATCAAAAAATAGTCTGCATATCACATGCTGTCTTCCACCGAACATGCTTCCCTTTGTACGAACACGACCGAGCACTCGAACACACAGAGTGGAAGACTGACGACACGTGGTGACGATCACTCGGTATAAAATAGATTTTCTTTTTCTTTTAAATATTAAAAAGGTAAAATTTGAAATGGTCAGACGAGTCGATCTAAGAGCCGACGTGAAACCGGACGCTGCAGGTTCAGTTCCACAAGGAAGGAAACTCGGTTACATCGAGACAAAACACTGAAAATCAGCCCAGAAAGTTTGTTGTTTGTTTGGTAACAGATCTTTAAACTATGTAATATTAACTGTTTAATTAATATCTGTGTTTTAGCAGCTTCAAGGAACTTTTATAGTAGATTTTCTTTCTTAAAGTCACAAAAATGTATGAATCTCACAGCTGAGTATAAATAAAGATAGACGACATGATACTTACGTCACTGAGACAAACAGACTCCATGTTTCTACTCAAAGACAGAAAGAAGTTCATGTAGAACATTTGCTGAATTAACAAGAAGGTCCAAATAATGCAGAATGAGTCAGAGACAGAGTTTCACAGAGTTTATAAAGTGTCTCCAACTCAACAACTCACTAAACTGACACATTTGTTAAGGGAGTCTGGGGACTTTTACCCAGAAGCAACCACAGCTAACCAGACTCCATTCACAGAATCGGTCATTTCAAACTGAACAGAAACAAATTTACATCCACTGTTGAAACAATCAACGACTGATGTTTGGTTGAAATCAACTCTTTAAATTACAGCATCAAAACGTTCTGTTTCCTCTGATGTCGCTCTTATTTTCACAGCTAACTCACTGAATTAAAAGCTTATTTGGAGTTGATGATTGTTGGAACAGTGGAAGACAAACCAAGAGGATTTTTACTTGTTCATGTCAAGTTTGATTCGATAAAACTACTGGTTTTATAAATGAGTCTGGTGGCTTGGCACATTTCTTTCCATGATGTTTTGGACGTGAAGAACATCGATCAAAACATCTTTGACCTGATGAGCTTTGAGAGTGAGAAGTTACAAACTGCCAATTAAATAAATGTCCCCATTAGTCACTCAGACACACAGGCCTACTTTGACTCAGTGGAGTACTTTTAACAATGTATTTCTGCTGGTATGTTAAAGATGCGTGACTTGTTTAGTCCGTTCTCTAATATTATAAACATCTGTGTGTGTTCTGATATCTGATAAATGGATCTGTAACTCGGACCGAACCTGAAACAACATGACAAACACCAAAACGACCCGTGACGACGAGCAAAGGAAGAAATAATAACCAAGATGTCAAAGACTCAGTCGATGCTTCTGAGAAGACACTCGTTTATATCAAATCCTGATGTCAGTGGGACAGACGCTGGACAGGAAGTGACGTCAGGACTCCGGCTCTCAGTCAGAAACATAAAACTTCATGTTACAGTATTAGTGTTCAACAAGAGTCATAATAATCATCCGAGGAGTTTCTCTTCTCTTTTCAGTGGGCTGTAAATAATCCGCTGCTCAGACTCTGTGTTTGGTTCATGTTCGATAAGACACGACGACGACTCGAGCGTTACAAAGGTTAAAAAAGTGAATGGATCCGTCCGGTAACCAGAATCCACCGTCTGACAGAAGCGTGAGTTCTGGACCGTGATGAGGAAGCACAGAGGAGGTTAAGTGCTGATGTTCAGGCCGAGAAACAAGACGAGTTCCACTTTGTCTCCTCCGACAGCGTCCGTCATGTTCAGAGCACAGCTTGAAAACACCGGAGGGAAATCTCTCGCTCGAGTTCTTTCTCCCGCCGGCTCCTTCTCTGTTTCACTTCCTGAGGTTGAAGCAGAACGTTTTTTTATGAAAAGTCTTCAGTCCAACATGGCGTCCAGCTGGTCGGCCAGGTCGTCGAACATGTTGCCGATGTCGTCCAGGATCGTCCTCGCAGCCTTCACGGTGTTCGATCCACTGCAGAGAGAACATGACACACAATTCGTATTAAATACACTGAAACCCCGTGTCAAAGATCCTTTATTTGTCTGGAAGGAGGGTTCACTCGGGACAGATTCGATCGCTTGTAGTTTCTTCTTGAATCATTGAAGGTTGGGTTATTTGTTGAACTCTGGGATCTTATTCTTGGTGTCGACGTCTAACAATAGCAGTGAGTGAGAAAAGTTCTAAAATCCTAAAAAGCAAATCATGACCTTAAAATCAAAAGTCAAATGGAAGGTAGATTTAAAATGTTGTTTCTGTTGTTAGAGCTGTTCACTGTCACTGATATCAAAGAGCAGCTGTCAAAACTGAACCTCAACACAGACAGAAAAACACTGAACAGGATATTCACACGTGTTAAAACTAAAACGTGAGTAAATCTGACAGACTCACCTGTCCAAGTTTTCCTCCTGGTTCAGTTTGGTCTCGACAGCCTTCAGAGCTGCTTCCAAACAAGTACTGGTCTGATCCAGCCTCTGCTGAGCCACCACAGCCCCGCTGGAGGACTCTGGGTCATGGTCCGGTCCCAACACACACACCTGAGTCCTCACTGTGTTCAGAGAGGGACTCTGTGGAGCTGGAGCTGGAGCTGGATTTCGGGGCCCGTGAGCAGGAGAGGACGGGGAGCTGAAGGCCACACTTTGAATCACACTGACAGTCACGGATGGAGAGACTGGTGGAGAGAGTCCAGCTGCTGAAGAGACAACAGCAGGTCAAATTTAAAACTCAACTCAAGAGTCTAAAATCAGGACGGATATATTCCAAGCTCAGAGCAAGAAGTCTTAAGTCAAGACCAAAGAGTCCCAAATCAAGAGAACCTCAATGGTCTAAAGTCAAAAACACCTAGTACTAAGTCAAGAGCAACATGTGAAGTGAAGTGAAGATCAACAGGCTCCAATTCAAGTCCACAGTCAAGTTTAAGAAGACCAAAGTCAGGAGCCACATGTCCCAAGTCAAAATGACCAAGGGCAACTCAAGAATCCAAAGTCAAGACCCTCAAGTCTGAAATTAAGACCAACAAGTCCCAAATCAACACTAACAAATTCCAAGTCAGGAGCAACAAGCCTCACGTCAGGACCAAGTAGTCCCAACTCGAGAGCAACTCAACAGTCCAGTCAACAGTTAAAGAGTAACAAGTACCAAGAAAAGACCCAAGTCAAATCCAACTAGTGCCAAGTCAAGAGCAGGTCAAGACCAGGAAGCTCCACGTCCTATGTCAAGAGTTGCAAGTACAAAGAAAACATGGAAGTAAAAGTCAACTAGTCCCAAGTCAAGAGCAATAACTCGTAGTTTCAAGTCAAGATCAACGAGTCCTAGGTACCGTTCTTACCTTGTGCTGCCAGCAGACTGTGCCGGATTGGTTTTGGGGCCACAGCAGGAGGTTTTGGGGAGAGTGGAGGTTTGATGGGAGAACTTGTTGCCGGACTGGCCGGTCTCTCCATACTGGCCTCACTGATCCTCAGATTGATCTCCTCCTGGCTCTGGGATGCAGGTCTGCTGCTGCTGGACTCTGCTTCCTCTCTGCTGGGGGAGCCTCCTCCCTGCTCCCTGTCTTTGGGTTTGTGTCTGCGCTTCACGGTGTCCGACTCTTTCAGATTAAACTCGGGCACCTCCAGGCTCTTGGCTGCTGGTTTCTCTGGTGGCTCCAGCACGGCCTCGGCCCTGGGTGGCCCTGGAGCTTTGGGTCTCTGTTTGATGGTCAAGTTACCCTCCTCAGCGAAGGGTATGCACTCACTGGAGCTGTTCTGAGGGGAAGAGGAGCCCTCCAGTCCACGACCTTTGGAGTCTTCTTCCTCAGAGTCAGACTTCACCCCTCGATCTGGCTCGCTGATGCTGTTCTGAGAGGGAATACACTCGCTCTGCACCCTCCGCCTCACCCCTGAAGCCTCCCTCGGCTCCAGCCCAGCAGAGCTGAAGGAGGGAGGAGGTGGTTCATGCTGGACGTGGTCTGTTTTAGGTCCTGGAGGGCTTTTCCCGTCTGTCCTGCCTTCCAAAGAGGCTGCAATGCTCCTCACGCTCACTGGACTGTCTGTCACCGCCCCGCCACTGGATGAGGTGGTGCTGCTGTCGCTCAACTCCCCGCTGGTGGTGCTGCTCACGGAGCTCAGTCTCTTCGGAGGAGGAGGAGGGGGACCTTTTTTCCTGGCGCGCACTGCGAAGGACTGACTGCGTCCAACGTTGCCATTCTTTTCTGGACTCGACTGTAATCGAGCCAACTGGCTGCGGCCAGGTTTACGGGTCAAGGTGGCGTAGGATGACAGGTTTCCATGAGGAAATGCTGACTCCTCGTCATCCTCATCAGGCTCCCCGTCCGACAGCGCGTAGCGGGTCATGCTCTGGGTGCGTTTCTTGGGCGGGGTCAGGGTCATGGTTCGGTCGTCACGCTTGGGTGATGAGCTCAGGTCTGTGGAGCCACAATGAGAATGCAGATAGCTAAAACCCTTCAATGCTGGGGAGCCATGAGGTGAGGGACCGCGAGATCCAGGCAGTTTGGGTTTGGCTGGAATTGCCGGGTACTTAAACACTGTCGCCGTGCCCAAAGGCACCTGCTTAGGTAGCTGCTGCTGCTGCAGAGGCCTCTGGTCCCAGCCCTCAGGGAGGTTCCTCTCCTTGGCAGGGCTACCATCCAGGCTGTCCTGGGACCAGCTGTGGGGGTTGATGGACACCATGGGAGGCTCCTGGGAGCGTCCGGAGCCTCTGGACCGGGTGTCGATGCTCTCCTGGCTCTCAGACATTCCTACTGCGTTCTTGATGGCCAAGCCTTCCTCGCAGCCTCCGTAGTGGCTGGACATGGCGGTCTGCAGCTCGGCACTCAGCTCGCTGTCCTGGAACGTCAACATCTTTGGAGTGTGAGGAGAAGAGCATTCACCTGCTGAGTCAGGAGGCTCAATGGTGACCAGGTGCAGGGCGCCGGGGGCTTTGCGCCGCAGCGTGCCTTGACCTGATTCAGCCTGAAGGATCGCCCTCTGGATGTCACACAGCTTCTTCACCGCAAGCATCAGCTTCTTCTGGTGGCCTGGAGGGAAAGTTCAAACATTACATCAATGTAAAAACACTTGTCTCCACAGTCACTGAGCCTGAATGTGAACATGTACGGTGTCCTCACCCAGCTTGGTGATCCCGATCTCCTGCAGATCCTCCCATGTGAGGTCTTTGACGATGCTGATGGAGTCATAGCCGTTCTCTGCCAGTTTTTTGTGGTACTGTGGGAGACCGATGGCACTGAGCCACTCCACCAGATCAGACTGTGAGAGAGAACACAGATCGCTCAGATCATCTGGTGACACAGAGGTGGAACGTCAGTGTATTCAGCAGTAAACAGTTGGGAGTCTTACTGGGATGTACTCGGGCAGCCACTCAGGGATGTTCAGGTTGTTGATCTCGATGGAGATTTTCTTGCGGTGGCCTGGTTTGGTCACTCCGATGGCCGTCAGATCCTGCAGGCATGACAAGACAAAAGATGTATGAACTAGGGATGCACCGATCCGATATTAAGATCGGATATCAGCTCCGATATTGACAAAACGGCTGGATCGGGGATCGGTAAAATGAAACAGATCCACCAGCCGATCCAATTATTTTTTTCGCCGTCGCAGCACATCCTACGTCATTCGTCAGCGTCAGTGTGTCGCATGCTGGAAGAGCGCAAGTTGTTGTTTGACCAACTCTTTAGTAGTTTATTCTCAGGTTCAGCTGCTATGTTTTATTTTGTATTCCTGTTTGCAGGACGTTACACGTACTCACGTCACATTTCTCCGCTGATTAGCTAGTCGCCCCGCCATCAGCTGTTAGCCTCACCGGTCAGCTGTTAGCCTAGCAACGCTAACTTTCAAACCGACGTACTCAATACTCTGTGGGCTGTCCAGCGTTGCTCCGTTGGTCCTCCCTCCACCACAACCTCAGGGTTATTCACCGCCGGGCTGCTTTGTCTCCTCCTCTGCTGCTGCGGTCTCCCCGGCTCGCAGCGATGCTGGATGGTCGCCCCGCTGTGTGCACGGAGCCTCCAGACGCTAGTTTGTTTACAGACGGTATACTGACCTCGGGGCTAGTGTTCCCTCCGTGCTGACTGACAGGCGCTCCATTCATTCTTTGATTTGTTTGTTCCACTTTGTTACGTGTGTCCTTGGGTACCCTGACAGGCGCTATATAAATTAAATGTATTATTATTATTATTATTAATATTATTATTATTAATGTTACACATGTTTACAATGTTCGGTAACTGTTTGATTATTTTGTCTTAGTTAGGAAAGTCTGGTGCCTTTAGTCCCTTTCATATGGTGGAAGGTATACAGTTTATTATTAATTCAACAACGGTATCGGATCGGTATCGGGTATCGGCCGATCCGCTCAGTCCAGGTATCGGTATCGGATTGGATCGGAAAAAACTGGATCGGTGCATCTCTAGTATGAACCTTTATATTCCAGTAGAAATGGGTATCAATGCTGCACAAACAAGGTCCAGTCTTGACTCACCTCAGGAGTCATCCTGCTGATGGTTGGAACATCATAACCAGCGTTGATGAAGTTGGCAGTGTACTGCTCCAGCTGGAACTCACTCAGCCACTGATAGATGGCCTCGGCATCCTTCAACACACAACCAAACACACTGTTGTTCAAACCGTGCTGCTCGTGAAGAAACATGGAAGGCAACAGTAGAAGGTTGAGTAGAGCAGAACATGTGTTACCTTCCCTTCCAGCAGCTGCTGAGGACGAACAAACTGCTGTGAGAAACTTTGTTCTGCAGGTCTTTGTACCGTGACCGTCTGCCTCCGAGGAGTCCCACCTGCAGTGACATCACAACACACCTCAGCAGGTGGACTTCAGTGTATATTCACAAAAAACTATAGAGTATATTAGTTTGAACACAAATATCTTGTTTGATTCCCTCTGCTCTGCGTGTCAAAGTGTCCTCAGGAAAGATACTGAAGCCCAAACGGCTCCTGATGTTTTGTTCGGCACTGCCACCATCAGTGTATGAATGTATGTTTGAATTACTGTAAGTCACTTTGGATAAAAGCGTCTGATAAATGACCTAAATGTAAACGTAAATATTACAAAGAAAGCTATTTATCACTGGGAAAAAAACACGTAACAGGTGAAAATCAGTTCAACAGAGGCCGTTAAATCCAGGATTATTACAAAAATGACACATTTTGAGCTGCAGACTAAAGAAATAAAACAAATATGATGATATGAAGTATAAAATTAATCTTGAAAAAAGTTGTAAACATGGTTTTTGATACTTTAAATCTTAAATTTCCTGTTTTCTCCTTTTAAAATGATTTATTGCGTTACAGCTGTTCCTCTGAACAACGCAGTTTTGAGATCTCCTCTGTTTCTGTTCACGACTTTGTTTCCACAGAGGCTCAGAACTCATTTACTGCAGTAAACGAGCCCACAGTGAGTTAAAAACACCAGAGAACTGCTCAGAGGTCAGACGGTTGAGAAATGTACATCTGAAATGTAATCGTGTATAGAAAAAGAGAAAATGAAAGAAATGGTACAAAAGAAACTGAGTTTTTCTGCTTATAACTGTTCAGAGAAATCTGATGGAACTTCTTCAGCAACAGGAAGTCTAAACTAACACAGAAGTTTTACAAACATATGTGTTGGACGTGGTGTGACAGCAGTACCTGATGAGAAGGTTCCTGCAGGATGATCCAACTGTGAGCTGATGTCTGAGGGTCCGGAGTCGACAGCAGAGGGCGCCGGCTGCACACAGAAACAGCTGATTAACTGAAGAAGAACAGAGCTGCTGGTCTAAACACAAGCTGCTGACAGATCATCAACAGCTGAGATGTGAACATGAAAAACAAGTTTCACAGCGAGGCAAACTCTAAAAGTTAAATCCTTCAGGAACATTTCTATGTTGTCAGGTGACTCTGGGTCTGATTGTACCTTGTTGGCGTTGTCATGGTGACCAGAGTGGTGCTGGAGTCCGTTGGGTGCGCTGGTGCTCTCGGTGCTCTGCCCGCTCCCGGCACTGCGGGTGCTGCCAACACTGCCGGTGCTGCCGACGCTGTTCCTGTCTCCAGCTGAGACCAAAACAAAAACAAAAACAAAAACAGACTGACGATGAGCGATGGAGCGCAGGAGTTCAGAGGAGTTCAGAGAGGATCGGCGTCAGGCTGGAGGAAGCAGCGGATGCTCGGTGTCGGGTCGCAGCAGGCTGAGGGAACAACAAGCCTGCGGGGGGTGAGGCGGGCTGGGGGTGACGACTGGAGCGACGACGGCAGGATGCAGGTTCTGGTATAAAAGCTGTGCTGGTGCAGAGCAGGAGGGCACAGCTGCAGCCACGAGTCCGTTAACAACAGTCATGTAGCATCTGGACTGACACGGTTTACAGGTTGGACTGTCACAGGATGACGTCGTCGTTACTCTGATTACAGGTTCTAAATACAATTATGTTCTGGTTGAGTATCTGAACTGACACTTTTCTTTTAGACGCGACACTCAGCAGGAAATCAAACAAGTACAAAACCTACAAAGTAAGAAAGTTCGGAGCCAAAAGACGGTTTAATAATCTGACCTGAGCCTCCATCAGCTTCTGGCTCGCAACATTTTGTAATGTGACAGTTAAAATGATGAGAACAGGGATGAACCAGTGTCGCCCTCCTGTGGCACCAGATAGAACAGCAGCAGGGCGTCCTGACAGTCAGACGCTCTGATGGCAGGTTCAGCCTGAAGCAGACGGTACAGAGTGTTTGGACCCGACACACCAAGATGTCTGTCAGCGTCACAGCTGAAGTTCTGGCTTTAGGAATTTGTGTGTTTTGTTTTTGTCATCACTTTTTTAAACTTGGGATGTAAGAGGACATGAGTCCAAGTGGGACGACACGGTGTGACGATGGACGCATCATGAAGCGATGCGAGGCAAAAGTGTTGGGAGGTGAAGCGGCGTGATGCACTGTGAAGTCATGTGAAGCGATGTACGACACTGCTGTGATGTGACGTGAGGTGACGAGAGATCATGTTTGTGTGGCGGGTCAGGAGTTGGTTGTGAGGCGACGTGATGTTGTTTGAGATAAAACGAAATGACGCGAGACGACATTTGAGGACATGAGACAACAGAAAGGCCTGAAGCGACAGTAGGTGTTGTGAAGCAACCTGAGGTCAAACAGACTCATGTTTTATCGACAGTGGTTCTGTTCAGCCGTCTCGGTGTGTCAGGTCCGGATGCAGAGCGTTGAGCGGGGCAGCGGGGCAGCTTCAGAACAGCCGGGGGGGAGAAGCTGTTGTTCGGGGGCTCTTACCATGACACGAGTCCCTGAGAACCCAGATGTCCTCGAAGGGAAAGTCAGACTGAGACAGGCGGCTCGGAGACAAACCTATCAGACACAAAGACTCTGATGGACTGATTGGGACTGGAGGGGGGCTGACTGACGGGGGCTGAGGACAAAAAGCTTGAACTGAGGAGGGATCTGTGGACCTGGTGTTTGGACCTGAGACTCTGAGACAAAGAATTCTTTGTTCTGATGCACATTAGTGATGTTACTTCCTGTTGAAATCAGGGTTAGGGTTAGAAACAGCTGTGCAGATATATGATCAATAACCTGGTTTAGAGGCTGGAGGAGTTCAGTCAGTCAGTCAGTCAGTCAGTTAGTCAGTCAGTTAGTCAGGTCTGCATGTGCTGACTGTTGTGTGTTTAATGGGCTCATTGTCGCCTGTTTTCAGCCCTCCAGCCTCTCGGGGCAGTAATGAGCACATTACAACGACACTGTAATCTGCACGTCACCATGTGTGTTCACAGAGACTTCAGTGTGTGTTCGTCCTGAGTGTGTGTTCGTCCTGAGTGTGTGTTCGTCCTGAGTGTGTGTTCGTCCTGAGTGTGTGTTCGTCCTGTGTGTGTACCTGTGCTGGTCGTCAGGCCGTTGGCTAGCGGCAGCACCACGTGGGTGGGCGGAGCGTACAGAGTGTAGGAGTCGTCGGTCTGAGGGGCGGAGCTGAGGCTGGAGGAGAGGGGGGTTCTGGAGAGCAGCTGCTGGCGGTGGGTGGGCAAGGAGGCGTGCCGGGACAGGGTGCCCCCTACAGGGCGAGACAGGGGGGAGGAGGAGGAGGAGGAGGGGGAGGGGGAGGAGGAGGAGGGGGAGGAGGTTACCAAGCTGATGGTTAGAGGTGGAGGTCAGTCATTATGTGGTATGGATGGAGAGATGGATGCAGCAGGGAGGAGACAGGAGGAGGAAGCGTGGGATGGTCTGGAAGCAGGCGGATTAGTTTCTACATCACTTCCTGTACGAGGCGATGAGGTCGTCTCTGCTCTGACTGAACAAACCGCTGAGCTTCAGGTGGAAGAACAGACGACTCCAAGAAAAAGTCTGATCGATCTGATCAATAACCTGAATTAAAACACTCTGTAGTTTATTCTGTTTTGAGTCATTTCATTTGGACTCACTGAGACACGAACATGTCGTCTGTTACTACGTGAATGTGGAAGAAAAAATAATGAAGATTAATGTCACTTTAAGCTTCATGTGACTTTAATAAATACTACAGAGTCGTCTGCAAAGAGAACGTCAGATTATGAACACTCGATTAGATCTAGTGGATCGTGGATGTGTGAACATCAGTCTGATGATGAGAATAAACATACAGACAAGCTGCTCTGAGGATTAATGCCACTGTACAAAAAACAAAGACTTTCAAACTAAAACTACATTAAGATTCAGTTCTGACGTCTTTCCTTGTCTCTAATCTTCCATCGTGTCGTCACTTTATTGATCTGCAGTTTAATGAAACTATAACGTGTGTGAGAGGTTTTTAAAGATTGACGACTCAGCAGGATCTGATGTTTGCAGCCGAGAGCCAGACAGGAAGTCAGACAGAATACAGAGACTGACGTGTTGTGGCGTTTGTTGTCTTTAAGAGAAACCCAGACAAAACCAGACCCGGTCCAGACCCGGTCCAGGTCCGGTCCTCGGTCCTCCTCTCTCTGTGTGACTGACCGTTTCTCCTGCTGATGACCTCCACGATGGACGGAGGGAAGAAGCCGACCCGGTCCGTCCCTCTCTGGGTGTCGTGGATGTGGCCCTTCCAGCGTCCGTCCACGTGCTGCTCCATCACCTGCAGGGGACGAGACGGGTCACTACGGGCCCCGGGGACCTGGTACAACCCCCGACCCAGAATACATGAGTGAATGAGTGAATATCAGGTCTCCTCTGCTCACAAGGTGGAAACTACTTCAGAGTCGCTTCAGACGGACTGAAGACGGAACTTATTCTCTGTTGACTCAGAACACGTCGTGAAAAACATTTAATCCCTCAGAGAAAAATCTCTAATCATCTGTTGACAGAACTACAAAATGAGATGAAAGTTGAGCTGAAATTCATTATAACGATCGTTTCTTCTTCACTTACCTTCATGTGTTGCTAAAGTTTAGTTTAATGAGGCTGAATTTGTCCACATGAAGGTTAAATTCTGCTCTACAGAACCGGCGGCGGCTAACGACCGGCTCACATCAGTGACTGAGGAGGCGTCTCACCATGATCACGTCTCCGGCCCGGATGTTGAGGGCGGTCGGGTCGTGGAGGTTCCAGTAATCCTTCAGAGCTCGGACCTGCAGAACGCCTGTCGCATCTGTCGAGGAAACACCCACCGTGAGACTCAGGAACCGGACCAGAACCACGATTGTAAGTACTAAATGAGTCCAGCTGATTTATAAGAAAACATTTAATCTGATTTGATTATTCTGCCAGTTATTTCTACAATTAATTTGTTTAATCTAAAAAATATAAACAGAAAGTGAACAAATGTTTAATTAATTGCTTATTTTTCTTCTTTAACCTGAAGATTCTTCTTTTACTGAAAGAAAAGCAGCAAAATCTCAAATCATAGAAGTCGAACCGGACGATGTTTGAAACGACTGATCGACTCACCGCGTTCACCACCGTCTGATATTATTATATTGTATGATATAAACATCAGATTATTCCAGAAAATAATCACCGGATTAATGCTCACTGATGATGATGATCACTGATTGAATGATCGCAGCCCGACTGCAGATGTTCCCAGACTGAAGATACGAACATCTTCTGTGGTTTATATCTCCACATTTAAACTGATGTGTTGGGTTTGATTGTTGGAGTAACTTCACTTGATTAAAAGAACTCAAATCGACAGATTGATCAATGACAATGTGGAGCGTAAAGAGCAGAAATCTATTGTTAAAGAAGAGCAGCGAGACACAACGAGTCGTCTGCAGCAAACACCAGAACTCTGAATCACTTCTCCAACACAACCGCTCATTATGCCCTCGGTCTGTTCCCACAGGAACTTCAAAAGCCTGCAGGATTACAGAGCGCACACACACACACACACACACACACACACACACACACACACACACAGACACACACACACAGTATATACACAGCTCTGTTAAGTTTGAGGCTGAATGTGAGCAGTCGGCTCTTTGAAGCTGTGAGAGTCGACTGATAAGAGTTTAACGTTACATAACCCAGAATTTAAACACAGCTGCTGCTTGAATGAGTTCAGGTGAAGCCTCCACACACACACACACACACACACAGTGTTACCTCGGAGCAGCTGCTTGATGTCCCTGCTGGCGTGCGACGTGGTGAACTGGTTGACGATGTCCAGCGCCGTCTGGTTGTAGGTGTTCCTGATGTTCACGTCCACGCCGGCCTGCGGGGGAACAGACGGGTCAGACGGTTCTGTACGTTAACTCGTGTCTTCTCTCTGATGTGCAACACGCTCGGCCTGAACTATGCAGTTTGTCCTGAAGTTTGATCTGATCTCACATCAGTGTTGGACTGAGCTGAGAGGGCTGATCTAACCTGCACATCTCCACAGACTGCTGCACCAACATGGAGACACTGACACTTGATTTTAGGAAGAATCTGATAAAGGAAACATCGTTCTTCCTCCAGACGAGCTGAACGTGTTTCCTGCCCGGTGAACTCACGTCGAGCAGCAGCCGGACCACCTCCGTCTTCCCGTACAGAGACGCTTCGTGCAGAGCCGTCCCAGACTTGGTGGTCTTGTTGATGTCGATGCCGGCCTTCAGCAGCAGCCTGCAACAAAACAAGTCCTTTCAGACAGAGAATCCACGACATGGCCTTCGTTTGCTCCCAGTGCATCATGGGACATTTCTCTCTGAGAGAAGGATCTGCTGTCAGAGTGAGCAGAACCTCCACTGGACCTGTCACACACGCTGCTTTATACCTGCCCTGAAGAGGCACATGTTCACCTGAGAGTCCTGGACCTGGACCTGGACCTGGAGCTCTAAAACCATCATATTTCAAGGGGAGTTTGGTTAAAAAGTGTATTTTGACTTCTGATGTGTTTGGTGTGTAATCTGATTACTTCCATTTGCATTTTATTACATTTCATCAAAATGAATTTGAACCTTCATTTATTTGTTTCCTGCTGTTTAATTATTATTGCTTCTGATGTTTAAACACATTTTAATTTGAAACTTAATCACATTTATTTAAATTTTTGTCTGATTTGTGTAAAAAAACTTTTCTTTTCATAACCATGTTAAAATGAAACTTCTGGTACTGACGTGATATTAATATATTAAAATACAATATTTATTATTTCTGTCTTAAAATGAGACTTTCTGAGTTATTCAGTGAAGCAGCTCTGCTTTTATTATACAGCAGCTTCAAGTGCTGACTGCACACACACACACACACACACACACACACACACACACACACACACACACACGACAGACAAAGATCAGAGTGCTGTGAAACTGGGTCACGGGGATGTTGTAGTGTTTCAGAGCTCCGCTGGGAATGCAAGGCATGAAGAAGAGACAAGCACACACACATACACACACACACACACACACACACACACACACACACACACACAGTTCATGCTCCCACAGCAGCAGTGGAACGAGCCGGCTCAGCGGTGAACGCTCTCTCTCTCTCCATCACAGCTCCGTCTGACGTCTCCACTAACTCACATATAAATATATTAAATATAAAAACAGCCTGATTTTATTGTTAAACTGATCCTGGATCAGTGATGACTGAAGGACGTGCACACAGAGAAGCAGAGCTGCAGTCTGTTTCTGATCTGTGAATCTGCTCCTCCGGGTTTCAGTTTGGACCCTGAAGACAGTCAACAGAGATCTGAGCGCTGGAGTCATGAGGTCCCTCCTGGTCTGAGCGAGGACTGATCTGAGACCTGTGAAGACAGCACGACTACAGGAGTCTGCTGAAGATCACGTGTGCTGAATCCTGCTGAATCCTTTAACTCTGCAGTTACCAGGACTTCCTGAAGGTCTCTGGTCTGGTTTGTGGTTTTAACCAAAGCGACTGAACTGGAGCTCCAGATGATCGTCTCTGTTTCACTGCGTCAAACATCCGATCACTTGTTAGTTAGTCGTCTGTCCGGGACCAGAGTCACCTGCTGGTGAACAGCTGTGTGTCGTCTGCATACTGCGGGAAAATATCCTGCTGTCTCCTGTAATCTGAGTCGGTCGGAGCATGAAGGTCATAAATACAAGTGGAATAATCAATTAATTAACAAAGATCAGGCTTGTTTTTGTTTCTGCTTCACAGCGTCCTGACAGTTGGTGTCTGTGTTTGAGACGGGTTAAAGGTCCGATGTGTCGGATCTGGACGGGTCCGCTGACAGAAATGGAATAAAATATTCAGAATTATGTTTCATTAGATCATAATCACCTGAAAGTGAGAATCCATGTGTCCCACTCTGACTGCAGAGAGACTCGTGTTGGAGCTGTAATCTGTGACTGAACCACCAGATGGCACTAAATCCTACTAATGAACTCACTGAGCCTCGTTACAGATGAACCTGAACACTGGAGGGTTTCTGACAAACTGAACGATGAAACATTTGATTTCTCAGCAGATTAAAACATTTTAAAAGTTTAAGACTTGAATGAGATATTATTGCCTTTTGCTCTGATGGTCGTTAACACTGCAGTTCCTCACACATCATCATCAACACGTCGCGTCAGATCGCGTACAGCCGTTCTGACGTTTTTATTGGAAAATTAAGTAACTTTGTAACCGTCCAACTCGTCAGTTATCGTGTGTGTTCTCTGCTCTCTCACCGTATGACGTCTTTGTGTCCATTGCGGGCGGCGAGGTGCAGCGGCGTGGTGAAGGCCGAGTCCGTGGGCTCCTTCCTCTCTCCTTCCAACAGCGCCACCACCATGTTACTGCTCAGCAGCAGCTGGGCCACCTGAGGGGGAGACAGAACCAAGACGTGATGAGCCGACGCTGCCAGAACTCTGCAGACACATCAGGGAGCGACGGACGGCGTCGCAGAGCCGCCCTGCAGGTGAGCGTGAGGTCATCCTGCAGAGGAACGCCAGAAATGATTCCAGATGTTTGGCAGCAGCCCGGTGAGTCACAACATCAGAATGTAAACAGGAAGTTACACCAGGAGCTGTGATACATCTGGACAGGAGCAGAGTCAAAGATAAACTACACTTACATGTCAACACTTATTAAATACGTATTAAATGAGCGTTCAGCGTTAGCAGCAAGCTAACTGACGGTATCTGGTCAGTTCGGTTTCATTGTTAGCGTCATGTTTTGATGCATTAAATGTTATTTACACCCTCGACGTGCAGTCGAGCTGCTGCAGCCGCTTCAGACAGGCTGAGTGAGAACTTCATCTGTATGAGGTTGTAAATCTGTTCTCAGATCAGGCTGTGGTCTCGTCTCCTCTGCAGACTGCGATTAATCATCTCAGATATCTTATTTATGAACTTGATCTTCCACTGGACTTTTTATGGCTGCATCACTGAATCAGATCTCACGTCTGCTGAATGAGTTTCCCCTAAAAAAAAAAAAACCTCCGCGGAGACATTTGTGACTTTAAATAAAGTCTAAATAAAGTTTTGTGGGTTTGAACGAAGAGTTTGGACTGAGTGAAGGAGGTGAAGCAGAGGAGAGCTGAGTGGAAACACAGCAGCTGCCGTCGACACACCCTGACATCACTGAGTGGCAGCTGAGACACGCACACACACACACACACACACACACACACACTCTCTCTAAAGATATCTGGGTGTACTGGGATCAGCTGTGGGGGGATCAGGCTTCACTTTCATGTCTCGATTAAAAAAACTAACACAAGTTAAAAAAAGGCGGGGCCACTGCTGGAGAGTAACTAAGTACTTTGACTCGAGTACTGAACTCGAGGTCAGCATATAAGATGTGTGTGTAGTCAGACTGGGTTTGTGTAGCTGCAACAGATCAACACTGAGACAAAGACAAAGATAACAGCGATGTTGACTGACTGACAGAAAAGTAACCGTGGCAACGCAATCAAACCTCTGTGTGTGTGTGTGTGTGTGTGGTGTGTGTGTTTGTCCAGCTGTGTCTCTCTAACAGGACTTCTCTCCGACCCTCCACAACACTGACGTTCCCACAGCGCGACACTCTTCCTCACCTGGACTCGTCCGAACTCGCAGGCCAGGTCCAGCGGCGTCTTCTTGGCCTTGTTGACCAGACACGGGTTGGACTGGTGCTGCAGCAGCATCTCCGACTGGACACACACACAGACGGGAAACACAATGTTAAACAGTCTACACACAGAAACGGTTCTCAGGTCTCATGTTAAAGACCCGTCAGGACGAGGTTAGCCTAGCTTAGCATAAAGACTGTAATCAAAGGTAAACTGTTAGCCTTGCTCATAGTGTGTGTGTGTGTGTTGTGTCGATGCTGCCATGTGGATAGTGTTTCAGCAGATGATGTCATCGTGGACACACTCAGAGACAGATTACAGGGACGAGGAGCGGATTTTAACACGACCCCCCAAAAAACCCAGAGACCCTCAGCAGGAGCCCACAGCCGAGACACTCGGAGGATTTGAGGCGACTGCTCACTGTGTGTGTCTGAGACGAGTTTAAACTGTGAGATTAGAGACGTCATCTCGTCTGTTTACAGTCACACAGTCACATCAGACAGATGTTCCAGCTGTCAGAGTCACGCTGACAGGTTTATCATAAATACAACAAATCATAAAAACATCTCGCGTAAGAAGATATAAAATATATCTCCAGAGAGCAGACAACAACAACACTCCTCCAGTCTACAGCAGCAGAATCACTTTCTTCTCTTCTTCTATGGTTTAGAAGCCAAACTGAGACGTTTCAGCACATAATTACACTGACGATATTTCTTCACATGGAGGCCGAATGAAGCGATCAATAAGACGTATCTGATCTGCCAGAAATACAACAGAAGAAGAAGAATGAGTAGGTGTTTTTGTTTTTTTGAGAAGCTTCAGTTTATTAATTATTTAATTATGTCCTTTATGTCCTGAGAACAATATTCATGTTTCTGGTGTTTAACGATCTTGAACTCTTTCAAGATCTCCAGCAAAACGTTCAGTCAGCCCGAGCTGAAGAGAAGCGCTCTCTGTTTCATCTGTTTATTTATTTTACTTTACCTTCATTCATAAATCCATGACTAACTTCATCTATCACACACACACACACACACACACACACACACACACACACACACACACACACACACACACACACACACACACACACACACACACACACACACACACACACACACACACACACACACACACACACACACACACACACACACACACACGTTCCAGCTCGTCTGCTGATTCGTCTCGCCGTGTCTTTTATTTCCTCAGTGTCACGATCACGTCTCTGACTTCCTTCAAACTAAAACTAAAAGAGAAATTGATCTTTTGTGAAATGACGTCATGAGTCTCGACGAGGCGTCACCTGATGTGACCTGAGAGAAACAGCTGGATCTGGTGTTTACATTGTTCTACAGCCTTTCATTCAGGGACGAACAGCTGATTGATCAGGAAAACAGTCATTCTGTGAATGTGAATGTAATAAAAATGTCAATAAATGTGGTGGAGTAGAAGAAGAAGTGAAACATGAAGAAACACTCAGATCTTTGTTCTGGCCGAGTGTCTAAATGTGTCGGACAGAAACACTCTGATCCGTTTTTGAAGCTTCATCGCGTGTTTACAGTCTCATGAAGATGTAACGACGTGTTTTCAGTCAGTAAATTCTCTGTGCGGTCTGAAAGAGTTCCTCAGCAGGAGGTCACACACACAAACACACAAACACACACACACAGTCGGATTCACCTACATTCTTCTTAATCCGCTCCGGAACGTAATCCGACGTCCGGATTAACACCGAAACCCAGAGTGTTCATTTCATCAGTCACAACATCCTCACATCTGCTCTGACGGGACGCCGACAGTCAGCATCACACCCCCACCTACAGTCGGAACACCCCAACTCTGCTCCACCCTCCTCCACCCTCCTCCACCCTCCTCCACCAGCTCACATCCTCCTCTGACCCGGCAGCAACAACACAGGAAGTAAAATCAGTGAACGTAGTTAAAGTATCGCAGAAGAACGAAGCAGAAACCCAACAACAGGAGAAGAGAGAGAGGCGACACAGCAGCTGATCACTTATTGATGAGTGATGTATTGATGAGTGAGCTCACCACGTCGTAGTGTCCGTACTGCGCGGCCAGGTGCAGAGGGATGTGTCCGTCCAGAGAGACGCCGTTGACCGAAGCTCCGGAGCGAAGCAGCGTCAGGACAGACTCCGCCTTC
>OZ023174.1:1412457-1417457 GCA_963678695.2 Diplodus puntazzo
TCTCCTTCTTCTTCCTCTCTGATTGTTGCTGCTCTCTCTGTCGACAACATGCTCGACAAAAGACGACGACTCCTCCAGAGTTTAACGATCAGATGAATAAATCAACTGGAGCTCTGACGAAGTTTCTGCATTAATTTGTTGTTTTAATGACAGAAAACTTTGATCTGCATGTGGATCAAACACGACGAGCAAACACGACGAGATCAGATATTTATGGAGTACGTGAACTCTTATTATTCAACACTTCCTGTCTCACAAGGACTCGCAGCACAGATCAGTTTGTGCTGGATTTAAGAGAACCAGAGAAACAGAATCAAAAGGCAGCGAACTGATGCTGATGTTCCTGAAACGACCGACACTGAAACTGAACAAGATGTGCGACCAGACGTCCACAGACAGACGGACAGAGACCGACTGTCAGCCTGAACCGACTCTCTGTGACCTGCAGGGCCACAGACAGAACCTGTGGTTGTCATGGTCCACTCAGGCATGTGGACCAACAGAACCAGACACAGAGCCGCAGCTGGGCTCAGATAATAAAGTCATATTTACTTATTTTTACAGGTTTTTCTACAAAAAGCCAAATCTCAAAGTTAAAGTTCTCAAATGTTGCTTTACTTCATCTGTGCTAACAAAGAGAACCGGGTCGACCCGGTTTACACGCTAATCTGAGATGTGACAAGTTATTTACTGATCAGATTCTGTTTTATGTTTTGTTTTTAACACTCTTTTTGTTTTAGACGTTAATATTAATCAATCAGTGAGGGAGTGACTTGGTATCTGAGCTGGAGCTGAATTGATAACTGTATTAATTCATTAACAACTATTTTGATTGATGAATCATCAGCTGTGTTTAGACATGACAGCAAGCCGCCAATCTGCCGTCCTTTTTGCAGTAAATTGGGGGTCTGTTCTGGTCTGCTGATTTGCTGCCTCGGAGTATAAACTTACTTCCACCTCGCCTGCTATCTAAATCCGAGGCCTCTGCGTGAGATGGGCGGAGGTGTGGATGACCGGCACTGTTGTGCGACCCACAGCTGAGGAGTTTTAAAACCAGGAAAACAGCTGATCACAGCAGTCAGTCCATCACTTCATCCAGGACGTCAAGATGAGCAACTGAACAGCCGCTGAGATCCAGGAGATGCAGCGTCTCCTCGGTCTCTGGAGCTGTTTAGTTGTGTTAGCTTGTTGTTGTAGCGGCTAGCTACTAACGGACGCTACTTTCAAATTAAAAGCCCCCCACTAAGAACCCAGTTCTAAACTCCAACGTAAAGCTCTTATTTTGAAGACAAATTCTATGTCACTGTCTGCAGCCCAACTTCCTGCTTCACGTCACATCCCATGTTTACGCCGACCTCAGAGGCGGCTTTTGGAAAAGGAGGAATATTACACCTCCATTTTAGAAAGACCGGCCGGCACATTGCCGCCCTTACGTTGGAACAAATGTGCCGCCTTTTCTATCTAAAAAGGCCTATTTACTCATTAACTGCCTGCAGCTTCAACTCCTCCTCCTGACGGCGTGTCAAACTTTAATCCTCAGACGTTGCAACTAAAAGCTTCTTCAGGTTTTCAGCCGAGTCATGGAAGCTCCCGAGCAGACGACAAGAAACAAGAAGAAGAAATGAACTCGTGAGAAAACTGAGCGGCCGTGTGTAAACACCATCCCACATCAACAAACGAAGCCGCTGACGTGCCGGCGAAACACTGGAGGATTGTGGGAAGTTGTGTGTTGGCATGTTGTGTTTAGATGCAGCGTTGTGATTACTGCAGCCGAGGGAGGCGGAGCTTCACCCGGCGAGCCGCCAGCGGCGCTGATGAATAATGAAAAACCTTTTCCTGCCTGAGACCCGAGTCCCTGTGGAGGCTATTAGCCCCAACACACACACACACACACACACACACACACACACACACACACACACACACACACACACACACACACACTCTAATGTTGTTCCTAAACGTATCACAGTGTTTGAGTTCACTGCCTGAAAACACAAAATGTTGCTCATGTTTCTGATATAAACCTCAGTCGATCGATCAATTATTTGTCAACTATTAAATCAATCGCTGACTGTTCTGATGACATATCAATCATGTGACATTCTCTGATTTCAGTTTGCTGAATGTGAATATTTTCTTTGGGTCGAGGACGAAACACTGACCAACATTTGTCTCCTGCTGCTCTGTGTGAACTCTCAGTCCTCCCGTCTCGTCTCTCAGCTGTCAGAGCTGCATGAAGTCGTCCAGCTCTTTGTAAACACTCTCTGTAATGGGTCGCGGCCCGGCCTCCTCTCCCTGACCTCTGACCCCGCTGCAGACCCCTCTGCAGACCCCTCTGCCCTCTGAGGGGCCAACAAAGGGCTCCAGCACTTGACGATGTCTCAGGACTGCAGCGCTGCTCCACATTGTCTCTGACTCTGGTGTTTTACGGCTCGTCGTCTCTTTGAGCTTTTGTTCACCGTCGTGTTGACTCAGAGCTGAAAGCTTCGAGTTGTTTCAGCAGAAGATCATTAAATCACAGACTGACGAGCACAGAGACACTTATTACACATCTGTGGCAACCTTTACTGTTGGTCTGCTCAGTGGGCATCTTCTTGTTTCCTGACTCGTGTGAACCAAAAAGTTACAACAACTGCAAAAGTCAAAATGTATTGAACGAAGAAGTTTAGAAACAAGTTCCTGTCTGTCAATCAAAGAAAGGTGATTTAATATAGAACACGAACTTCTTTGATCCAATATATTAATATATTATATTATATTCAAACGTATTTAAACTTTATTCAAAATGAGGATTTTGTTTGAGGAAGTTTTTTTCTATGGTGACGACGTTCAAGTCTTCATTTGAAAACCTCAAATCCACAGAAACGACTCAGATCAGCAATAAAACGTAGAAAATCCTGATAGTTACAACTCTTCTATTGACATGGGAGAAAAAATGTATGATTCAATTAGACGTCAGTGTGTTTGATGTCGACCAAAATGAAGGAGAAACTTGTTATTGATCTAAACATGTCACATGTTACAAAGACACTAAACAGGAACAATATAGGCTCCTTCTTTGTCCCCAGACTCCCTTAACAAATGTGTCAGTTTAGTGAGTTGTTGAGTTGGAGACACTTTATAAACTCTGTGAAACTCTGTCTCTGACTCATTCTGCATTATTTGTTCCTTCTTGTTAATTCAGCTGATGTTCTACATGAACTTCTTTCTGTCTCTGAGTAGAAACATGGAGTCTGTTTGTCTCAGTGATGGACGGGTTGTTTCATACAGAGCAAAGTCTGAACAGCCTCTGAGAGTCGACAGCCATCCAGCTCTGCGTCGCCATCTTATTGTTGCATGTTAGCATGCTAACAAATGGCTAATGCTCAGTCCAGCTGAGGCTGATGAGAATGTCTTTAGTTCTGCAGGTATTTCATCAGTAAAGTATTAAAGTTGACCTGATGAGAGGTCAGTTTAGAGCTGTGTGATATTACGATATATATCGTAATGCGATATAAAAATGTCTACCGTAGAATATAAGCCTCTGTTGTTTATATCGTAATTTTAACGTGTAGTCTACTTGATTAGCACTGTTGCTACACTAACGTTAACGGACACTACGGTTGTGATTTAATACGCCGTGTAAGGCACAACTCAACGTTGGAATGACTGTTAGATATCAACATTTTGAGATCATGAAGATGAATGTAACTGCAGCAACGCTGCTGCTTTGTGGGAGCATTTTTACGTCGTCCGCAAGGACTCGTTTACGGCACCGGTCGCTGGTCGCTCGGGAGACGGAGGAGAGCGCAATGGAAGACGAAAATAACGTTACAGAAGCAGAACCCCAAGACGGTTTGTGCTGAAAAGGGGGAACCGGAATTCCATCATTTGGGTTTAAAAAGTCCGACACCGACCAGACAACGTTAATCTGCAAAACATGCTGCCAACAAGTCGTACCAGCGACTCGAACACGTGGGAATATATATTTATCGGGATATAAAATTAGCTATATCAAGATATAACATTTTGTCCACACCGCACAGCTCTCGGTCAGGGGATCACCACAGATATCACAGCTCATCCTGAGGAGAACATGAAGGTCGGAACCACAGTTCACACATATTTCAAGTTTTTACAAAATCTAAATATCCAGGAGATAAAACATGCAGCCGGCGTCTGAACAGACGAGACACCTCGGAGTCTGGAGGGAGGCGGCGGGAGGAAACAGCAGTCGGATGTTACACGGAGGATAATAAAAAGTTTGAACAAAGAGAAATATTGATGAGGAGAAACTTTCTTCATCTGTTTCTCCTTCCAGGCTAATGAGCTGCGAGGGGGAATTTAACATCATCAGAGGCTCCGGGTTCAAACAGAGGCAGAGAAATCAAATCGGATCAAATTCACCCCAAATGATCCGTGTGATACCAACAAATAAGGCTTTGATAATTCTGACTCTCTCTTAATCTTCCCCAAACAGCTTCTTATCACCTCACAGAGCACCATCCCACTGCAGGGAAACATCCAAATGAAATAAAACTAGAAAACAAACAAGAAAGAGGCTGAAACCACACCACGTCACTGAAAGTGCTGAGTCAGCCAACAGCTCCACAGCAGCCGACAGGTCTGAGATCAGCTGCAGAGTTACAGCGAGGTGGAAACAGTTTTACAGCAGCAGAGGGATCAGAAACAGTCTGACTTCATCACTCACCCATCCGAGTCCTGGTAGTTCACATTCAGTCTCTTGGTGGAGCCGAGCAACTCTGAAAACACACAACAAAACACAGAATATTAGCATGTGATGGTGATGGGAGACCTGCAGTGTGTGGACCAGGTCCTCCAGGTCCTCCAGGTCCTCCAGGTCCCCCCATGAGGGTGAAACCGGCCACAGCGGAGGACAGGATACGTGCTCATGTTTTTGCTAGTTAATGTTGTTGTTAGCATCATTATCAGTGGACGGCTAACAATGATGCTAACAACAACAACAACTAGTTATGAATAAATGATCACAAAAGACA
>OZ023174.1:1419957-1544957 GCA_963678695.2 Diplodus puntazzo
GGCCGAACTCCGAACACAGACCGCAACAGACTCCAGTCAGAGTCGGAAAGTGTTCCTGAAACACAGCAGAGTTCAAATCCTGCAGATTACAGCTCTAAATATAAACTTCATCATCTCAACCGCCAATATGCGGCCAAAAGTATGTGGACACCTCGACATTACTGTCCTGTTAAAGTTCTGCAGTGGCCCCTCGAGTTCTGGGACAGACGGATTATCTGTTCACACAGATACACACGCCTGTGGACGATCAGCAAACGATCAGCAAACGATCGGAACAATCAGCGTCCTTTGAGGAAACAGGCGAGCGGCTACAGACGAGAAGAGACGGCTAGCTCGTAAACGACGACAGGCCCAGAACAGGTCCGAACAGGTCCGCTTGGATGTTGGCACGGCAACATTTATAGGAACCAGGCGACATCACTTCATCAAATGACGGGCTCAGAACGGCACCGTAGGTTTTTCTTGATGGGAAAGATGTTCTGGCTGGTGATCGACACGTGCAGACTGATGGTTCGTCCAATCAGCAGCTTCCCTGAAACCAAACCTCACGTGAATGTTCTGAATGTGAAGCTGCAGCAGTGAGAAACGTTCAGTTTGCATTAACAGTGTACGAACACAGTGAGAATCAACCTGACCGAAACTTAATCCGCAAATACAGATGTTCTGCTTTTGTCTGTTTTATATGATCATTAAGTGACAATCTTTGACTTCTGGACCTTCAGTTGGATCTGAACTCTGTGCGACAGCTTTTATTTCTGACCTGTTGCAGGAACAGGACCAGATGAAGTGATGAATGAGTGTGATCTGTCGCTGCAGCCTCCTCTTTAACTCTGTGATTGTGGGTTTGTCTGATGCAGCAGGTCTGTTTGAAGATTTGCTCTCGGAGGGAAACATGGGCACCAATCAGCAGCCTCCCCCCTGCCTCCTGCCTCCCCCTCCTCCCCCCCGGCCTTCAGGGAGAGCCTGGCACAGGAACACAGGAAGCTGTGGAGTGTTTGTCCAGAGCAGGAGAGGGACACGTCCGTCTCTTATCTGCTGACTGAATGAGGACGGTGACGTTAGCGCAGAGACGCGACGGCGAGCTTCATCTTATCGTCTCTCTGGGATGAAGACGACGGCGGAGGTCCGTCTCTTCAGCCTGTCCTCCAGCTCACACTCGTGTTTGGACAAAACGAACTGCAGCGAGACGAGAGACGCTCCAACAACCCCCCCGAAGTCTGGACCCGACGCCAAACTGGAGCTCAGTCACACAGATGCAAATACAGACGAGTTTTATCAGTTTGCACAGAACAAATACTGAGTGGATGTTAGATATCAAGCAGTAAAGACTCCTGTTTGTCTGCTTCAGCCTGACGGAGCTGTAAAACCTCCCCAGTGAAGGATTCAATGAAGGAACCTCAGAACAACACGGGCGCCTCAGTGTGCAGCCACGCATTCTATTCATACAAACCCTTTCAAAATAAAACAGCAGCATCAGCAATGTTCAATCAACAAACAAGCTGACAGACTAGTTTTATTCCAAATGTCCACTGGATCCAGTTCAGCAACAAAACACAGAATTCATCATTCAATGGAGACAAGAGGACAACACGGATATAAATGTTTAGGAAAATTTTACATTAATTTCCAGCAGTCAGAACAAGTTAAAGGAACAATTCACCTAGAAATGAAACTTCAGTCATCATCTACTCACTCTCATGTTTACACACACCTGTGAGCCGCTGATGACTGAAGTTTCCTTTCTGGGTGAACTGCTCCTTTAAATTGAAGTTGGCCAGGTGATGGACAGGGAGTGAAGACGGCGTTCGGCTGCCGTGTTTGCGTCTTCTCGTGTTGTGAGCAGTTTTAATGAGACAGTTTTCCTCCCTGTGTGTTCGCTGTGTGTCGGCCGCTACGTTCTGTCTCGTGCTGATTAATTATAAAAGATCCAGGTCATTATCAAAGCAGCGCTGTGATCCCCAGAGGCAGAACCCGCCGAGCTCGCCGAGCCCCCGTCTGAAACACTTCAAACGCTCTGCTATCGGAGGCCGAGGGTGGAGCGGGTGGAGGGTAACGTTGGGGGGGGCGGCGGCCATGTTTAAAGGCTGATCAGAGGCGGTGCTGTCTGCTGGTCTGGACGCTGAGAGTGGATCCAAAGTCTGGGATCTCTTTTCCCATCATCCCCTGCTGACTGACCTTTGACCTCCAGTAGTAAACACTGACGGAGCAGCGTCACACACACACACACACACACACACACACACACCTGGTACACTGACTCCTGCGTACAGAATGTTTTGTGGACTATGAAACTTCTCCTCAGCTTGAGGAGTGACACTGACAACCCTCCAGAACCAGAACCAGAACCAGCGTCAGGTTCTGAAGACAGGGGCCGTCTACATGGAAACACTTTCGTGTGTAAACTCACATGTTTGGCATCATTTTGGCCGGTCTTCCACATGGATCCACTTTTTTGAAACCGGGTCTCAGGGTGGAAGAATGAGAAAACGCCGCCCTTGCGTTCTCATGTGGACGGTGAATCTGCATACTTTGCGTATCGATGACGCCATCGCCCCACTCCTCGACCTCCAGCCATCCACCTCTGAACACCGCGACTACATGCTTGTGATGGTGCTGCAGAAGATATTGAGCCTATCAGGGTTATTGGGGCAAAATATTCTGCTCCTCTGCCGCTACGCTGAGCAGAAAAGGATTGTGGACGACCGACTAGCCATTTTCATCTTGTTCTTCTTCTTGTGTTCGGTTTCTCCGTCTACTGTCTGTTTGTTTACAGTGTGAACGCTTTGTGTGCACGTTCCGTCTCTTCTTCTCCGTTTTTGGTGAATTCCAAGCGCCACCTATAGTCTGGAATATGAACTACAGCGTCTTGAGTCGTTTACAATGGATGTGTTTGGACGATGCCGAGGAAGACGGGGGAAAGATCGTTGTGGTACGCGTGGACACGGTCGCAGTGGTCAAACTGTGACTACTCACGTGACGCACTGCGAGCACTGTAGAACACTGGAAACATCACAACCGTGAGAAACGACTCGTTTCACCGTCACAACTGGAGCCATTCAGTCCAGCAACATTCAGAGAGTCTAGAAGAGCCGCGTCATTAAATCTCCTCACTGGAGTTAGCTCGGCGCTAAACAGGAAGTTAGCCGGCTCGGCGCTCTGAAGGCCTCACGACCATCTCTGCAGGTTTCCACTGAAGAAGGAGAAACTTCAAATAAAGAGACTTTATGTGAAACTGTGTGTTGTTTGTGTGTCTGTAATGTTCAGATGATCGAGACATTTTTCACTTTCTGACATTTTCACTAAACGATCAATAAAAAAGATCATTAGCTGTAATCCAGCATGAAAGACTGATTCTGTGATCGTCTCTGTCAGAGTCCTGCTGATGGAAATGTTGAGTGTTGTTGGTTTTCAGCAGGAATGTGTTTGCATGTATTAAAATACAGAGGAAGAAACCAGGTCACCCTGTTGTGAGTCTGCTGGTGTGTGTTGTGAGTCTGCTGGTGTGTGTTGTGAGTCTGCTGGTGTGTGTTGTGAGTCTGCTGGTGTGTGTTGTGAGTCTGCTGGTGTGTGTTGTGTGTGTTGTGAGTCTGCTGGTGTGTGTTGTGAGTCTGCTGGTGTGTGTTGTGTGTGTTGTGAGTCTGCTGGTGTGTGTTGTGAGTCTGCTGGTGTGTGTTGTGAGTCTGCTGGTGTGTGTTGTGAGTCTGCTGGTGTGTGTTGTGTGTGTTGTGAGTCTCCTGGTGTGTGTTGTGTGTGTTGTGATACTGCTGGTGTGTGTTGTGAGTCTGCTGGTGTGTGTTGAGTGTGTTGTGAGTCTGCTGGTGTGTGTTGAGTGTGTTGTGAGTCTGCTGGTGTGTGTTGAGTGTGTTGTGAGTCTGCTGGTGTGTGTTGTGCGTGTTGTGAGTCTGCCGGTGTGTGTTGTGCGTGTTGTGAGTCTGCTGGTGTGTGTTGTGTGTGTTGTGAGTCTGCTGGTGTGTGTTGTGAGTCTGCTGGTGTGTGTTGAGTGTGTTGTGAGTCTGCTGGTGTGTGTTGTGAGTCTGCTGGTGTGTGTTGTGAGTCTGCTGGTGTGTGTTGTGCGTGTTGTGAGTCTGCTGGTGTGTGTTGTGAGTCTGCTGGTGTGTGTTGTGTGTGTTGTGAGTCTCTGGTGGTGTGTGTGTGTGACTGTGTGTTGTGAGTCTGCTGGTGTGTGAGTGTGTGTGAGTCTGCTGGTGTGTGTTGTGTGTGTTGTGAGTCTGCTGGTGTGTGTTGTGCGTGTTGTGAGTCTGCTGGTGTGTGTTGTGCGTGTTGTGAGTCTGCTGGTGTGTGTTGTGAGTCTGCTGGTGTGTGTTGTGCGTGTTGTGAGTCTGCTGGTGTGTGTTGTGAGTCTGCTGGTGTGTGTTGTGTGTGTTGTGAGTCTCCTGGTGTGTGTTGTGTGTGTTGTGATACTGCTGGTGTGTGTTGTGAGTCTGCTGGTGTGTGTTGAGTGTGTTGTGAGTCTGCTGGTGTGTGTTGAGTGTGTTGTGAGTCTGCTGGTGTGTGTTGTGCGTGTTGTGAGTCTGCTGGTGTGTGTTGTGCGTGTTGTGAGTCTGCTGGTGTGTGTTGTGTGTGTTGTGAGTCTGCTGGTGTGTGTTGAGTGTGTTGTGAGTCTGCTGGTGTGTGTTGTGAGTCTGCTGGTGTGTGTGTGTTGTGAATCTGCTGGTGTGTGTTGTGAGTCTGCTGGTGTGTGTTGTGTGTGTTGTGAGTCTGCTGGTGTGTGTTGTGAGTCTGCTGGTGTGTGTTGTGTGTGTTGTGAGTCTGCTGGTGTGTGTTGAGTGTGTTGTGAGTCTGCTGGTGTGTGTTGTGAGTCTGCTGGTGTGTGTTGTGAGTCTGCTGGTGTGTGTTGTGAGTCTGCTGGTGTGTGTTGTGAGTCTGCTGGTGTGTGTTGTGTGCTACACCTTGGATCAGGGTCTCACTCCTCTCATGATAACTCTGCTGTGTCTGAACGCTCTGGTGGACCGTAGACGTGATGTTTACATTCCCGTGCAGCCTGCGGAGCGTCGGGTGGTGCTGCTCAGACGTGTGGAGGTTCAGGCGGAGCGTCGGGTGGTGACGGAGGAACGAGGCCGGCGTTATCGGGTCTGCTGCGTGTGGCGTCCGTGTTATCAGCCCGCTGATAAATGAGCGGACAACAAAGCAGCAGGCGGCTAAAGGACGGGTCCATCGTTCAAACAGAGGCTCAACATGAAGTCTTCAGAACTGAGAGTCTCAAACTGAAAGATGTTCAGTGTCCCATGATTCTGACCCGATGAGTCCGATGAGCCTGATGAGCCTGATGAGTCTGATGAGCCTGATGAGTCTGATGAGCCTGATGAGCCTGATGAGTCTGATGAGTCTGATGAGCCTGATGAGTCTGATGAGTCTGATGAGCCTGATGAGCCTGATGAGTCTGATGAGTCTGATGAGCCTGATGAGTCTGATGAGTCTGATGAGCCTGATGAGCCTGATGAGTCTGATGAGCCTGATGAGTCTGATGAGTCTGATGAGCCTGATGAGTCTGATGAGTCTGATGAGTCTGATGAGTCTGATGAGTCTGATGAGTCTGATGTGAGGGCGGCTGGAAACTGAAGAACACGACTGATTGATTATCAGAACGGTTATGGAATCTTTTCCTTCGATGTTCTGATCAATGAATGGACCGATCCTTACAGTTTCCTCGTCGCTGACTCTGACTGTGATGTTGGAATGTGTTGGACCTTAAACTGTTCTGAAGTTTTTCACCCAGCTGATTTATTTGGACCTGAACTGGACTCGTGCAGTCGCCGTGACGATGGCGCTACATTAAAAGTCATTAATGATCCTGACACGTGTGGAGAGGTTCTGTGTGAGCCCGGCGGATCAGAGCAGCAGGACGTCTCCACGGGTCAGCAGAAAGTGAGAGGAGGTCACAGTTGGACCACATCAGAGGACGGTTTGTGGTTTCCTTCAGGAGGTCCAGGGCGGGGGAGGGGTTCTGAGCCGACACAAAGCTTCAGCCTCCCGGTCCGAGGAACAATGGTGTCGGACAGGAAGTGCAGAAGAGGCCCAGAGTCCAGGCTTTGTTCTGAGAGCTGCTCCACGCCTCGAGAGCCTCCGTCAACACCACACACCCCCACCCTCCCCTTCCTCTGACACCAGTCATGGTCAGGTTACACACACACACACACACACACATGCACACACACACACACACACACACACACACACACACAAATCTTAATATCTGAGGAATTAAAGAACATTCCAACCAAACAACTAACAAATAAACAGCCAGCAGCTAGTTATCAGAAGGACGCTGGTTCGATTCCCCTGGTCTGCATGTGGAAGTGTCCTTGGGCAGACACTGAACCTGAGACTGAGGCCTGCAGATCCTCGATGACACTTTGTGGATTTTTTGTTGGCTAGTCGATCGATTCATCAGAAAATAATCTGCAGATTAACCGACAATGAAAATAACGTTGTATAATAACATCACAGCGATTTTAAATCAAACGGTTACCTAGCAACAACACTGCAGCTACACTAACCGTGTCTGTAATTCATACAGAAATAACTGCATGTCAGCAAACATCCTCCAGGATCTGAACACAGAGGAGACGGAATCTGTAGTTCAGCTAGTGAAAACAACTTCCTGTCGTCTGAACCCAGAGTTACGACTTTAAACCTTTTACATCAAAAATAACTTTCATTTCTCGAACTAAACAGCAGAAACCATCAGTGTTGTGTAAAGCGGTTCAGGGTGGAGTGTGTGTGTGTGTGTGTGTGTGTGTGTGAGTGTGAGTGTGAGTGTGAGTGTGAGTGTGAGTGTGTGTGTGTGTGTGTGTGTGTGTGTGTGTCTTCCTGTTTCTATCTGAACACAGAAGAAGAAAACACTCGGCTCTCCACACATATTGTTCAGGGTGGATGTGAGTTCAGCTCCACGCCCGTTCCTCTGCTCATTATGGGCAAAACCTCCATCACTCTCTACGCCCCCTCCCTCCACCTCCTCCCCCCCCCCCCACCCCCCCCACCTCCCCCCCCTCCAGCATGTGACCGGGCATGCCTGTGGGTGCGGCGGACCGAGCCTCTGCTTACAGTAACAGAGATAAGGTGACGTATGAACGGCAGCAGCGAGAACACCGACAACTTTCATTTTCTGGAGGTAGAGTTTGTTTATTCCACATCACCTCGAGGTTTTATAATATATCATATAACTATAATGTCAACAAACTATTTAAGTCTTCATAAATGACCTGCGTGCATCCAGGGAACAGTTTCCTTCAGGAACTGAACAGAGCAGACGGACAAATCAAACTGTCAAATTATCAAGTTTCAGTTTCCATGTTTCCACCAGCAGAAGAAGCTCAGGAATAAATCTTCCTCTGGTCTGATGACCATCAGCCCGACGCTGTGAAACATGCAGGTCTCTGCAGTTTAAAGTGAAACTCTCACCAAAATGCAACCGAGGCTTTATTTGTGAATGTATATGAGTCAAACCTTTGTGTAAAAGCATAATTACGACAAAAGAGGCACTTTGAAAATTTAACGTATTTTTGTTTTCAGGTCAAGCTCATTTTCAATGGGAGTGCTACGGGCACTTTTACGATAGCGTCAAAATCTCTATTATTAAAACAGTAAGAAGGCTCGACACAACATGAAACTTTGCTCGTAGTATCACCAGGGTCTCTACACATGAACACGAGCATTGAGAACATTGTTTGTGTACACAGAGTTACTAAAAAGAAGGTTTTTGAACAGCTCACGTTAGCAGTAGCTTGTTCCGCTCGCCGCCGTCCTGCCAGTGGAGAAGTGTCGACCTCAGAATGTGACGTAACCTGGAGGACAGTTAAGGTGGAACGCTCCTAAAGCTTAGTTCCATAGAAATACAGGGTAATTTATTGTTTTGTCGTTAGTGAAAAACAATATTGACCTTGAGGTTGAAAAAGGAGCCTCATATAAGAAACAATACCAAATCAAAAGCTGGAAAAGTCACGTGAGATCTGGCGTGGATAGTTGTTGCTGGAAGTCAGAAGTTCCACCTTAACTGTCCTCCAGGTTACGTCACATTCTGAGATCGACACTTCTCCACTGGCAGGACGGCGGCGAGCGGAACAAGCTACTGCTAACGTGAGCTGTTCAAAAACCTTCTTTTTAGTAACTCTGTGTACACAAACAATGTTCTCAATGCTCGTGTTCATGTGTAGAGACCCTGGTGATACTACGAGCAAAGTTTCATGTTGTGTCGAGCCTTCTTACTGTTTTAAAAATAGAGATTTTGATGCTATCGTAAAAGTGCCTGTAGCACTCCCATTGAAAATGAGCTTGACCTGAAAACGAAACTATGGTAAATCTTGCCTCTTTTGTCGTAATTATGCTTTTACACATTCACAAAAAAAGCCTCGGTTGCATTTTGGTGAGAGTTTCACTTTAAGAACAGACGATGCTGATCCAGCGTGTGTCAGGTGTCGATGATTTGTTCCGTCTGAATCACTCAAACTGGTTCTGACGTCTCCACATGTTTAGGGACTTCATAACAAACTCAGAAAAACACTGGAGACATTTGGGAAGTTTGAAGAAATGAAAGTTTGACGTATCTGAATCACAATAAATGAGTGAAATATTTTATCAAGAATCAGCTGAATAATAAATCCTGACAGAGTTTGAGCGGCGTGTGGTGAGGAGGAGATCTGCTGCCATCAGGGAGGCTGAACACAGAAATAAACAGGACAGAAACAGGAGACTACACTCTCAGTAGTGAAACGGTCTTTTCCTGGCTCTGATCCTCGCCGCAAAACCTCCACCACTCTTTCTTCCTCCGACTGAGATTCTGTTTGAAGTCGTCTTAAAGCGTCGCTGGGAAAAGAGCAGCCGAGTCTGCTGGCAGCGCCCACGAGGCCTCGCGTCGCCTCTCTCTCTTTGTCATCGACTGAGAACTTCAGGAAACTCTGGAGTCAAATTCCAGGCTGAGAAAGGGGGATCGAAGGTAGAGCTCTGGGGTCCACATACCAGCACCATGACATCACCGCCTCTATTCTTCCCTCTGCATTCAGACTCTCTCTGCTGCGGCACAATGGCTGGCTCACATTCAACTCGCAGGATTCTGGGTGAAAAATAACTGAAAGGTTCTGAGGACGCAGCTGCGACTCCGACGTCACGCTGAGCTCCAGACTTCAGCGTCTGAAGGGTCTGAAGGTGCAGAACCTCGACTGTGACCGTCTTAAATATGCACGGGCCCAGTTCACAGTGAAAACAGAACCATTTTTAGCATCTTACCACAATTCTGACCCAAATGAGAGCTCTGTGAATTCCTCTCATGCTCCGCGGTGGGAAACGTTCTTCATACACAGTCAGAAGTTATAAATCAGCCCGGAGACAGCCGAGCTAACAGCACACAACGAGAGTTTGTCCAAAGGACGCTCAACTGCTGCACAGACAGCAGCAGAGAGGATTCTGGGTAATCTCCTGACGAATCTTCAAAGGGAATCATCCGCCAACAGGACAGAACGTTTTACAGAAGGGATGTTATATAATATGTATTTAAATCATGAGGGTCAGTAAGATTTACTAAATGATCTTCATGAACAAAGTCCAGTTTGTGCTGAAGTTCTGATGGTTCTGACAGGAAGCGCTGCAGCGATTCCTTAGATGTCGACTATCAAAGAATTGAACTGTTTTCTCAAAATGTAAATAATGTCTGATTTTTCTTTTCTTTCTGACCGTGTTGGATCAGAACCACGGCCACACTGAGCTGCTGGTTAGAATTATATCGCCTGAACAAACCGACTCAAAGAGCTTCACTGCTCACTGAACGTTCCCTCAGACGTCCTGCCGGTGATCCACCTGAACCCTCCGGGATTCACAGAAGTTCCTCACCAACAGGTGGCTTTGTCTCGGACAGTTCCTGGATCTGTTCCTTTATTTGGACCTGGATCAGTGGTGTCTGTTCTGGACAAGACTCAACCTCTTCCCAAGTTTCATGGAAACGAACAAACCAACAAACCAACTAAACGACTGAACGACCACCATCACCTCCTCGTAAGGTACTAAAAGCAGTTTTAAAGAATTTTACTGACGTTTTTTAAGAAGATTATTCAAATGTTATCAGTCCAACTTGGTGATGACTATCAGAACTTTTGCCCGTCCAGAACACATTGTTCTGTTCTAAAGGTTCCAACTTTTCTACCTTGTTATATATTTCTTACAGTCAGTCTAAATGTCTCCGTCCTGATGAACGGACGGAACTTTACGGTATCTGAATGTTGTCGATAAGTCAGTAACCCCGTCCAGCAGCAGAGCAGCAGGATCTGCTGTTGAAATGCAGTGACATCACAGCAGTGACATCACAACGGCGTCATCACAGCAGCGACATCACAGCAGCGACATCACAGCAGCGACATCACAGCAACGTCATCACAGCAGTGACATCACAGCAGCGACATCACAGCAACGACATCACAGCAGCGACATCACAGCAGCGACATCACAGCAGTGACATCACAGCGACGACATCACAGCGACGTCATCACAGCAGTGACATCACAGCGACGTCATCACAGCAGCGACGTCACAGCAGCGACGTCACAGCATTGACGTCACAGCAGTGACATCACAGCAGCAACATCACAGCAGCGACATCACAGCAGTGACATCACAGCAACGTCATCACAGCAGTGACATCACAGCAGCGACATCACAGCAGTGACATCACAGCAGTGACATCACAGCAGTGACATCACAGCAACGACATCACAGCAGCGACGTCACAGCAGCGACATCACAGGTGTTTACGGTCTCTACGGACTCTAACGCTGACAAAGATTCCTCCAGTGACATTTCATGCAGAAGTCCATCTTGTGACCTCACAGTGTTGCAGTCATGTGACGTCTGAGCCGCTCAGAGGAAAGAAAACCTGAACACGAGAGCAGAAGCTCCGTTACGTAACAGCCAATAAAGACAACCAGCGGCAGCCATTAACCCGCTGCGCACACACACACACACACACACACACACACACACACACACCATCCTACTACACACTACACACAATACAAACTACACACACACACTGCCTCCACCTATGTTCATTATCATCGCCCCGTTTTCATTTCAAAGTTTCTATAAACAGTCAGAGTTTCCTGCTCCACGCTGAGCTCGCAGGCACTTTATTTTAGAGGCCAAATCATAATGGAGAGGTTTACAAGAAGAAGCAGAAACAGAAAAAAAAAAGAAAAAGAAGAAGAAGAAGAAGAGGAAGAAGAAGACGAAGAAGACGAAGACGAAGACGAAGAAGAAGAAGAAGAAGAAGAAGAAGAAGAAGAAGAAGAAGAAGAAGAAGAAGAACCATCAACACGATTCCCGGTTCAGGAACAGTTCAGGCGACGTCCCCGAGGCTGACGGGACCAGCAGATTAAATCAAACGTGGGCTCATTAGTGAAAATGAGAATCTGTATTTAGAAATCTGATGAAACTCTCAGAGCGAAGAAACATTTCTGCTCCGACTTTAAAATCCAGGACTGAAAGTATTTTTACCCCCTCAGACAACGAAGCCACAGAGAACCAGTTTTAATTTAATGTTCTCATGTTTTAATCCTCATTATACATCTGGATAGTTTCAGTCCAGGCGTCTCTGAGGCCGGACCGGTCTGAGTCCTGATGTAGAACTTAGCTATAACTTGAAATTAACTAGAGCGATTAGCCAGTTAATCATTAATTAGCACCTCAGGTGAGAATTATGACGCTTCGTCAGACACGACAGTCAAATATCTTTTCCAATGTTGTTTGAACAAACCTGGAGATGAAACGCAGATTAATGACTTACAACAATAATCAGTTGAGCTGCGACACACAGGTAATACGCTGCAGGACCTGATATCAGCTGGACTGTTGGTTCTGACAGAGTCCATATTGTTTGAGGTGCTAACAGGTCAGACCCTCAGGTGAGGAGTCTGAGACCTGATCCGGTCCACTGACAGACTTCCTGTACAGTCGCTCAGAAATGATTTCCTGCTCTGATCAACAACCAGAGAATCATTAACTGCAGTGTTTCTGTGTCGGGTCCGCTCGCCGTCACATGTTCTGGTTCTGCTGCTGACAGCAGTGGAGCTCTGGAGCGTTTGTGCTGAGCAGTCAGAGATTCTCCCGGTTCCTCCTCCCAGGACGTCTCCTTCACATACACTGTGCTCTGCTGCGAGGAGGTCAAGTAAACACTGAGACTGTTTGTTCAGCCATCAGTCACTTCTCCTGTGACGGGTCTCAGCTCTGAACACCGGGCTGTAAACCGGGCTGTACCCCGGCTGGATAATGAGGCGGGAAGTTTCCACAGATTTGAGGGAAAATGTTAAAACCTTCAGACGGTCTGTGACATTCTGAGTTTCAGCTGGTGGCGTTTACCTGTCGACTCTGCTGTTGCTGTGTTAAATGTTTCATTAGCCGAACAAACAGACGGGAAGACTCCGGGCCGCAGAGAAGGGACACAAAGCTCTGGTGTTGGCTGACGGAGGGGCCCGTCAGGACCTCTGGATGTCTGGGGCCGGTTCTGACTGACGGGACGGGGAAGAAAACCAACAATGCTTTCCTCTGATTTGATTCAGTTTGACTCTGGGCCTGTTCTCCTCTCAGAACCACTCACAGGGATCACTTCTACAGTCGGACTATCAGACGGAGTTCAACTCCAACTAAAACCCGTCTGTCCAGGAGGCCGAGAAGTCCAGCTGCCTACGATACAGAACCGAGAAGAACCAGACCACGTTACCTTCACTTAATGCCACAGCAGCAGCTAAAGATTATTTTCATTGTCAATTATCTGTAAAATGTTGGGGATTAATATCATAGTTGACATCTTCTCAGTGATTGGTCGCAGCGCTAGTTGATGACAGCAGCGTTTTTTATTTTACAGACTTTGCTGCTGAGACTGAAACTTAAAACTAGTCGTTCCTCAAGAGGCAAAGTCACAGTGTAGGAGGAGAGACGGGTGTTGGAGGAGAGACGGGTGTTGGAGGAGAGACGGGTGTTGGAGGAGAGACGGTGTTGGAGGAGAGACTGGTGTTGGAGGAGAGACGGGTGTAGGAGGAGAGACGGGTGTAGGAGGAGAGACGGTGTTGGAGGAGAGACGGTGTTGGAGGAGAGACGGTGTAGGAGGAGAGACGGGTGTTGGAGGAGAGACGGGTGTTGGAGGAGAGACGGTGTTGGAGGAGAGACGGTGTAGGAGGAGAGACGGGTGTAGGAGGAGAGACGGGTGTAGGAGGAGAGACGGTGTTGGAGGAGAGACGGTGTAGGAGGAGAGACGGGTGTTGGAGGAGAGACGGGTGTTGGAGGAGAGACGGGTGTTGGAGGAGAGACGGTGTTGGAGGAGAGACGGTGTAGGAGGAGAGACGGGTGTTGGAGGAGAGACGGGTGTTGGAGGTGAGACGGTGTTGGAGGAGAGACTGTGTAGGAGGAGAGACGGGTGTTGGAGGAGAGACGGTGTTGGAGGAGACATGGGTGTTGGAGGTGAGACGGTGTTGGAGGTGAGACGGTGTTGGAGGAGAGACGGTGTAGGAGGAGAGACGGTGTTGGAGGAGAGACGGGTGTTGGAGGTGAGACGGGTGTTGGAGGTGAGACGGTGTTGGAGGAGAGACTGTGTAGGAGGAGAGACGGGTGTTGGAGGAGAGACGGGTGTTGGAGGTGAGACGGTGTTGGAGGTGAGACGGTGTTGGAGGAGAGACGGTTTAGGAGGAGAGACGGTGTTGGAGGAGAGACGGGTGTTGGAGGTGAGACGGGTGTTGGAGGTGAGACGGTGTTGGAGGAGAGACTGTGTAGGAGGAGAGACGGGTGTTGGAGGAGAGACGGGTGTTGGAGGTGAGACGGTGTTGGAGGTGAGACGGTGTAGGAGGAGAGACGGGTGTTGGAGGAGAGACGGGTGTTGGAGGTGAGACGGTGTTGGAGGAGAGACTGTGTAGGAGGAGAGACGGGTGTTGGAGGAGAGACGGTGTTGGAGGAGAGATGGGTGTTGGAGGTGAGACGGTGTTGGAGGTGAGACGGTGTTGGAGGAGAGACGGTGTAGGAGGAGAGACGGTGTTGGAGGAGAGACGGGTGTTGGAGGTGAGACGGGTGTTGGAGGAGAGACGGTGTAGGAGGAGAGACGGGTGTTGGAGGTGAGACGGGTGTTGGAGGAGAGACGGGTGTTGGAGGAGAGACGGTGTTGGAGGTGAGACGGGTGTTGGAGGTGAGACGGGTGTTGGAGGTGAGACGGGTGTTGGAGGTGAGACGGGTGTTGGAGGTGAGACGGGTGTTGGAGGAGAGACGGTGTTGGAGAAGAGACGGGTGTTGGAGGTGAGACGGGTGTTGGAGGAGAGACGGGTGTTGGAGGAGAGACGGGTGTTGGAGGTGAGACGGGTGTTGGAGGAGAGACGGGTGTTGGAGGAGAGACGGGTGTAGGAGGAGAGACGGGTGTTGGAGGAGAGACGGTGTAGGAGGAGAGACGGTGTTGGAGGTGAGACGGGTGTTGGAGGTGAGACGGGTGTTGGAGGAGAGACGGTGTTGGAGAAGAGACGGGTGTTGGAGGTGAGACGGGTGTTGGAGGAGAGACGGGTGTTGGAGGAGAGACGGGTGTTGGAGGTGAGACGGGTGTTGGAGGAGAGACGGGTGTTGGAGGAGAGACGGGTGTAGGAGGAGAGACGGGTGTTGGAGGAGAGACGGTGTTGGAGAAGAGACGGGTGTTGGAGGAGAGACGGTGTTGGAGGAGAGATGGGTGTTGGAGGTGAGACGGGTGTTGGAGGTGAGACGGGTGTTGGAGGAGAGACGGGTGTTGGAGGAGAGACGGGTGTTGGAGGAGAGACGGTGTAGGAGGAGAGACGGGTGTTGGAGGAGAGACGGGTGTTGGAGGAGAGACGGGTGTTGGAGGTGAGACGGGTGTTGGAGGAGAGACGGTGTTGGAGAGAGACGGTGTTGGAGGTGAGACGGGTGTTGGAGGAGAGACGGGTGTTGGAGGAGAGACGGGTGTTGGAGGTGAGACGGGTGTTGGAGGAGAGACGGGTGTTGGAGGAGAGACGGGTGTAGGAGGAGAGACGGGTGTTGGAGGAGAGACGGTGTTGGAGAAGAGACGGGTGTTGGAGGAGAGATGGTGTTGGAGGTGAGACGGGTGTTGGAGGTGAGACGGGTGTTGGAGGAGAGACGGGTGTAGGAGGAGAGACGGGTGTTGGAGGTGAGACGGGTGTTGGAGGAGAGACGGGTGTTGGAGGAGAGACGGGTGTTGGAGGAGAGACGGTGTTGGAGGTGAGACGGGTGTAGGAGGAGAGACGGGTGTTGGAGGAGAGACGGTGTTGGAGGTGAGACGGTGTTGGAGGTGAGACGGTGTTGGAGGAGAGACGGGTGTTGGAGGTGAGACGGGTGTTGGAGGTGAGACGGGTGTTGGAGGTGAGACGGGTGTAGGAGGAGAGACGGACAGTAAAGAGGAGCTGCAGAGTTCTGGAGTTCTGCCAGCAGCGTTTAAGAAAGGACGGGTTCTGTGGTGGATGATTGGCTGAGGAGAGTTTGAACCCAAACTCATGAATAAAACACGAGACAGATTCGCTCTGAGGCGGTGTGGGGAGACGTCTCCCTCCCCCGTCCCTCCCCCGTCCCTCCCCTGCTGACAGAGGAGTCTCAAACACGCCGCCGTTTTGTTTCGGTTCTCAACGGCCGGCTTTTCATGGGGAGGCGACAGGTTTACGAGGCTCCAATAATGGGACGCTGATGAGCTCCGGCCCCAAACATCGGTCCTCAGGGTGGATCATAAAGCTCCTGCGGCACACTTCTGTCAGAGGACACAGCCGGACGCTCCAGGCTGTTACTGGCTTTTGTTTGACGGTTCAATGTCTAAAAAGCTGCAACAATTTCTGTCATTTCAAATAGTTTTTAAATGAGTTCTGAAGCATTTCTAGATTACAGACGTGACGAGGATCAGACAGGAAATGAAGATGTATTCAGTAACAATATGAAGACGTGCGGCTCAGTCTGTGTCTGCTCAGTAACACAGATACTTCAGAGGTGGAACCGTTTCCTCATCATCTCTATATGACCGGGCCCGTCAGAATTATGTCTGAATGTTCTGGATATGTTCCATCATCTGTTCTCTCGTAGACTTTCTACAGTCTTTCCACTGACTGTATGACTTTAAATCAATTAATAAGCTGTGTGAGTGTGAACCCAGTGGCCCCTGTGGACTACAGGAGGGTTCTGTTCTGGTGGTTCTGTAACTGAACATCTCTCACTTATCAAAGAACGCCTCAGAAGTAAACAGAGCTCACAGGATTAATCCATTAAGTCCTAATTTAATAGAGCCGCAGAGTCACAGCGCACTGAACGAGATGCCACAGCATCTGATGAGCCGAGCCGAGCCGAGCCGGACCCCCTCCACCCTCCACCCTCCTCCACCCTCCACCCTGCTATAATACCCTTTAATCCTGGCGGGGCACCAGCTGGGAGCTCCTTGTGATTTGGGTGATAGCAGTTGGGCGAGGGGGAGATACTGAGGCACCAGATGTCAGGAGGACGGAGTCACACATGTCCTCTAAAAACCAGAAATATGAAAGCAGAAGAAGTGTAACGAGTGTTTCTGCTGCGGGGGAGAAAACGTGGCGTTTAATGTGTCGGCGGGAACAATGGCTGAAAGGCTCTCCGGTAACGTCCGAGCTGATGGATTGGGCGTGTTGAGGTGGAGAACAATGGGTGGGGGTCATGTGACGGTCTGCAGGAAGTCCCTGAGGGAGCGGACCGGCCCGTCAGCTGGCCGAGGAGACATCTACACCCGGACCGCACAGAGAGACGGAGATCTACACCCTCCTCCACACCTGCCACCGACGTGTGGAGGGTGATGTAGAAGTGATCGCACACACCAACTACACCAACTACACCAACTACACCAACTACACCAACATTTAGACGTCTGAAGTTTGACTTTTCTTCCTGGAGGCTCAGCAGCGTTACAGATCTGCCTCTGGGCTGGAAACAGAATCTGTCGGGGAATGTTAATAACTGTCTGAATTCAATAATTCAAGCATTCATCTTAAATCTGCAGCGTCTAAATTTAGAGAACTGGATTAATAATACAAACACAATAAAAACTAATAACAGGAGCCTCTGTGACATCACAGCCTCAGCATCCCGTCCATGTTTGGTGAGAACAGATCGGAGCTCTCCTTCGTCTCCAGCTGAGGTCGGAGGTCAGCGGTCACGCCGGCCGTGTGACGGTGAGAGGTTATCGTCCTGATAAAGACCGGCCTCGCTCCGGCCCCGGGGCCTCAGCGGGCCTCAGCGGGCCTCAGCGGGCCTCAGCGGGTCTTTCTCTAGGTCACTCACACCACAAACAAAACGGACTGTCAGGCAGAGAGGAGGGAGATAAAACACTGCTTATGAAACAAGTTTTATTATATCCGAGTTCATCTTCAGTCCATCCAGTCAGTCATCAGCTGTTTTTACCCCTCACGCTGCTCAACCAGCTGATTCCTCCACGTCGCTGTCAGATGTTGAACAGGCTCACTGAACCGTCACATGACGAGTCTGTTTGTGTGAGTCCGATTCACAGATCTGCAGTTTGGTGGATTTCTTCCCATCAGAGACTTAAAGAAGCTGCTCGATAACGTGAAGTCTGACGTCGAGTGCATCTCGTGCAAACCCCTGAACCAGTCACCGTGGTGGAGGTTTAGGATTTGTTATAAGTGTGATTTTAACTTTCTGTCAGTTTGCAGAACAGGACGACTGTGTGGAGCTGCTTGATCCAAATAAATAATAAAGAATACAGTCGAATATTCTCCAAATCCCAACACAGCAGCCGGGATGTCCCAGTTTCACACTGAAGCCCAAATTCAACTCTCCGCTTCTGCATCAACTACGTTTAATCACCTTCCCTCAGTGGTGAGGATCAGCACCGACTGGATCAGCACCGACTGGATCAGCACTGACTGGATCAGCACCGACTGGATCAGCACCGACTGGATCAGCACAGACTGGATCAACTCTTACACACAAACACACACACACATACGTCACCAAACTTCTGTCAAAATCATCCTTTAGTCAGGAAGCGGTACACTGGTCACAGTCTGATCCACTCCACCAGATAAACCAGAACCCGTCCCACGACACCAGCACGGGTCGGTCCAGGCTGTTCATACGCTGCTTCAGATCCAATAAAATGAGTTTGTAGCACTGAAACACGTGTGTGTGTTGGAGGTTTGAAATATTCATGCAGACTTTGTTCACGTCTGAAGTGGAGCTGCTGTTTCAGCTGGCTGTGAGAGAATCTCTGGCACCGCCGCTCGTTCAGAACCAGAGTTTTAGGAGGTGTGACAGCAGCAGGAGGCAGGAGTCAGCAGAAAGCTTGTTTCAGTAAGTCAACACCTCCGCAGCCTGTCGACTGCCTGCAGGACTCAACCTGCAGCTGCTGATGGAAACACCAGAGCTGCTGCAGACTGAAGCTGATTACAACATGGAGGAGGTTTAACACACAGCTCAGCTGAGGGGTCGACACAGAGCGACGCCATCGTCACCACGTCATACTGCACAGAAAACACCGCCAAGCGGAAAAGCTACAAACAGGATTCAGTCGGTTCGGCTCGAATCATGACGATGGAGACACGACAGCGGTGACAGTGAAGGTCGACTCAACTGTTCGGCCTACAACCAGTTTGAAAGAGAGACTGAAGACAGAGATGTTAAAGAGTAACACAGTGACATCATCACTGTTCGCACTGAGCACGTGCGACTCTCCACAGAGACGAGCTGCGACTCAGCGACACGCCTCACAACAACAGATCCACGTGTTGCTATGGCGATATGATAATCATCTGACATCATCAAACTTCATGTGATACAGACACGTACCAGCCAGGTTTCAGAATAAAAGCAGCGTGTTCTTTCAGATTAAAAGCACGGTGTACTCACTGTTCCTGTTGGTCTTGAGTTTGGACAGCAGCTTCTGAGTGGACTGCAGGTCTCCGCTCTTCACCGCCTGCAGCAGGTCCTGCTCCTTCCCCATGTCTGCGACTTTGAATCAGCTTTATTTAAACCCCGCCTGCCCGCCGCCTCCTCAGAGCCTCATGCTGGGCGCCGGAGACATGGACCCGCCTCAGGTGAGCCTCCACTTCCCCCCTCTGACGCTCAGCTGACAGCCAGGAAACACTCACAGATCCAGAGTGTGGTGAGATTTCCTCTGAGCCGCAGAGACGGAAAAACTCCTCTGCTGCTTAATTTCCTGCTCAGACTTTTCTTCTTTCAGGCTTTATTTGGAGGAGATGTTATTTCCAGCCGGGGGGTGGAGGCTGGTGGAGCTCCCGGAGGAGGAGGAGGAGGAGGAGGTGATGTGGTCCAGACTGAAAGAAATGAGAAAACCAGATCAGTTTATTTTATCAGAGGAGCAGAAACCACAGCAGCTCTCCTGTCGGCTGCTGAGTGAGACGATCAGAGCTGCAACCATCAATAAGTCTCCAGTTAGAGATCAAACACCTGATCGATCAATCGTAACGTGGTTCTGAACTACAATAATGTGATGTAAAGGACATTTATCACCGTTTTCTTTTGTATTATAAATGAAACCTCATTAAATTATCAGCAGATTAATCACAAATCAAATGATTAATTAGTTGCTGCTCTGAGTGTGAATCTAATTAATGACAAACTGTTTCATTCCACAGAGGATGACAGAATCTGTACATACTGCATCTGTGTTATTATCAGTGTCGGTTCTGATGGATCATGTGTGAAAGTCTCAGACCGTCTGACCGGATCAATTCTGTCCGTGAGACTCTGAGTGACATGTTGTTAATGATGATGTCATAACATCACGGCTCATCAGCTGCTGCGATGACATCACAGTCTGGAATCAAACGTAAGATCAACGAGGTGTCACAGAAATGAGTACGGCTGTCACGTGATCATTAATATCTAATATCACTTATTGATAAATAAACAACTGGACACAAAAAGACCACAGCTGGATTATCAGGACATATTTTATTACCAGTGATGGAATAAATGACTCTCTGTGCCACCGTGACAAATGTTTGATATTTATTTAAGCACGATGTTTGTTGACAAGAGTCAATTTTAGTGATTCTGTTTAATTCCATTTAATTTATTCTATGTTTTATTTCTTATACTTATTATATCATCATTACAGTCGTGTAAGAATCCCAGCCACACAGGAAGTGACTGGTTACTGTACCTCTGTACACCTCTACAGTGTCATTAAAGGAACAGTTCACCCACACATGAAGATCCAGTCAGGCTCTCCTGACCTCCGTACTGATGGAAAGCAGCTGGAGACTGAATCATCTGTTAGCCCTTCCTGTTAGCAGTGAACCTGTGGATGTTCAGACTACTATCACTGGATCACTGTGGTACTGAAGAAAACTTAAAAACATGATTTTTATCAGGAAGGTTCTGCACATGTAAGGAGAGACTCTTTTGGGGGAAGTACAGGGTCATCATCTAATCCAGGTGTAATCCAGGTGTAATCCAGAAGACCCGAGATAACGAACTGATTCAAAAACACGTTGTTCACATCTCGTGCATCACTTCAGACGCTGTTATCTCAGCAGCTACAGTGTGTGGAGAGACGTCTGATGTTTTAGATCAAGTCTCAGCTGCTTCAGTTGTTCAGCAGAAGGAACTTCACCTGACCTTCACCATCACGGAGGGAGGAGACGATGACGCTCCTCACATGTGCAGAACTTCATCATGTCGACTCGCTGTGAGCGCTGATCCCTGTGGGCTGGTTTTTCCTCTGATGTGACGTTCAAACAGCCTGAAGGTAAACATGGCAGACGGACGTGTGGATACACACACACACACACACACACCTGTGACAGGTGACATCAGGGCCGTGTGACCACAGCGACGGGCTGTTAACCCGCCGTGAGCTCAGAGGTCGCTTTAATTACAGCTCAGTAAACCTGCAAACACAAAGTGCTCATGAGGGATCCACTTGTGGGCTGCTGTGTAAACACTGTGGGGACATCCAGCGTGTGTGAACCAAACTCCACTCAGATATTTCACGTTTTTCCAGCAGGATAAGTGGTCGTGGAAGCACCTGACGCTCGGCCCTGTGTGGCACTCTGCTCGGCTGCTTGCCTCCAGGCTCTGGGTGAATACACGCTCGCTCTGACCATCGACTTCATTCCAACCGCAGAGCAGCTACTTAAACTCTTCCAGCCCACTGACCAGGCTCCACTCACACACAGGAGGGAGAAGTTAGTCCGAGCTTCGTCCCTGCTCCAGTTTTCTGCAGAGAACTGACATCGCTGCTGACAGTGGCATGAAAACAGGATCCGAGCTGCAGCACCAGGCCTCACAGGCAGTGTTGCTGTATAAACAGAGAGGGTTTGCAGCCGGATCACACAGTCCTCAGAGAAACACTGGTCTGGGCGCCGAGTTCTGAGCGGTTTCCTGGTTCCAACTTGTTTCATTACATAACCAGGCGGCCACAGAGGAGCACAGGGCGTAAGCAGGGCTGTCATTCCCATTTACACCCATCATGTCCCCTTTCTCCTTCCACCTCCCTCCAGCGTTTTGTATTCTCGCAGCACTCATGACAAGAGGAACAATACTCACACATTTCACTCTGACACCGCAGGGACTCCGAGGCTCAGAGAAGTCGTCCCAAGTGGAAATGAATAAATCAGTTTGTTGCTCACAAACAAGAATCACTTGACAGTGAAAGTTAAAGGGTGGTGCATGATGGAGAATTATAACATCTCTGCACATACTGCAGCTGTTTGTGCTCACACTGTTTTATTACCAGACTAAGAGTGTGCAGAGAGAACTTCCAGCACGATCACACACAAAACATACCCTTTTCTTTGATGTATAAATATTGTCATGCCAGACTCCCTTTAAGAAGTCACTAATTCTATGTTCCCGTGCTTGTCACCCACATAAAACACAAACAGAACATGTGATTCCAGGTTTTGTCTGAATCTGTAGGAGTCAGTCTCCAGTTCGGGAACACTAACAGCACTAACACTGTTAAACCGTTCACACTGGAGGTCCTGTGTTGAGTTACGCACACCGGGGGCGGAGGTCAGCAGGCTTTGTGGTCCTATTGTAACTTTAAATATCACTGAATTCGAGTGATTCTTGGTGACGTCCAAGTTCGCCGAATTGAAGATGTGTTTCTAGAGGGACAGAAAAGTCTCTGTTGTTCAGACATAAAGCACATTTTCAGATGAACTGCTCCACATTACAGAGGTGTGGACGGGCTCGGTGCGCAGCTCGGTCCGGACCGGAGAAAGTGGCACATCGCGGCCGGAGCCTGGCATGTAAACACACCGTCACCTCCACCAGCGACCTTTGTACCGAAGTTAGCCAGCGCACTTGTAAGAACAGCTTGATTAAATTCATAATTTTAAAGAGAATTAACTGATTTTACCTTCTTCGGTCGAGTGTTTCTGGAACTTTTCACCCCCTGAAATTTAACGGACCACGGTGGCAGCTCGCAAGAAAACTCCTGGCAGAGGTAACGTTATATTCCAGAGGAGTCGAGCTTCTGACGGTCTTATATTCCACAAAACTTTTAACTTCCAGTCGAGTGAGAATGTAGTTTAATCCCGGAGCAGAATTAACGTGAACTCATAAGTATTCTCAGGAGTTTAGCACTTCGTCGGGCAGTCCGCGGGTTGACGTTCCTCCAGGTTTTCCCTCCTCGCCGTGAATGCCACATTCTCTCCGCTGCGTTCTCCTGAACGTCACGCGGCGTCAGGATACATATATAGACAAGCGCGACTTCCGGCGTGGACTTTCAAAATAAACACTGACAAAGCTAAGACTCCTTACAAAATGAAATGGAGTGAATTGTTTTAACCGCTTGTGACAGTGATGAGAGTAAATCTACTCAAGTGGATCAAGACTGCATGTGTCTGACGGCTTTAGTTACTTTTTGGATTACAATTACAACTTTCGATATCTTTCAGTGAAACGTCATTCTTCTGCTCCATCACAGCTCTGAGTCAGTACTGTACTTATACTCAGTTTAGTGTCTAGTTACTTTTTGGATAACAATGTATCTCCAGATGTTCAATAACGAAATCTAACCAAAAAAATTTAAATTATAGTATAAAATAAACTAATATTAATTAATTTGATCTTCTGAAATTAGATGATTAATGTTTAATCGTCTCATTTCATAATATTTTATATCATAATTAATACATTTAAACTTTTTAGACTTTTATTTGGACAAAACGAGTTATTTGAGTAAAAAAAAAAGAAAGATTTATAAATGTATCATGAAAATAATCAGCAGATTCATTGAAATTTAAAATGATAACAAAATATTTTATAACAATGTCTGATGACTGATGCTGGTGCATTAACAACAGTGACCTTAATATTTATTTGAATAATGTTTTTATTCACGTCACATGAATGAGAGAAAGTAACATGCTTTTATTTTGAGGAATCAATGGCTCCTTTTCCGTTTTGTTCTGGCTCCCAGTGGGTAACTTCATGAAATACTCCCCGACACACACACACACACACACACACACACACCTAATCTGTCTGCTTTTACACACACTCACACACACACACACACACACACACGGTGTATCGTTTCTATGATATATCATGATTAATGATTAACGTCTCTTTTAAGACTTTACCTGTAAATCAAACGGGTCAGAACCTGCTGCAGGTCACAGTGACGTCACAGCCTGTTGTTCTGTTTTAATGGAGATTTTCAACATTATGATCTAATCGATCCTTTTGAATGATAAAAACATTATTTACAAATAATCAGAATATGTAGAATGAAACAGTTCCTGTTCCAGAAAGAAAACAACGTGTCAGCGTATAAAATGACTCTTTATTAAAAACTGAGACAGAACAGAAGAATCTCACGTACTTCAGATCTGTTTGATTCACATGACGTCACAGCTTCATTCTCCACGTCACCACGAGGGTTTAACAGCTGATTTACCTCCAGAAGCAGAAGGAGAGACGTCAGCTCGTCTCCAACAGGTCAGATCACCACAAACAGACGTGAGGAACTGATGAAGCTCTTCAGAAATAAAACCACTTCACTGAAGTTAAATGAAACATGAAGTCAGAAGCTGCTTCATCAGCTCACATGTCAAACATGTTGGTCTGTAGAGAGATTTAAAATGTCCTGAAGAACCAAACTGAACCATCGTCGGGCCTCCCGGGTCAGCGGGCCTCCCGGGTCAGCGGGCCTCCCTCCCCTGGTACAGCCGGATCAGGCCTCTCTGGTGCAGCGCCTCCCACAGCTGGCTCTCCATCCGCAGGTCGTGGTTGGCGTAGAACCTCAGAGGCTTCGGCCTGGAGTCGTAGTAATGATCCGAGAAGTCCGCGTAGTTCCTGGTGATGAAGCCGTACGCAGAAACCTGCAGGACGGACAGACAAGACGTCCATCAGTCCATCAGACCGTGTGTGTGTGTGTGTGTGTGTGTGTGTGTGTGTGTCACCTGGTCACAGGTGTGCAGGGCGGTCAGCAGCATCAGAGCTCCGGTGCTCGGCATGTACAGGTGACCGAACTTGTTGCTGGTCCTCCGATGAGACGACAGGAAACTGATGAAAACACAGATGTCACTGACGGCTGTTTAAATATCAATACAGGAATCAATAATCAATGTCAACATATCGACCAGTCACACCTGTCGGTCAGGTAGGTGATAAAATCCGGGTGGAGCATCCGGAAGTTTTCAGGAGGCTTGTGACCAAAATATTTAGAAGGTCTGAAGGAAACAGAGAGACAGAGAGAGAGAGAGAGAGAGAGAGAGAGAGAGAGAGAGAGAGAGAGACAGAGAGAGAGAGAGAGAGAGAGAGAGAGAGAGAGAGAGAGAGAGAGAGGATCAACAACAACAAACTGTTTCTGATTGATCCATAAATGTACTCGATTACATTCCACCACAGACAGCTGTGGTGGAATGTAATCGAGTACATTTATGGATCAATCAGAAACACACAAGCACAGGCTCAGGGAGGTTCTGTCTGCTCTGATCCGGCTGACCTGCAGGTGTGCTGCTGCCACCTGCAGGTCAGAACACGGTGTTACAGGCTGGAGAAGCTCCAGGTCGCTGGTGATTAAACCTCAGAGTCATAAACTATCAGCTGATCTGTAAATATACCTGCAGACTCACCTGTCACCTTTGTCTCGACCCGAGTCCACCGTCTGGTCCTGAAGGGCCGCCGCCATCATCACGTAATCCCTGAGGTCTGACGGGATGAAGATGTAGTTTATCTCCTGCAGAAGAAGAAGAAGAAGAAGAGGAAGAAGAAGTAAAAGGGGAAGAGAAGAAGAAGATGGAGGTCACTTCAGATCCAAACGGTTCTTGTTGATGTAATTAAATAAATGTAATCAACAGATGAAGAATCTGTGAACAAACTTAATTAAAGACTAGAAAACAAATGATCTGGATGATTTTATCCAGATAACTTCAGCCTGGATCAGTTAAACTGTCCTCACTGGACTCTGGGGCGTTCTGGTGAACCCGTCCCTGCGGTACAGCCGGAGGGCGTTCTTCATGGTGTTGGTGGTGAATCCATAGAAGGAAATCTTCGTCCCCACGTCTTCTTCAAATCCTTCGATCACAGCGCCGTTCATCCTGAGGACAGAGAGACATCCACACACCTCCATAACTTTATTCACAGCACCTTTAACGAACAGCTGACAGTGATCCGGGCTCAGGTTCTGCACATGTCACACAATAAAGTGCCTCAGAAAAGGAGTCTGGAGGAGATTAAAGGGATAGTTTGTGTTTTTTGAAGTGGATCATCTGGCATGAACATTGCTGTCTTCTGAAGGCCGTCATGGGCTCTGTTTTTCAGAAAGGAGCTCAATATCGCTCCAAATCTGAACTGTTTTTACTGCGAGGTCCACGACCTCAAAGTGAAATGATTACTTGATAATAACTTTCAGTCAGCACTTAATGAGGGATGAGACGAGGAACCTGCTGCAGCTCAAACTGAGAAACTAGATTCATGCTGTCTGACTGCTTCTATCTTTACAGCTGCTGACATTATTATCAGCTTCAACTGTTCTTAAACTGTGTTCGCTGTGTCACCTTTCTTTAGAAAGAAATGTGAGAGGAGTTGTCTTCCCTCTCCTTGCTTTCCTTTCCTTTAAGGCTCCCTGATTTTGCTTTCTTGTGGGAGAGACATGTTGATGAGCAGCAGCCACTCCTGCGGCTGCAGGGTGGACTGAACCATTCTGTGCTGTGAGGGGTGAGACGGGCCTCAGACAGCCTCCACTATTTGTTTTTTTCATAAGATTAAAGTCTCTCATCCGATTTATTCTGCCAATTTTAAATTTGTTATGACACTAATTACTTAGAAATAAAAAAAATAAATAAAAACAACATTTTTATTTCAGGCCTTTCGAGGGCCCCTCCCCCACTGGGGCCCAGGTAGTCAGTGCCACTTTTCCCCCCAGTTTGATGCCCCTGGTCCCCGGGTTATACTAGTCCCATGTGAATAGGGCTACAGTCTCTGACCGGTTGGCCCCCCTGGCCTGTGCCCGGCCGGTGTGTTGTATCGAGCTCTGTTTCCTCGTTGAGATGTGTTTCCTCTAGTCCCGCCCGAAATGGCCTGAAGGGTGAAGGAAGCGATGATATCATTAAACTTGACCATTACAGCCGGGGAACGCGTCCTGACAGCTTGGAGTATTACTGTCAGAAACTGTCGAGTTTGAAAGATGTGTGAGTTCTTTCCTATGGAACAGAGAGGGAACAGTGTCTGATGATATGATGATGATCTGAATGATATTCGCTTCCTTCACCCTTCGGGTCATTTCAGACGGGCCGGGACTGGAGGAAAACACATCTCGACGGGGAAACAGAGCTCGATACAACACCGGACTGGTGCCACTGGACCGGTGCCACCAGTCCGGTGCCACCGGAGGGACGGTTGTTGTTATTATTCTGATTTTTAATGATTTAGTTTCTGGACACGATCAGAACACACAGCTGGGTGTCATCAGCAGAGAGACGGAGATCACTGACACGTCTACACAGTCAAACTAGACCGGACCTGAACCAGATCCTGGAGGAACCCACACAGTGAAGGAGGATCCTGACCCGGTCTACAGAGAGCAGGGGCCTCTGTTGAATACTAAAAACTGATCCATCATATTTTATATTCCTAAACTCTTCCAGATGACTGAGAACTGTCAGGTGTGTCTCACCTGAAGACCAGGTCGTGGCCGTCGATGTGGCCTCCCTGTCCGGAGCCTCGCAGGATTCCTCCGTTTCCCACCACAGCGCAGCGCACACACCTGTCAGGTGAACCTCGCCGGAACAGACGGGAGCTGTTGAGGAGGGAGAGCGCCGCCCGAACCGCTGAGGTCCAGAACACAAACAGCATCAGAACTCTGACGGTTGTGATTCTATCAGCTGACATTAAATATGAAAATATGTTTCTGCTGCTCCACCAGCTGAACAGGTTTACCTCCGACAGGAAGTCCCTTCCAGCCGTACGGCGGCGCTCGCTCCGTCAGCTGGTCCCAGGACTGCTTGGAGAAACTTCCGGCCCACTGAAGAACCGGCACCGAGAACCTGAACCGGTTTCTGAGGAGATCATTGTTCCTCACTGCCTTCCTCAGAGAACACGGAGCTTCAACCTGCTGACAACAGGAACATGCAGGAAACATCAGCAGAGACGCGCGGAGTCAATGACCAGACTTTCAAACTGTGATATAGATCATATATATCATATATAATATATATAACATAATAGAAGCTCTGATAAACAGAAGTGAGAGCAGACGAGTCGTCCTCTGTTCAACTGGAAGTCAGAAAAAAGACTTCAGAATAAAAATAAACTGTTAAATAAATATAGAAAATGACATGATAAAACATGAGTGTTCAGAGATGTAAAGGTTAATGATGGTCATGTTATATAAATACATGAATCAATACGACAGATGTTCCATCAGCTGAACAAACCAAATGTCTGTTAAATATAAATAAAAGATCAATTAGTCAAACATGAATCATTAGATTCAGATTTAAGAACTCACCGGCTCGTCTTCTTCTTCATGAGCTGCTGAGACGTTCGTCCAGTCGACCTCATCGACCCAACCTGCTGTCAGCTGACTGACACACACGCACGCACACACACACACACACACACACACACACACACACACACACACACACACACACACACACACACACACACACATTCATACACTGACTAGATCCAAATCAGCAGAGTGAACTTTACTCCACTACATCACTGAGTGACAGTAATCTAACCACTGTGAAGAAATACTTAGTTACTCCTTTTAAACTGAAAGTAAAAGTTCAACAGTTTTACCATCAGAATATAATGAAGTGCAGAAGTAAAAGTCTCATCAGGTCTGTTTCAGATTAATGTCATTAGATAAGAGAGATACACTGATTACACTTGTAACAGATTACTCTCACAGGCTGGAATCAGTACTTTTACATGAGGAAATCACTCAGAGTCTCTGGACCAGGACCAGGACTGGGACCAGGAGCTCACCTGTCCACTCACCTGTCGACGCTCAGCTCGCTGCTGTACTTTGAGTATAAAATGGTGGAAATGATGAAACAGAAAATCCCCAACAGGAAGAGTTGTCTCCTCATGACGGACTCTCACTTCTCCCTGTCAGCTGCGCTCAGGTGAGGCGCTCAGGTTAAAGTCCATGGAGGAAGAAGCAGCACAAGGTGTCTCAGGTGACCAGAAGAAGACAGAGGTTGTAAATGTTTCACCTGTCCACAGGTGAGAGAGAACAGAGCGGTTCAGAGTGAGCAGACAGAAGGATTAATGAAAGCTTGTTATGACAGCAGCTCAGGTGAGTCATCTCACCTGCTGCTGTCAGGGCGGGAACACAGTGAGGGTCAGAACCTCCACAGAACCCACATCACCTGTTCAGCCGCTCAGGTATGAGGATCTGTTGTTTCAACAAACACCTGAGTGCAGCAGGACCGGTCGAGCCACCTGTCTGAGGAAGAACTGCAGGTGCATCCAGGAAGTAATGGAGCACTAATACCTGAGAACTATGTTCAGGTCTGTGTGTAACTGCTCACATGGCAGAGGCTTACTCCATTACTCCTGAGGTAAAGAAGCCGGGTCAGAACTTCTACATGTTGAAGTTTGAACAGAACAGAACAGAAACATGTTCAGTCTTCACTCTGTTCCTCCAGAACATCACGTCAACCGGGTCATGATTCTCTCCTCCTGTTGGACTGACTGACGGGCCGGCAGCACCGACCCACTCAGAGTTCTGTTGTGTTCTGAGGTGCAGGCCCGGCGGTTCTGTTTCTGTTTGTTACTTTAACTTACATAGTTATAGGGAGTGAAGTTCTGGGTGCTGTGGCCCGCTACAGGACTGGACCAGAATGCCCATCCTTCTAAAAGTGAGCAAGAAGAAGAAGACGAAGAAGAAGAAGAAGAAGAAAAAGAAAAAGAAGTAGAAGAAAAAAAAGCAGAAGAAGAAGAAAAAGAAAAAGAAGAAGAAAAGAAAAAGCAGAAGAAGAAAAAGAAAAAGAAGAAAAGAAAAAGAAAAAGCAGAAGGAGAAGAAGAAAAAGAAAAAGAAAAAGAAGATGTTTCTGTATTTGCATTACATCACCAATAAACAGTCCAGATGTTTTATATTCAGATTTATTATCATGAAAAAACACAAAATAAAACACATTTTATTGAAACATGTCAGAATACAAACAGTCTGTTGTTGTTCTGCACGATGACGTCTGATCAAAGTTTCATATCCGACAGTGAATACTGAGTCTGATGAGTCTGTTTGTCTAATTAACAACACACAGAAGTCGTTACACATCCACATAAAGGAGTCAGAAAACACTACATTACCCAGAATGCAGCAGCTACAGTTGCTGCACAAGCTGCTGTAACTTCAGGGGCTTTTTTCTACAATAAAACACTGACAAAGAGAAAAAAGTTGAAATGTTTTGAATGTATTAAAGAATGTTTTAGAGTCAAATTTAAAGAAAGATCTGAAATATTTCAAGAAAAAATTAAATAATTTCCTCAACTTTCTCTTTCCAAACGTGACACAAAGAGTGAAACAACAGAACCGAGCTGATGGATGTTTTCAGGTGTTGGTCCGGTGCTGCCGGTCCGTTTGGACCTGATTGAAATGTGCTGGTTGTGTTGACAGTGTGATGATGTCAGAGCTTCAGACCTGAGGAAGAAATCCAGTGAACCTGAAGGCAGCATGAGAACAATCCTCTGATCCACATCAAAACTCACCAATCAGACGCTCTCACGTCTGTACGGTAGCTACAGGTAGCAGCCCGTTAGCTTAGCTTAGCATCAAAGATTCAAAACAGATAAAACAGACAAAAAGCTAACAAAGTCCAGCGAGCAGCTCCAAGAAGCTCCCTGATGGAGCATCTTCTTTAACTCAGGCCAGATATTAGCATGCTAACGTTAGCTACACAACAATCACACCTCTCTTTTAGTCTAAACAAGTTAAATATTAGCAGGCTAACGTTAGCTTTTGTTCAGTTAGCTTCTCAACAGCTCCACCTGCAGTTAGCGGCTGTAGATATCTAACGACTGACCTCTTCATCAGAACTCGATCTAAACCTAGCAAATACTGACGTTAGCGTGAAGCTAACTTTCAACTAAAGAACATCTGCTGACAGATGTTTAACATTGTAAAGTTTATAAAATATAACATTGTGTAATTTTCCAGTCAGTGATGTATTGATTTGTGTGATCGGTGATCAATAATCACAGCTTTGATCACCGACACCATGTAAAACATTTCATCATGTTTCATCTTCGGGAAATTCGTCTACGAATCTATTTTACATTCAAGTTTTAGTGAGCCGCGTTGCCGCGGTAACAGAAGTGATGGGCGGGGCCTCAGAGCGTGTAGAGCTTCAGCTGCTCCTCCATGTCGCCCTCCGTCACCTCCCCCAGCGCCTCCTGGTTCTGCCTCAGCAGCAGGAAGATGGCCGCCAGCTGCTCCTGTTGCACCCTGGGAAGTCAGCCACAACACACACACGCACACACACACACACACACTCATGATGTCCGGTGTGGCCTTTACAGACACGAGTGTGTCACATTAAAGGACGCGTCCACACATTTACACGTAACTCAACACAGAAGAAGAAACGTCGTCATACTTTGAGAGTAAAGTTCAAAATACTTACAAGATTAAATGTGCGACGCTAGCTGCTAACTGCTGCTCTCCGTAACCTCTGCTGTAGTTATCTATGGCTGTCTACTAGCTGTCGTTAGCTCAGTTAGCCGTGCAGCTAGCGGAGTGTGTGTTTAACGATGAGCTAACGAGGCGATGGAGCTCGTCTGTGTTCTTGCACTCCGACAGTGGACGGCTGTATTTTGCTGTTTAATAAAAAAAATATGTATAAAGACAAAATGATTTACATGTTTTTGTTTTATTATATCTATTATTTATTGTAACTTATTCCTTATTATTTATAAGATGTTCTCATTAACTTTAAAAAGCTGCTTTAAGTTGATCAAACAAACTAAACAGGAAAGTTTTCGATCAGCTGATGTTTTTAATTATTTATCACTTCTTTAACTTTAATTTCTGTTTTGTATCATTTCACTTGTTCCGTCTCTGCTCACTTGATGAACATCAACATGATTATTTATGTATTTGCATATTTATATCCTGCTGGAACAAACCACAGTTACATCACGTCTTCGTTCTCACACATTTATTTCATGTTCAACATTTAAATCAAACAGAAGAAGAACTCAAAACCTCAAACTGACCTGAAATCAGCCGACTGACGGTTTATTGTTACTGTTTTAACTGGCAGACTAAACTAACTTCATTTAAATCACAGTTAAATAGTTTTAAAGTCTTGACAAACATCATCATCATCATCATCATCACGTCACTCTGTTTCTGTTAATCTTCATTTTTCTGTATTTTCTCCTTCATGTAAAATCTTGCACACAAAAAGCAGAGCGGTAGAATCGCAGCTTCCTGAAGGCACTTTGGTGTAAAGACGTCGCCGAGAGGCTCCGAGGACACGAAGGGTGAAACTGAAGAGTCGTTCAGTCGTCGGCGTGCGTCGTCTTCACGTCGGCTGGAGGAAGATGGAGACGACCGAAGACGCCGAGCTGCGTCTGAAGCGGATCATTCAGGAACTCTGAAGAAGAGACGAGACAGAAGTTCTGTTCAGATCAGAAACATGAAATATGATTTTTAATTGTTAACTTTTAAAGAAGCAAAGCAGCGAGTTTGATTCATCAGAACGCCTAAAACATTCGAACTTGTGTTGAATGTGTCACCTCGCTGCTTTGATCCTTTAAAAGTTTTAATGTCACACTGGATCATTAATCAGTAATTAGTCACGAGAGAATGAAGGTTGTGAGCAGAACTGCTGCTGCTCGATGCAACACAGCGACAACTTTGTCTCCTAGAAATTAAATTTAGGGGAAAATAAAACGTTTAACCTTTAAAGGAACAGTTCACCAAAAATCTAAACTCAGTCATCGTCTCCTCACGTGTTGCTGAACACATCTCTGTTTCTCTGTGACGCTTCAGACGGACGACTGAAGCTCAATATATTGGGTGAACTGTTCCTTTAAGTCCTCTAAAGGAACCATAAGAACACTGATCCCGGGTCAGCTGCTCAGCAGAAGTTGTAGGAACAGTAAATGTTTGAAATCAAACAATATCACAAATGTGAATCTGAACTTCTCTCTCAAAGTGATCCATAATGTATTCAGACTACATTTGTGTAATGTAATGGATTACTTTATTCTGTAGAAAGTAATCTGACCCGACTGATTCAAAGGAGTCGGAGCAGAACTCAGACTTGTTACTGCTTTAATTTAAAGGTGCAATATATAAAAATATGAGAAGAATATTAGAATATAAAATACTGCACGGCTAACTGAGCTAACAAGCTAACTGAGCTAACAAGCTAACAGTAGCTACAGCTGTGGATGTAGTCAGCAGCTGCTCTGCTCATCGCTGCTCCCTGCAGGAGTTTAACAGGTGGTTCATTCTGACATAATGCACCTTTAACTTCTTATAACTGCAGCTACTGGTGTGTGTGTGTGTGTGTGTGTGTGTGTGTGTGTGTGTGTGTGTGTGTGTGTGTGTGTGTGTGTGTGTGTCACAGGTTTCAGGTCTGAGCAGCAGCACTCACCGTTAGCTGAGGTGTTAGCAGGTAGCATGCAGGGTTAGCAGGCGAGCAGCACAGCTGGACAGCAGCTGGAATAAATAAATGAAGGTAACAGAAGCGAGCGCTCGGTCCTCAGAGACCAGAACCAGAACCAGAACCAGAACCCAAGCAGCACCACATAGAGGCAGCGACTGAACGTGATGAGGGAAACACAGCGGTTTGTTCTGGAGGATTCCTGAGTTTGATCATCGTCTCTGTGATTAATATAAATGTCAGCAACTTCAATCTAAAAGTTCTGAATTTTAAAGACTTTTAAAGTTTGGATTTAATAAAATAAATAGCCAGATGTCATATTTAACATGTTATTATGTTTTTATTCACATTTTAAAACTTGTGTTTGATGTTTTTCTCTCCGAATAATAATTCAGACATCACAGCGTGCCAATAATGAGATTTAAATACATTATATTTCATTATATCATATGATATAATATTATATTACATTATGTCATATGACACAATATTAAATTACATTATGTCATATGATATAATATTAAATTATATCATATGATATAATATTATATTACATTAACGTCCTGCTTCAGGTGAAACACCTGACTCGGTCTGTGATCAGTGTGTAATGGCGGTGTTTGTCCTGCAGAGGGCGCTCACACACAGCAACGCTTCATGATGACGTCATTCAGGAGCACTTCACTGGGCTTCAGTTAAACAATTAAAGGCTTTTCAACCCGTTTATTAAAGGTTTACCAACATCAGCTCAGACTTTACTGTAAACAGTTAATTACTAAACTAAAGTATTAAATCTGTTCTGATTCTGTTTCATCTGATATTCAGTTTGTTTTGTGGCTCTGAAACATCTTTTTATTCTTAAACTGCTTTAAAAAGTAAAATAGTGTGTTTATTGTTTTCCTGCAGACTTGAAGAGTAAAATCACTTTACAGAACAGACGACTGGACAAAGAAGAGTTTTCTGTGAAATGATATTAATATATTAATATCCAGAGTCTCAGTAATAACAAACAGAACTGTTCTGATACAAACGTCTCAGCCCACAGAACCAGACTGAACCCAGTTCAGCTGCTGGACGCAGAACTGACTGAAGTAAAAGTAGGTCAGAACAATCAGGAATGTAGTGAAAGTATTGAAAATAAAAACTGTTCTGCACAGACCCACGTTAATGATTCTGCTGATTGATTGATTGAACATATCAGGTTTCACTTCCTGCTGCAGACGTACTTCACACCGTCAGCAAACTCAATTACAAGCTCAACCTTTAAAAACAGTAATTTTCTAAATGGACTATTGTATTGAGTTTTCCTCCCTGTTTATAAAAAACATTAAGTGTTTTATTTACTTCCTGCTTGTCTTATTTACTCTCTGCTTGTTTTATTTACTTCCTGCTTGTTTTATTTACTTCCTGCTTGTTTTATTTACTTCCTGCGTGTCTTGTTTACTTCCTGGTTGTGAACGCTGCTCGTCCTGATGAATGCCTCAGTGTCTCAGAGCGTCTCCTTTGTGTTCCCTCTTAAAGCCTGACGAAGGTTCCTATAGGATCCTTTGTGGGTTCTGTATGGACGTCTCAGCGCCTCTAACAACACATGACCCACATCGGCCCGTCTTCCCTCCTTTGTCCCCCCAGTGAGTGTGTTCTGGTGAATACTGAGAGGATCTGAGACGTCCTCCATCTGTAACAGAGTACGACTACACAGTACTGCTGCAACAGCTGGCTGGAAACAGATGAACCATGTGACCCAGTTACCAGGAGGAGGATGAAGAGGAGGAGGAGGATGAAGAGGAGGAGGAGGATGAAGAGGAGGAGGAGGAGGATGAAGAGGAGGAGGAGGTCAGTGAAGGCACCACAGGGAGGACAGGTGGACTGATGAGCAGGGATAGACTGATAACAGTTTGATGAGTCATAGTTATGATTATTAAAGTCGATTAAACTAAAACTTCTGTAATTTAAAATGTCAAAACAAACTGACAGAAATCAAACAAAACTTGTTTTATGTTTCTAATTTGTAGAATTTATGTTTGTTTCGTATTTTCTGTGAATTTTAACTTCTGAACTTCTAAAACAACTTTTATAAAACAGATGTTGTAGCTAACTGGTGCAGCTGAGAGGCTGTAAACTGACCGACAGACAGAAAACAGACAGATAACAGACAGATAACAGACAGACAGACAGACAGACAGACAGACAGACAGACAGACAGACAGATAACAGACAGATAACAGACAGACAGACAGACAGCAGGAGCAGGAAGAAGAAAAGAGTTATTCACTTACAACTAATTCCATTTTCATCTACTTCATACTTCACTACAATCCACTACATTTAACTGATTACTTTAGTTACTTGTTACTTTACAGATTACATTCAATAATGTATAATATAAATTTAATCTACTTTACTTTTACTCGAGCGTGACATTTTGGTACTTTGAGTATTTCTGCATACTGAGTACTTTTACTTTATAACTTTAAGTATATTTTGATGATAATGTAAATAAAATCCGTTTCTCTCGAAAGATTTCATGTTGTCAAATTCAGCAGTAAACATAATGAACAAGCCCCGCCTCCTTTCTTATCGACCAATCACAGCGTGGAGCAGGTGTGATGTCACACTGTTTCAGAAAGTTACAGAAGTGGTCGGACACAAAAACTACATTATATATATATACATATTTATTTATTTATTTATAGAGTCACAAGAACTAACTTATTATTAATTATGTTTTTAAATGTTCTGTTTAAACTCGTGTTTCATTTTTTTTCTTGTTTTAAAATATTCACAGTAAACAGATCCATGATTCTCTGGTTCTGTTCAGAGAGACATTTAGTTTTTAGTTTCATATGAAGAAATAATAAATAAAATCAAATTTTTCTATGAAAGAAAATGAATATAATCGGTAGAAAACACATAAAATCTGTGAGTCATCAGTCGATCCGTACTTGTCGGGGTTCTGTGGGGTTCTGTGGGGTTCTGTGGGGTTCTGTGGGGAGGACTGGAGGTCCGGGAGTGACTGGAGGATTATTGAATATAAACGTCACCTACCAGGTCGTTCTAACACCCTGACAGCTGCTGGGTCATTACAGAGAAGTAAAATCAGACGTAAGCTCTATCCTGAAAGATAAAGGTGGAGCAGGTCAGACACTCGACACGTGAATCATCCAGAAACACCGAGATCCAAGATCCAGCTGACCTGGAGTCAGCCGGCCAGACGATGGACCGGACAGGACCATATTTTATATTATATTATATTATATTATATATATATATATATATATACATATATATATATATATATATATATATATATATATATATATATATATATATATATATATATATATATATATATATATATATATATATATATATAGGGGACTGAAACTGACAAAATAAAAAGTATAGAAATATGTCTGTATAAATAAATGAAGTCACCATTAAACACACTAATAGAAATAAAAGCCATGATGATAAAATGTGACATTAATTAATTTGCTTCTGTATTAATTCACCTGTTCAGCTGCTTTCTGATTTAATAATATATATATGAAAACGTATTTATACAAAGGTCATTTTAAAACAGAAGCAAATTAAAACAAATGTTATGCAACATTGTATTAATTAATAATCAATATCCATTATTGGACACATTAAGTCACATTTTAACTCCATACAGGATGAAAAGTAACTGTTTCATGAATTATTTAATTTAAAGAAGGTTATAAATGTTTAATATTTATTTTTGATGCATTTAATGGTGCTTGAAAATATTTACTGAGACGTTTATCTTTAATTTTGCAGCTTCAGTCGTTGACTTTGATCCTGAACATCAGAACTAAACTCTTCTGGAAAACATTATTCAGCCTTAAAATCATGTTTCTGATCCAGATCTTCATCGTGCACGTTCACAAGTAATCATTTAATCATGTTTTAAAATCATAAATCAAGTTAATTTAAGCACCAAACTCGTTTCTGGGATCTACAACTTAAAGGAACAGTTCACACAAACGGCCTGAAGGTGAGCAGATGACTGAGGTTTGAACTCTTTATGTTTCACTTTTCACACTCGAAGCAGCGACGAACACGGCGAGTTAAACATGGTTCACAGAGCTGAGCGAGTCTGCAGGAGCTGTGTGAGGGCAGCTGGAATGAGGAAGTTGGAGGCCGTTCAGCATCGAACTCTTTCCCTCTGCTGCAGAAATATTTATTCGTCTGTGAGGTCATTTGGCCCCGAGACACATCTCAGACTGAGACGAGGAGGGAAACATGTTCCACACAAAGACAAAGACGCTTTCCCTCAGCAGGAACTCAAACGCAGCGCTGCCAGGCCACAGAGACGCTTTAAGAGCCGCCTCCAATCAGAGCAGCTGCAGACGATCACTCCCTGACCGACAAACTACACTGAACCGCGTCTCCTCCTCGCTCGCCCTCTTTTCTTTAACTGGGCTGAACACTCGGTCCACCTTCAGGCTCTGAACAGAGACGATACGTAACAGGATTATACAACAGCTCCTTGTCCTCAGAGTCCGGAGCTCCAGCCAGACTGAGAAATCCGTCATCTTCACACATTAATGTAAAACTAAGATAAGAACAAATCAATTATTGACGAGGACAAACATCCTGACGTGAAGCTGCGTGACCTGAGAGTCGTGGTGAGAAGACATGTGACCGACGGAGACGTCGGCCATCTTTTCTGTCGGCTGCATGCAGAGGCAGAAGACTTTAAAAACAAAAGCTAAAAGAATATTTTTATAAATGTCTGTCTGCCTTCATGAACAAACAAAACGATACTCAAAGAAATACCTGATTATGCTAAGCTAACTAACGTTAATTAGCATAACTTTTCATGATCTGATGTATGTTTTGTTTTCATCACAAGTCAGACATGTCGATCGTTCTCCAGACGACTTCTTCTACTCTGAACGGCTCAGATATTAGCATGCTAACGTTAGCTTCGTCTTGGCTTGTTTCCGTTAGCAACACAACAGTTACACCGTCAGGTGGTGGCGTTCAATATTCAGTAAAAATCTCGTTGTAAGAACAAGTTAGTGAGCTGCGATCTGTTTTCATTCACTGATGATAAAACTAGCTCAGTAGCAACACTGAGGTTAGCATTAAGCTAAGTCTGAATGAAGGTCTTTGTGTGGAGTATTTCTACTCTGTGGTGTTTCTACTTCTTCCACCAATGTTGAAATCAAACTACTGATTTTCTTTACCCAAAAAAACAAAAACAAATTTGGTGTCACGATTAGAGCCGCTGGATGGAAATGATATCGGTTGTAAGAATAAGCTAATGCTAGCTTTGCTAATTTGTTGTGGGGTTCAAAGTAGAGAGGCAGACGCAGGAAATCACGACGTAAAGTAAAAGTGAGGACACAACATCAGTTCATCAGTCTGTTTTTCCTTCAGTTCAGACTAAATTAATCTCTTCAGCTGCGTGTCGTTCATCACGCTGCAGCTTCAGCAGTTTCCTCTCATGCCAGCTGCTTTCTTGCTTTTCATGCAGGCAAAGGAAGAAACAAACATAAAACAGGGCAGCGAGCAGGACATGCATCCATCAGGTCCGACATGACGTCAGACATCAGGTCAGACATGATGTCAGACATCAGGTCAGACATGATGTCCGACATGATGTCAGACATGATGTCAGACGTGATGCTGTGGGAGGCTGACGGGTTAAACTGACCTCTGCTCCTCCTCGATCTCCTCTTTTGTCATCAGCGTCTCAAACTTGCTCTGTTTCTTCCCCGGGGTGAACGTCACTTTATCTTCAGCTGCAGCCACATCTGACACACAGGAGATACACAGAGGACACACAGTTAGCCGACCCGACCCGGTTCAGTCAGCAGTCAAACATTCACAGCAGAGACTTTAGAGGATCCAGATGAGTCAGGTGTTTGTTTTGAGTGACAGCAGGATCGCACATCAACCAGAGACTCTGAAAACCTCTTTACTTATTAAAGAAGTATTTTCACTTTTGGTTCTTTTATAAATTTACTTCACTATTTCTTCTGTTTTAGTCGTATGTGAGCAGACTGTAACGTGACGTGGAGCCTGTTGTCTTCTGGACGAGCTGTTAATGCTGCTGGACTGTTAAAGTCTTTGTGAAGGACTCAGTTCTGTGAGGTTCTAGAGTGTCTGGTCTCAGCGCCTCGCTCCAGAGTCCGCTAACATAAACCGACCGACCCGACGAGCAGCACGACACGGAAGCTCCACAGTTAACTTTAGTTACAGATCAGAATACTTATTTAACCTCGTGTGAGTGTGACGTGTTCGCTAAGCACAAAGTTAACGATCACACACACAACACACACTGTCTCTCACACACACACACACACACCTGTTGTTCCACCTGTCGTGTCACAGGTTGGAGGGACACAAAGCAGATTGTCAGTCTGGACGGCGGCTGTTGTTCTCGGCTGCCAAGTGCTTAACTGACTGTTCAAGATTAAAAGCAGATGGCTGCTGCGCCCACACACACACACACACACACACACACACACACACACACACACACACACACACACACACACACACACACACACACACACACACACACACACACACACACACACACACACACACACACACACACACACACAGGAAGTGAGCACCTGGTCCGTTGTCTCGTGTTGTAACTTCACATCCTCAGAACTGTTTAATCTGGAGGATCTTCTGCTCGGTGGATTCGTGGGATTGTATTGATATTTTTCTGTGAATGTATTGATTATTAATATATCTGTTCAGTCAGACGTGTCAGAGCCGCCTGACTGCTTCTTCTTATCAGCCGAGTGCAGTCGCTGACGTCGGCTGCTACCACAAGCTGCTGAACGTTCAAGTGGACAAAGGAAGCTTCTGATACGTATGGATCCAATTGGACATGTGACGCGGGGGAAGAAAGGTTCTGTCAGTCAGTCTGTCAGTGGACCAGCTGCACATGGCGACTGTTGTTCTGACGTCACGCTCACAGCAGGAAGCTCAACGAGAAGGAACGTTTAGAAATAACAGAAATGATCAACAGAATGTAAAGAAGTCGTAGTTTGGACACTTCTGTGTGTTGCAGATATCTCCTGAGATTAGCATGCTAAGCAACTAGCATCTGGTTCCTGCACTCCAAGTCTGGACTGCTAGCTGCAAGGCTAACTGAGCTAAGGCAGCTACAGTTAGCAGTTTGTTTTGGTCGTTAGATGCTAGCATCAACATGACGACGACGCTCTGCAAGCCGTTTCATTTCTGTTCGATGAACTCAGTTGGACCCAAACAATAAATCTGTAGGTCCGTTTAGTTTGCCTCGATGAATTTGAATCCGTCACATCTGGACGAGACCGGGTCGGATTAATGAGACCGGGTCGGATTAATAAAACCGGGTCAGATTAATGAGACCGGGTCGGATTAATGAGACCGGCTGTGACGCGGTGAGTCAGAACTCAGAGGTCGGTATAAAATATCCAAACGCTCTAAATAAACTAAACACACGTCCACTCTGAATCTTACCGCTGTTGGTCTGTTCTGGTTCTGGCTCTGGTTCAGGCTCAGGTGCTACCTCAACAACAGGTTCAGGGGTCGGCAGGCGGTCTTCTGTGATTTCAGGGATCAGCTCAGGTAAGGACTCCTCCACGACAGGTTCAGGTTCAGATACTGGTTCAGACTCAACCACAGGCTCTGGATCTGCCTCTGGGACAGGTTCTGGGAGGGGTTCAGGTACTGACACTGGCTCTGGTACAGGTTCTGGCTCTGGGATGGGTTCTGGTACTGCAGCTACTTCTTGTGCTGCAACTGGTTCTGGAACAAGTTCTGGTTCTGGGACAGGTTCTGGGACTTTTACTGGCTCTGGAACAGGCTCAGGAACTGGCTCTGGTGCCTTAACTGGCTCTGGAACTGGTTCTGGAACTGGTTCTGGTGCCTTAACTGGTTCCGGTGCCTTAACTGGTTCTGGTTCCTTAACTGGTTCTGGTTCCTTAACTGGTTCCGGTGCCTTAACTGGTTCTGGTGCTTTTACTGGTTCTGGAGCAGCCTGGAGAGACAAACGGTTTCAAACAGTTAACTTAAAACATCAGAATGTGACGTCATCAGGTGAACACAGTCTGCGGTTCTGCTCATCAGTTGAGGTGCTCGTTGTCATGGGAACCCTCTGCTGACAGCTGATTGGCCGGCTGACCTCTGACAGACAGACTGACTTCTGTCAGCTGCAGGTCCTCGTCGAGGATCAGCCGCCGTCTGCCGCTGACACCAGAACAAACTGAACCCACTTCAACCTGTCACACACACACACACACACACACACACACACACACACACACACACACACACACACACACCTGTCTGTCTCCTGTAAAGTGCTGACTCGGCACTGATGGACATTTGAGCTCCTTCAGCTCGGCGCCGTGACACAAACATGGCGGCTTCACAGCTTCAGACTCTTTAATGACGCGTTCAATAAAAACAGAAATCCGAAGACTCTTTTTTATTCCTTTAAACCCTCAGAATCGTCTGGTCTCAAGTAAAACAGCTGGTTTGACCCGTTTCATTAGAAGCCGGGTCCAATTATGTACAAATATGAGTTCTCTTTTCATTTTTATTATTCTTCATCCTGTTGGTAATGACGGTTCTTACATGCTGTGAAACTGAGGACATGTTTAGATTAGCCTGTTAGCATGGAGCTAACTTCTAGCTCCTGTTGGCTTCATTAAACAACGACAGCAGAAAATTCAAAGAAAATCAAAGATTGTAAAATATCTTTTTTTTTTTTATTCTGATTAGCTTCTAAATAGCTTTAATTAGCTCCTTTATCTTAGAGTTAGCTGCTCCTTTAGCTTCAAGCTAGCGGTTCTTTTGGCTTGGTATGATCTTGTTTTGGGTCCGTTAAGCGTCGATCCTTCTGAAAACACGAACATCGTTCTGTCGACCCGTCCTGTTGGTGTGTTGGGAGTTAGCAAGCTGAACGTTTGTTTGTTGGTCTCTGTAGTTTAGAGTTTCCTTATTCTGAGTCTTAGCTTGTAGTTAGCGTCGAGGCGTCTCTTCTGCCGACCACAGGATGGATTGGTGACTCGTTAGCTCACAAGCTAGCCAACAACATGTAACTTTGCATTGGAGTTGTAAGAAAGTGGCTACATGTTTCCCCCTGCTCCCAGTCTTTGTGCTAAGCTAGGCTAAAAACATCTCTGCTGACATGAAACAGAGATCAACCTGTCATCCTGTGGTCACATCATCACCAGCAGAGAAATATCAGGACCAGGAGACGGACTGCAGAGTTCTTGTCTGGTCCAATCAGTCAAATCCAGCCTGGACCCGGTCAGGCACCACAGTTCAGCCACTGATGACTCACTGCAGTGACAACTGGTGGCATCCTGGGAGGTCAGACAGTGAATGCATCCGTCCTGACTGTATTAAACGGATCCCACCGGACCCTCTGCTGCCAGCCGGGCTTCTTAATCCCACAGCCGCCGCCCTCCGACAGGAACACCTCCTCAGCCTCTGAATTCCTGAGCCGTGAAACACCAAAATAATCTCAACAGCAAAGTGCCGACTGGCTGAAACAATGTGCTTCTAAACGCAGCGTCATTAAATCACTGTGTGAGTCAGCGGGATGATAAACCGAGGCCCGGCTGCCTGCGCCGGCCTAAATTGGTCAGATGTTTGTTGGGTGAGTAAATCCTGCATGAGATCATCGTTACAGCTCTGCCCCGGGGAATAAATCAATCAAGCATCATTAGAGAGATTATGAAAGCCCATTTCTGCTGGAAACAGATGACTGGATGTTAAAATCATACGTTCCCATCGTGAGAGAGACTTTAGATGTGAAGGTGTGAGAGAAAGACTGAAGGAAATATTAAGATATGACAGAAATCAAGATTATGAGACACAACACCATAATTATGTTCTATCTGTAGATAGATCGTGATATTCCTCATTCAATCTGTCAGCTGCTGCATGAAGACTATAAAACTCTAAATAAAGATCAGAACAATAGCATCTTTGTTTCTCAGAAAGTCAAAGTGAAATCAAGAACAAGTACAGAGCAGAGCGTGGACTCGTTTGGCAGAGCGAGCGGTGCTGAAGTCCTCTCAGCTTCGCAGCTCGGAGCGTTTCCTGGATAATCACATCTGATCTGTAACGTTACACTGAGTGCTTCACTGCTAAAAGCCATTTTAGCTCAGCGGCAGGCGCAGAGGGAGAGCATCAGGTCTCCGGGCACGAGGCGAATGTACAGAACAACCTGAGCAAACACCGAAGAGGAAGCAGATCCGGTTGGTGCAGCGCCTGAGGCCCGGCTCAGAGAGCTGCACGACCCGACCCGACACTTTATCCTGCGTTACTGCAGACGGTCAGTCGGCGAGGCCGGTCGTCACTCTGAGTCTTTCTTTAAAAACAACAAGTGAAAATCCTGAAAAATGTGAAATCCTCCTCTGTGCTCTGAGCTCCCTGTCCGAGCTAACTAAGCTAACTAGCTGAAGGCAGCTACAGTTAGCTACAGTTAGCAGCAGTTAGCAGCAGTTAGCGGTTACTCTGGTGCTGCTAGAAATGAACACACAAAGCTTTATTTCAGAGATGAAGACTGTTTGCTCAGCAGATGTTTCACTCGTTGATCTTTGAGTTACTCTCAAATGTTACAGTGGACGTTAGCATGTCGTCCCAGAGATAAGCTCCGCCTCCAATGTGCGATTCTGACAAGACCGGCCCATCTCCGTCTGTCAGCCGCCGGCTCTGTTGGTTACGTTCTCTATGCTGGACTCAAACTGTGAACTCACACAGTACCTCTGGTGCTGTTCGCTGTTCTGACTCGGAGGTTCATTAGCGGTAGTTGTCCTGGTAAAAACACCGACCTCTTCGGCCTCGTCACTCGTCCTACTACAAAACATCTGGTCTACATGATGTCATGTCAATGTATCAATTCATCATAAATACTGATATATTTATATTTCATATAATGAGCAGAGAGGTTTCACTGATGGCTTTAATAGTTTCAACATGTTTTATTTCTATGAGCTGTTTAATGTCACAGTGTTCAGTGACGATCCGGACGGAGTCGCTGAGACGAGTGAAGCTGTCAGACGGACGTTCTGGAGGAGGAACAAACACCAGCAGCATGTAGCGAGTCCAGAGTCCAGTCTGCAGGTGGATTCACTGTGACATATCAGAACAAACCTCGACATCGGACTCTATGTTCTCATTTAGTTCCTCTTCAGTCTGGTAGTTTCTCTTCTTCCTCTCAGCTCGTCTGTTTCTGTAAAGAGCTTCTGAACTCTCCTCAGTCAGACTGGACTGGACTTCTTCATCACATCCAAAACAGAAAGTCCAGTCCATGCCAGGATGTGCCCTCACTGCTGGGTGTGGTTCTGACCCACCACAGAGGAGGAATGAGCTCCATGCTGTGATATTACAGCCATTGTTTCTCTCCTGGATTTGACGCCCGGCCAACAGCTCTGAGCGCAGAGAAGTCGTCAAACCGGACCGGACCAGACGAGGCCCGGCTGCAGAGGGAGGAGGAGAGGCAGGAACTGGGCCAGGCCAGGGGGGAAATACCAGCAGAGGTATGTCAGACAACAGGAGGTCCAATCAGAACACAGCTCTGATAAAACCCAAAGAGACGAGGGGTCTGTGAACGCCACGCAGGCCACACCCACCGGGTGAGTCAGCGCCAGGCCTCTGGACCGGCGCTGACTCATGGGATGAAGCACAACCGCTGACTTTAACCTTGAGTCATGCCCCGCCCCTTTCATGGTGAACGCAGACGCTCGACAGGTGGCAGGATGTCTTTTCAAATTAAAAGCATAAAATAAGAATAAATTGCAGCCTTTTAGATATTTAAACCTTCAACCTTCCTCACAGTTTCTTCTTCTGCTGCTTTATAACTTTGCTGCTTTATCACATTTATTTTGGTAGATTTACACTCTGACAGACTCTTTGAATGAAGTTGTTTTTTTATTGAACTGTCATGTGTCACAGTGGAGTGTTTCTCTGTGCGGGTCACACGCCGGGCAGCGGCACCACAGACCCGGCAGGTCCGGTGGTAGCTGATACAGAACCGTGCAGATGGGACTGAGTCCACCTCTGTCCTCCACACAGAGCAGCTGCTCTCACGCCGGCTCTCCTCCTTCAACCTGCAGCAACATAATAACATGTCCATATATGGACGGAGCTGCGTCGCCACGACAACACGCCGCTGGATCAGAGAGCGAGGAGAAGAAAGGTTCTGATGAGGCTCATCAGCCGACACACCTTCTCTTTTCACGCACAGCTCAGTTTCTTCTTCTCACTTTTCTCATTTTAAAACACATTTTTTATCCGGAGCACGAACAGAACCCGAACAGAACCGTCCTCACATGTTCCCATCAGAACAACAAAGGCTCCGACAGTTTAATGCAGAAATTACAGGATGAAGTGCAGCGAACGTCCTTGCTGCCTTTTAAGGCTGCAGGCTGGACGGAGGAGGAGCCGCTGCAGCTGCAACTTTAGAAGATGGAACAGAACAACATGCTACCAACATAAATGTCACAGAGCCAAACCGGGCCCGGGTCAGATGGCAGAGACACACAGAGCGTCTGCACGGCTGTAAATCTGTTAACAGGGAGCTGCTGCGGTCAGGTACTGACAACAGACTGGACCAGGACAATACAGCAGGCTGCTCTGGGTCGGGTTCTACAGGACCTGGGTAGTAATCTGGGCAGAATCAGGCGGTGGAGGAAGCAGTCAGAACATTTACACAAGTAAAAGTACTAAAACCACGTCGTAAAATGACTCTGAAGGTCCCTGGCCTTGATACAATGCTAACAGACCGAGGCTAAAGCTAACAAAGCTGGTGTCATGACATCATGCTAACAGATTGAGGCTAAAGCTAACAAAGCCTTTGTGATGACATCATGCTAACGGACTGAATTGGGCCCTGGACAGACGGTCCTGCAGGATGAGGACTATCAGAGATGTTCTGCTGATCCAACATCTGCTGTAACGTTGACCCAGATAAGAGCCGAGCTGCTAACGTTAGCACGCAGGACCAGATTACACAGCACATGTTCTCGTCATGAACACAAACAATTTATAATGTTTAATGTCACACCACAAGTTCAATGGTTTTAAATATTAGTGTAGATGCTTCCGGCAGCTTCAAGTACAAAAGTAACTTCCAGCACGCTGGAGTTACATAAAGTACTCGAGTAAATGCAGGTAGTCTTCTAGATTTCTTTACCTTTGACATCTTTTTTTATCAAAAACTGATTGTCTCTAATCCTTCCCGTCCGTCTCGATCCGTCTCAGAGAAGACGACAGTATTAAAGTGATTCTGAGTCAAACATTATGGCAGCTGACAGAAATGGCGGCCGCAGGTCTTCACAGACCGCCATGTCGACACGTGGAGCCCTCGACACGTAAAACATAAAACTGAGCTGTCGTGTTGGTCTGAGCCAAATATAACAGAGGAGACTCACTGACATCAATCTTTATGCTGAGTGTCAGCGAGCAGCTAAATTCTGCCGCCACGCCCTCCTGTCCGCTGATAAGGTTTCACCACCGAGAGGCCGCCTGCACTGTCTGTACCGTACAGCTGCAGCAAAGCATCATGGTCCTTTTACAGCTTTCTCTGTGGGCATAAAGGAGGTCTGTGTGGAGCCGAGACACAGAACGTCTTGTTGTTTCGGCCTTTGTCTGTGATGACTGAAGCTGCGAGGGCGTCTCAACAGTTAGCATGCGGTTAGCCTCCCAGCCGGAGCAGCACTGCACCAGACTCCACTTAAAAAATACTGATTTTAATAACGCTGCGAGCGGTAGCCACGTCGCTAACACAGAGAGGAAGAGGAGGAGGTTTTTCTGCTTGTAGAACATTTTGAGGCGAATACTTGCAGACTTTTACTTCAATGAGGAGAAGCAGAACTTTGACTGGTACCAGCTTCTTTCCTCCACCTCTGGACACAACATCACCTCTGTGTGAAACACTGGAAAGTTTTATGTGCTAAATCAGCAGCAGCTTAATTAAACTAACGAGATCCAATCACCAATAAAACACAAGTCAGATTTCATGTTGCTATCTGAGTCTCAGAGCTGCAGCTCACGATCAACTTAAAGTTAAAGCACGATTAAACCGTCCAGGACACGACGGAAGAAAGTTGAAATGTGACTTCACAGCGTGTTGAACTGAACTCACAGTCGGTTCTGGCTGAATCAGCAGGATGAAATACGAGAACAGACCTCCCAGTTGTCAAACATCACATGAAACCATGTGAGGCGTCACACCCACCTCCACAGAACATTCAGACATGTGACACCGTGAACATACACAGGTGCAAATATAGGATTCATGCCGCCACCAAATATAGACGGTCGGTCTGTCCGTCGCATGTTACAGCCGCCGTGGGCACATTCCTCGGGCTGTAAAGGTTCTGCTGCAGGTGGAGAAAGGTCAGAACCAGCCAGCACACGATGGTCAGCAGCAGAGTGTCCTCCAGAGACAAACCCTGATTTATATGTCGAATCGTTCCAGTTGTGGGCACTTTGTGTCCTCACTCCTTACAAGAGCTCAGAACATTTTCATCAAGTCCGTCACTGTGTGCAGAAGCAAATCAGCATCCAGTGGTCCGAGATGGTGATCAGGTTCTGGTGTCAATATCAACCACAACCAGGCAGAAATGTGACGACAGACAGAAGAAAACGTTAAAGTGAAAGGTGCAACGTGTGAGAAGTGGACAACTGTCGAATACATACCCAAAACAAATAGGAACCAGCAGCTAGCTGCTAACGGTAGCTGATGTTAGCTAGTTAGCTCAGTTAGCCATTAATCTAGTGATCCGGAGAGGAGCTCAGAGCACAGGGGGGCGTTGGTGTTCAGCCGCTACCACAGGAGCTCGGGACCGAATGAGATGGTTAGCATGCTAGGTTAGCATGCTAACTAAGGTTTGTTCACATTTGGTTTTTATTTTACGGTTTTCTTCCACGTTGAACATTTACAGGAACATCCTCCACTGATCACTGGACATGATGACAATCAATACTCAGTTAATCATTTATTTGAGCTTTTACACATTAACAGTGCCTGAAATTGCTGCAATATGCTGTTTTTGCATATTTTGTACAGGAAGAGGAAACTTCACTCACTGATGAAGACCGTGAACTGAGGTGAAGGCTCTGAGGAAAGCCAGTAAGTGGACCTTGTGTTTAATATCTATTTTACATTTGTATCTAGTTTCAGTTTTTATGCTAAAACTAAGAAAGAGTGTCGTGAAGGAGTTTACTGATCGATCAAAAGGAAAATAACCAGCGTCTATTATAATAATCAATTAATTTGTTTAAGTCATAAGTCAATAAACAAAGACCGCTGCTAGCAGCTCTGTGAGGTTGCAGCTAAATGCTAACATGCTGTATAATGTTTACCATGTTCACCACTGTCTGGGTTCAGTGTGCTAGCATGCTAATATAAGTTAATTTCAATGCTGTACAAACATCTTGCGCTAGTAGGTGACATGTTAGCAACATGCTAACACGCTAAACTAAGATGGTGAACGTTACACCAGCTCAACCTCAACATGTTAGCATTAAGCTCAAATCAGAGCTTCACCTCAGACTCACAGAGGGATCCATGTTTAAAATGTGCGCTGTCTTACATTAGCATGTTAGCATGATGTAATGCTATCAGGTGTGCAGATGTTTGGTGATTAAAGTCTGGAACAGATCGATGTTTTCACCTCTGAAGCTGCTCAAACAACTGAAATAACTAAAATAACTGAGACGATCTGATGACTTCAGCGAGTTCTCGTCACTCTGGACTCGTTTTCACTATTTTGTGACGTTTTATCAACAGAAATATTGAGAAATAAAAATAATCTAAATAATAATCAATGAAAATAATCTTAAACCAACATTTTTATCAGCCTCGACTGTTTAGTGATGAACTGACTCGTGACAGAAGTCGTGCTCAGCAGAGTTTCTTTGTTCGTCTGTGCAGTAAATTATACTAACAGTATAAAAACTATAATTATCTATTCAAAACTTCTACAGTTATTGAGGCTGTTTATTAGTTTATGAGGCGTCGACAGCACTGTGGTCTCTGTGCGCAGGTGTCACGGAGGAAAAGTGACGTCAGTCCTGATCAATAACTGAGAAACGATCAGCAGCAGCTGGAACTTTAAAATGCAAACAAGAAGCAAATGAAGAGAACAGACGATGTTTCTTCATCACTGGATCAAATAACAGTTTCATCTCTTCTCTTCTATAAAAATACATTTAGATGTTTGTTTAATTTGTATCATCATGTGCAGTTTATTTACACTTTAATCATCTAATTAAAACTTTCAGTTCTTCAGGTTCATTTAATTAATGTTTGTTATTGATGAGATGACGACCGACTGTGTTCACTGTCCGCAGACATCAGGACGATAAAGTTAAACTGAATAAACTCACTGAACAGTTCAAAGTGAAGAATTCAACAATCGATCATTAGATTTCTGATTAACTGATTTTGTGTTTAGTTCATAAAATGTCAGAAATGATAAAACAAATGTGAGATTTTCATCACAGAGAAGAACAGCAGGAAGTTTAACTGATTAATTAATTATAATTAAATGTAATTTCTTCTGTAAACACAGAACAGGAGCTCAGACGGTTTCTTTGTGGTAAGACTCCTTCTGGTTCTGGTTCTGGTTCGGTTCTGTCCAGACTCGAAGATCTTCACACAAACTCTCTTTGTCTCCATCAAGAAACAAACTGGCCTTAAAGGAGGATTTATGTGGCGGACCCTGCCACCTTCAAAGCTTCAGACTGAGTTCTGGGACCTGATGTTCTGATGAACAGCCCGTTTACTCACTGAGTCTGTTCTGTGACTTCATGACATCACAGTTTCAACTCCTTCTGCTAAACTGCATAAAATAAATTAAATAAATAAATAAAATATAAAACATGGAGGCTCTTTGTTCAGTGTGTCTGCTGTGAAGTGATTTCAGTCACATTTAATTATAAAATACTGAATAAATACATTTTAAATGTTTCTGATAATTAATGTTTTTGTGAAATAAGGAGTTTAAAGTCATTTTCTGAACATTTATTAGTTCCTCTTTAATTAAATTAATTCTTTTATTGACTTTTATAGACTAAAAAGTTGCTGATTAATGAGAGAAATGTCTTCAATCAATCGAAGTTTCTGATAACTTGTGATTATTGGACATTTTCCAATAAATCGATAACATCATTGATGGATCTTTACCTTGACGTGTGAGTCCGGAGCCGGAGGTTCTGGTCGCGGCGGGGCCAGAGCTCTGGACGGGGGGACGTCATCTGCGTAGCCGACTTTGGGCTTCTTGCTCTGGGCAGCGGAGGACGAGGCGTCGGGCTTCTTACTGAGCAGCGAGGTGGCGAAATAAATGGCGACGACGGTGAAGATGATGGCGGGAATAATAACGGCCGGGTCCAGATCCATGATGGCGGATTAATCGATACACAGACAAAGTTAGAGCTCAGTGTGTGTGTGTGTGTGTGTGTGTGTGTGAGGAGGAGGACGGTGTGTGTATCAGGCTGCAGTCACACACACACTGAGCTCAGCCTCTCTCCTCCACAAGGACCAACGCCGACACACACACTTCCGGAGGCGTTTCAAAATAAAAGGCCTTACAGGAAGTGTATGTTGCTGCCCGTTAGATGTCAAAATAAGACATGTAAACAGATTTGTATGAAAAGCAGCTGTGAAATGTAACTAAGTACATTTATTAACACAATAAACAAATGAACTCTTTCATACACGATTAAATCACAAGTTGTTCACCTGTTAATGTTTGTTTTCATGACAAACTACTTTTAAATAATTAGGTACCAAAAAGTGTATTTTTCCTTTAATTAAGAGGCATTTTATTTTGTCATATATTCCAATAAAATAAACATATTTAAATAAATATAACATATATATTTATATAATATAACCATTGTGTATATTAAAATATAATATATAATAAAATAAATATATTCATTTTGTCAAACATTTATTGTCATAAATTATAATAAAAATATTTATTGTAGTGTAAAAAAAATACAATAAAATAATTTGTCAAATATATTGTCAAATTACAATAAAATACAAGTAATATATTTATTGTCGTAAATTACAATATTTTATTGTAATTTATGACAATACAATAAATCTATTTATTTTACTGTCATATATAATAATATAATAAATATCTTTTGTGTTCTGCAAAGTTGTTTTATAAACAAAACGCTGAGACGAACATGTTGAATCATAGAAAAGATTTTATTGAGCGACAAAAAGTGAATTAATCTCATCGGGCTCGTCTTCAGCGACAGACGAGATTCAGCATCGTCATCCGTCCTGCAGCTGAGCTCAGATCAGTTCGGACGACAGGAGGAGAAACCCTTCGACAGACGGACCGAAGGCACCGTGTGACCGACCTCACAGACCAACACGGCGCCTCACAACGGACCAACACAGAACCACACAGAACCACAGCCTCCCTACAGTCACACACCTCCACGTCACTTCTTCATAGGCACTTTAGTCTAAAGCCACACGTTTACATGATGCACACACAAACAGCTGAGAGACGTCAGGCTGGTTTCACAGCTTCCAGTCGAGCATCAACACCAACAGACGATCCTCAGAGGATCATTTCTACAGTCCTGCTGACGATTCCAGCTGCTTGCTTTCTCTTTTCTGTTTCTAAACTGATAAAAACGATTCAAATATATCTTGGATGACAGTTTTCTGATGTAATAAAGAACAATTAATGAGGGCTGAAGAGCAGTAAGGCTGCAGCTGACGAGTGATTTCATTAATTCATCTGCTGACTTTTTTCTACATTAATTGTTTGTAGCAGCAACTTTCTCTCTGTGTTTCAAACGTTCCTTCAACTTTAAAACATCTTCTACTGAACGGATTGAACGTGGTTTAATAATGTTAATTATGTAAAAGTGTTTTTTGTTACTATATTTTCTATATTCAAATGTTCAGGCTTCGTCTCTTTGCTGACTTTGTTCAGGAGCTTCGACCAGAAACTGGATGTTTGGAACGTTAATCACATGTTTCATCTCAGGTGTTTCCTGTGACGTCATTTCATTTATGATCCTGTCTGTAAGTTTATCGTCCTCTTAAACAGAAACATGGATTATTTACCAGATCAATATAACCATTGTGCAACTAACAGAGTGACTCTGCATCATCATGAACCTCCTCCAGAGATAAAAGTTTGATTTTGATTTTTAGTTTCTTTAAAAAAGACGGAGAAAAAGTCGATTAAGAAGCTGGAAACATATTTTTACCGAATTGATTGTTAACAAACTGCTGCAGATTCATTTCTTACTTTCTGTTCAATTATCAATATTGTTTCAGCTCAGAGTGATCAATAATCAGATCATCCACAGTAAATCAGTGATCAGTAACTCCATCGCTCAGAAGTCTCAGCTGTCGTCTAACGAGCTGCGAGACCTGAAGAGACGCTCGTTAACTGCTCAGCTCTTCATCTCTGGAGCTCAAACTGCAGCAGTGCATTCTGGTCAATGTAGTGCCCCCTGCTGTCACAGCACAAAACCAACGAGTCGACATTTAACGAGCCTCCTGCTCCTCAGCAGCGTTCTGAGCAGAAGATCATAACGACAGACAGCTCCTGAAACTCCCTCCATCACCACCTCCACCACCTCCACCCGAGCACACCAGAGTCTCTTCCTGTAGTTCACACAGCAGGCAGAGACACATTTAACTGCTCTGACGTGTCGTTACATTTCATTAAGGCTGCTGACATCAAGTTCAATCACCAAAAGGCAGAAGAGACGACGTGACCTCCAACCATCTGACGGAGGAACCAGCAGAGAGATTTACACTCAAACAATCAGACTATAAAGACGCCGGCCTCTAGTTCCACAGCGGCAGGATTTAACAGTAATTAGTTGTGTGACGAGCTCGTTAAGAGCTGCTGACATCATGAAGCTCGTCAGTTACAGATTGAGATCATCGTGAACTAACATTTGTTTCCAGCTGCCGACAGAAATCTGACGAACAACCGAGAATAAACACAAGTTGTGCAGTATTTATATTTAAAGGCCGATGATCTACGGAGAGTCAGAGGACGTGAAATCTTCTTTACATTAGCGTCTGAATCACTCGTTCATTAGGATTTTATGAAGTGCAGAGCAGTGCATTCTGGGACTGAGTGTGCGTACTGTGGACATGATGTTTTTGTTCCTATGTGCGACTTTGAGAGGTTCATTCTGCGAACAGAGGCAGAATATCACCAGAGTTACTGCTGCGGCTGCAGCTACTGTTAGCTTATTAGCTCAGTTAGCTGTGCAGCTAGCCAGGCTACCAGGGGGGAAGTGTTGGGGTTTACACCGCTAGCACAGGCGCTTTGGACGAGGGCTAGCTGGTTAGCATGCTACTTCAACACAACATCAAACTGTTGTTTCTTCACATTCTGCTGATCATTTTTTAAAATGTTTTCAGTTAAAAATTCTCACATATTGATCCTTTAACTCACCTAGATTTAGTAAACACTGTGAATGTGATACAGGAAATAATGCAACACAAACACGTTGTTCAATAAACTGTTTGATCTGCTTTAAAAACTACTTTAACGATTAATCATCACTTTCCGGCTGCAAATCCATTTTCTGATCGATCAGTCGACTAATGTTTGACCTCTAATCTTCAGATTAATCAATAATAAAACTTTGTTGCTAATGAGTTCAGTTTATTGACGATGTGTTTGATAACTGTGTGTACTCCCGTCTGCTGACAATCCCAGAATGCATTGTTCTGACAGAATGAGCCTGCGGTGAGTCCTGATTGGCTGCTGTCAGACGCCGCTCATGTCTCACGTCCTCCATTTTGGATTCTGAACTCTCCGTCTGCTCAGAGCTTCACATTTACACAGATTCAGTTCTGACTCACTCTTTGACGGATCGGGTCTTTATGGATGTGGATCTACAGGCCCGACTCTGTTAATTAAAGTTAGTTTGGTTTAAATGGTTTGAGTGTTCAGATATCTGCTGCTGATCGTCTCCAGATCAAATCATTGCTGTTTGCTGCATGTTAAACTTTAGAGGATCATGAAGGCGTCGCCACCTTTAACTAAAAATATTCCATCACCCACATTTTCCCACCAAACTGGCATGAGAGAGCAGCTCAGAGACTTTTAAAGCCCATCGAGTTCCCAGTCTGACGTCACCAGTCTGTTACCGGTCAGTCCGTCACCACAGAACCACAGAGACAGACAGAGTGTTGAAAGCACAGTGGTGGCAGGTCTCCAGCAGATCCTCCTCCTACACCTACACCTCTATCTTGTCTTTAAGGCGGCCGTCACTCAGGGGTTCAGACATTTACCTAAGCTAGACTAGCAGCGTGAGGAGTCGGGCGGAGGTGGGCGGAGGCTGGACGGAGGTCACCGTGAGGAGCTCCTCTCCTTGCTGACGCAGTCGTCCTGGCTGCTGGTGTCTCCGTTGGCCGTCATGCCGCAGGTGCGTCTCTTCTTCCGGCGGTGAGAGGAAGCGTCGCCCTCGGAGCCCGACTCCGCCTGCAGGGGCAGAGAGTGCAGACGCTCAGACTGACGGTGCAACACGTTACAGGTGGATCACGTTACAGAGACGGAGGCATGTCACATGGTAGCAGCTGCCTCAGACATGTGTGACCGGGACACACTGCGGACTATAAACAGAGACCGAAGACAATATGTTTGAACTTTTAACGAGCCGCGTCTCAGATGGTTCTTAGTTCTAGCTTAGCTTGTGTGTGTGTGTGTGTGTGTGTGTGTTTCAGCACTTACATCAGAGTCGGAGTCGGACGAGCTGGAGGAGGACGATGAAGAGTCACTGGAGCTGTCTGAGGCGATGCCCGTCGACTCCTGCAGGTCCACTTTGTCTGCCAGCGCTGCGAGGTCCGGACGCTCCTGCTTCAGAATCCTGAGACAACAAAAACACAGTTCAACGACGAGTCACGTCTGACTGATTCCAACGTCTTCTCAGTGACCCGACGGCTGCATTTACATGATTTACCTTAAAAAACACTCGAACAAGTCGACATCAGGTGGAGACGAGCTCTAACTAATGACTCAGCCGGAGACGTGTGGAGGTTTAACGGTCCCACACAGCTGACATCACACACGTCAACACACCAACTCAAATATCCATAAATACTTATTTATGTCACTTCTGACAGCAGACACACACTTTGTGTTCTGCTTTGACATCAGCTCAGATCTGTCCTGTGTCTGAGGGAACTTGGGATGAGTCTAATCTCTGGAGTGTTTCTGACATGGCAGCAGCGTTGAGTCCTTACCGGTACCACTTCCTGGAGAGTTTGGGTCGTCCTCGGACTGTTTTGTGCCACACGATGGGGAAGTTGGTCGTGCTGGCAAAGTTCTGAGTGACGGCGATCGTCGTGTCCAGGTTGAGGACGACGTGCCACCAGCCGCCTGCAGACACACACACACACACACACACACACAGAGTCAGCACTGACAGCAGGACACGGTGTATTGTCTGAATCAGGAGGGAGCAGAGAGAGATGACGGCAGAGTTGTTGTGTGATTACTTTTCTTTTTTGTGCTCATATATGGTTAGTGTTAGTTTGTGATAATCTACATCACTACAGACAGACAGTCACTGTGAAGTTCAGTGTCAGGCAGGTGAGGTCTAAACCCTGGGTTTAATCCTCCCTCGTCACCATCAGCTCTGGCAGCATTAGGTGAATCTGGGTCACACTGGTTTCACTCTGCTGACACAAACTGTCTGAAGTTCTGACTCAGGACGCTGCTGAGAGGCTGAACACTGTTCACAGAGAGGAAACAAACTCTACAGGGTTCCTTTACTTTCTTTAAACCCTGATTCATTATTAAAGTGTAGAAAATACCTTCAGGAAGCAGCTGCTCATGTTGAGCCAGTTAAAATGACAAAGTGGAGCTCAGAGCATCACTGACTGACGTTACTGCAGTCAGAAATCTGATGCAGAGCAAAATGAACTTAACACAGAAAACACAGAAGCTCAAACTAAGACGAGCTGAAGTCTAAAAGTCTACAAGTAAGAAAACAACCAGAAAACAAAAGCTACAATCTTTAACGTGAGCCGAACTGACATCATGTGACGCTGAAACATGGAGGACGAAAGTAAACATGAGTAGACGGTAGGAAACTTTTACCAAAGTCATGTATAGTTTAGTTGTGTTGTTCCTTTGCTCGTCACTCAACACTGGAAACAACACAAGCCTGTTGTTAAAACGCTCTGAGCGAAAAAAAACAAAACAACTTCTTCTTCTTGGCATCGATGTTGCTCCAACATAACGCACATGAACACACCGAAGTCGCAACTCAGGAAAGAATCCTCCCAGTTATCTATTGTTCATATCAGATCAATAACTTAAACTGATGATTTTTATATCCAAGAATCTGAAACTTCAGAATGAACAATCGATTTCATCGCTTATTTCAGTGCGTCAGACGCATTTAATCAACATTTTGGTGAATAGAATTCTGATCAGACTCTTTGTTTTCATGAGATTTCTTTACAAGAAGAAAACTTCAGTATATATTCATTATTACATACAATAATCATAATAAGACTGACAAGACTGACCGGGCACAAACACGGTCTCTCCGGGTCTTTGGAGGATCTCCAGCGGCGTGAACTCTGGAGGCCAGTTTGGCTGCTGCGTCCGGGGATAAACCACGTTGAACCAGGTGATAGCCTCGTCCTGCTGGTTGCCTCCTTCCTCTCTGGTCACCTTGATCAGCTCTCGGGGGGTGTTGGTGGGGAACAGACACCACCTCTTATGTCCTTGAACCAGAGCGTTCCAGGCGCTGGTGCCCAGCGGGTCGATGTGGATGCCGGTGCCGGAGCGAGCTGGACCCATCACAAACCACCTGAGAGGAGACGATACACCAGGTGAGCGACGTGATGAACAAATGTGACTTTCTGTTTCCATCCTGGAAAAACAGCTGAGAAACTCTAAAAAGAGAAACAAAGATCAAACCTGTACGGCGGGCGGCGCTTCTCTCCTGCGAACTGGAACAGGTCGTCCCTGAAGAAGAGGGGCACCTGGTAGTCCTCCAGCAGCTTCCGGCGCTTGGCGTGTTCACCGTAGCTGCTGTCGAAGATGTAGAGCGGGCTGTCGTCCCTCGTGGTCTCCAGATACTCCATGTAGTACTTCATCTTCATCTTCACAGAGTATCCGTCGTTGTCCTCGCCACATTTGAACTTCTGGTTGCGGTATTTGCGTTTGAGACGTTCCAGAGTCCATTTCTCCCGAGCGGGCCAGGTCTCCTGGCAGTTGAGCAGGACGACGGGTTTGTAGGGCCGCTCGTAGCGCTGGATGAACTCCTCAGGACTGATATGGAGGGTGTCCACGCGCTCTACGTTGTCCTGGAACAAAACATGTGTCAGGACAGTTTTACATTCTCAACTGTTCTCAAAGCATTTTTAAGACTTTTCTGTCCATCTGGATCTAAAATCATTGTTTCTGTCACACAAACAGATGTTTAACCCGTTTCTCAAACTGTGAGCTGGTTCATTTCTAGCAACCATCTTTGTTTGGATTATAAAATGGAGTCGCAGATTTGGAACATAGGTGTGAAAAAACCTTCCAAGTGCATTTGTCTTCCTGTATTGATCAAACATCAGAGACACAAACTGCAGCTGATGTCAGGACTCAAAGCACAGAGTGAGAACATCTGTGGAACAAACTCCTGTGCTGAGGAATTCAGGTCAGCGCTGTGATTGACTGCTTTCTCCTCTTTTTTTTTTTAAACACCTCTTTCATAACCTGAGGGCGCGCGCACACACACACACACACACACACACACACACACACACACACACTCGCAGAAATGTGCAGAACAACATAACACCAGAGCAGCTGCTGTTATTTCTCAACTCCCATTGCTAAGAATGAGCACTTGTCTCTAAATAACTCTGCGGTTCTCCATTTTGTTTACTGCAGCCTGCTAACAGCCGCTGACAGCGAGCAGACAGAGCAGCACTGCTCAGTACAACTGTAGACCTAAATCAGACAAATCAGGTTTGTAGGCCATCAGACAGTCTGTTTAATCTAAAGCCTTCTTTATTTTTGTACTAGAAAGATTAAGATTTGATGATCAGAGTTAGTTAATTCAGATCATCTTTGGAATCCATACTCACAGTTTTCACATCATTTCACTAAAACTGGTTTCACCACACAAACTAGTTTCCATGTCGACATTAAAGTCACTTCATGTTTACATCCAGTGACTGACAGATGTGCTGCAGAATCTGGACTCTCATTAAAACTGCATTAAGAGTTTTACAGTTTGAGTTTATGTATGAAGACGATGACAATAACTTCTGCTTGTTTTAGATTGTATCTGAACACTTTATCTTCTCCATCTCTGCCCGCTTAACACAATATTTCTTAGAATATAAAATACTTTTATTTCCAAATACTTTGCAAAGCACATGAAGCTTCACAGGCCTTTAGTGCAACAGTACTTCATCCTATTTTGAACATTTATACAACACTTTTAAGATTTACATTCATAACACAACTACATTTCTAATATTAATATGCTAAATATGTGGGGAAACATTGCAAAGTGTATTCGTACAGTGTCCAGTCACATGAAGAACAGATGTTGGATCAGATAAATGTCCACACACATAAACATGCAGACATGTATGACCAGATATCACTTCAGCTCATCTTACATGATGGTATCAGCGGAAAAAATTGATTATGGGATAAAATAAGTTGTCGGGAGCTGAAATTAAAGTCATCGTGACTCAGACATTGGCCGGTGGGATGATTTGGTGAAACACCGGCTCAGCAGGTCGGTGTCTACGTGACAAACTGCACACCTACTGAGAGCTGCGGCTAGCTAATGTTAGCTTAGCTTACAGTGCTACATTGACAGTTACCTTCACGGTGATGTGCGACAGGTCGAAAGTCTCATGATAGCCGTGTTTTATCCAGTCTAATGAATCCTTCAGTTCGGGCCTGGCGCTCCGTTTCGCCTCTTTAATCCTCTTCTTACTCTTATGGTTCATTCCTCCTCCCGGTGGCTTTAAAGGGAAAACGTGTTACAGCTGCTCAGCTAGCTAACAAGCTAACCTGGGGCTACCACAGAAACACATCCACTAGCCTGCACTGACACCCGGCTAGCTGCGCCGTTCTGACAGTCTCACCTTATATATTTAGTTAGACAACAACAACACAAATCGTTTATGTGTTAAACACGTCCTCAGATCTTTACCAACACTTTTAAAAGCTGCCTGTTCGATACAGTTTCATAACCAGCTGACAGAAAGGCTTGCTAGCTGGCTAGCAGGAGACACAATGCTTAGGCAACGGATCGGCGTCACACAGCGCCCGCCCCTGTAGGAGGAATAGAAAGCTCATTGGCTACAGCGTCCGCAAAAGCTAAACGCTTATTGGATGTAATGTCGAACTTGCCTTCCCGCCAGGCGTGTACCTGGATTTGATTGGCTGTTAGCGTGTCCTTGTGTTTTGGTCGATGGCGGAAGTACACACATGCGTGGCCGCTGGTGTTGGATTTCAGCATAAATAACATGAAAAACTGGTCAATATTGATTTCTAATGACAATACAAATATCCAGAGTAATAGCTGGTGATGTGATAAAGTAATATGATACAGTAGTAGTGACATAATGGACACCAGTGGAGCCGAAACACCGAGCGTAGCTTACAAAGTTTTCACGTTTGAAGAAAGCGAGAACAACAGACAGGAGTCACTGTGTGTGTCCATACCTGAGGTCTGTGCCGTCTGTGTTCCGTTATTATACTGAAGGTGCATCAGTGTTTAATTCATGTAGAACTGAATTCAACTTAAGATGTAAATTAGCTGTTGTTTCGGTGCTGTGGTGTGTTGAAACTGCCAACACCTGAAAAAAAGTCAATTTAAGATAAATATGTTTATAAAACTGATACTAACCGTTGAAAGGAAAGTACCGAGACTGCATACGGTACGTTAGAGTCCCGCCCTCAATTCGGCATAATCCAGTTCAAAATCTGAATTTAGATAACTGGCATTGTCTCAATCTTTAACGTATTTATGATTACTTTAAATGAAAGAGGTGATTGATGTAAGTGGTTTGTACCTGCTAAACACAGAACAGATTTAATATGATATGTGAGACTCTTGTCTTCAATTCGGCAGACAGTCAGAACATAAAGGTGTATTTGTTTAAATACAGCTTGGACTGAAACACCTGCTTCCCTCCACTCGTCCACTGGTCAGAGTATTTAGAGACAAACCACATAAACCAGCTCACAATGTTAAAATCAATAACACACTGCTTGATGAACTCTTCATACACTGACATCATTTATGATTCACTTAATAACACTGTGATCCACATCCTCAGGTTCTGGATCCACAGTATGGGATGTACGTGTGGCCCAGTGCTGTGGTTCTGGCTCAGTATCTCTGGACTCACAGAGGGCAGCTGAGAGACGAGACGGTGCTGGAGGTGAAGAAGAAGCACATTGAACTTCTTGATAAACGTGTCCTGTCAGATTGTGTTCACTCCTCTGTGTGTCTCTGCAGCTCGGAGCAGGTGTGAGTCTGCCAGGTGTGGTGGCGTCCAGGTGCGGTGCGAAGGTGATCCTGTCCGACAGCACGAGGAATCCTCTGTGTCTGGAGAACTGCAGGCGCAGCTGTGAGGTGAACGGCCTCCGTGACGTGGACGTGTTGGGTCTCACCTGGGGGGAAATCTCACCTGACCTCGTTCTGCTTCCTAAACTGGACGTCATCCTGGGATCAGATGTTTTCTACGAGCCGCAGGGTTTGTTCCTGCAGAATAACACTGAAGTGTGAACAATACACGGCCAGAAGTATGTGGACGCCCTGTTGTATTCTTAGTGATTCATATTTGTCTTTTTGAAGACGTGTCCACATACTTTAGGCCATGTTGTGTGACTCTCTGACTGAGTAAACATGTGTCACCTGTTCCAGATTTTGAAGACGTCATCGTCACTGTTGCATTTCTTCTAAGAAAGAACCCCAGAGCTCAGTTCTGGACCACGTACCAGGAGAGAAGGTCCAGTATGACTGAACAATGTGACCTGTATGAACCGGTTTCTCCTCACACACAGTGAACATGTGGTCTGACCTGCTCGTCCTCCTCTCTGTGTTTCAGTGCTGACTGGTCCATTGAAGCTTTGCTCCACAGGTGGAAGATGAAGTGCGTGGAAGTTGGTCTGGAAACATTTGCTGCAGATAAACCTGAGCTGGCTGGATCGACTCTGCCGGGCAGCCACAGCATCGACATGATGATCATCACACTGAAGTCGGATCAGCTGATGTCTCCCAGAGAAACAACGAGTGTCACATCTCACACAAGTTATAAATAAATCACTAAAGCTGATGTCAGGTGAAGAAAGTATTATTTTATATGTGTACAGAGAAACAAACATGGAGAGTTTTGAAGAATTTTATATGTTTAATAAAAATATGAACTGAATCCTGACGTGTTTTCAGTCTTTAAAATGAAGGTTTATTACAGGAACTCTTACTGACACATCACAGTTCCACTCTGTCAGTCGGTACAAACACTCAACATGTTTCTGCTCTGAATCACTGAACCAGGATCAGATTGAAATCTGTTTTTTCCTCTGCTGAAGGCTGAGAGTGAACGTCAGGCTCACTGACTGATTCTTTAAAACATCTGAAGTCTGAGACGTTGGAAAAATCCATCATGAGCTTCAGAAGTGTTTTTGTTTCTAAAGATGCTGATATAACAACTTTATTATAGATATTATTACTATTTCAGGATGATGACAGCGTCTCTGCAGCTGCAGGAGGAACCAGGATCTACCTGATATATTGAGGTTTGGACCGTTCTAGTTTAACAAGAAAACCAGATTCTCATCAGCTGATCCAGTTTCTTCCTCTCCACGTTTCTGGCTGAAACTTTCCTGGTGGAATATTTTCAGGCTCAATATCTTCTTTATTTTATACAGTCAAAGATTTGTCACATTAATACACATCAGGGTGTCAGAGTAGATGAAGAGCAGTTTACCTTCAGAGAGAAACAGTTTCTTCTCCTCACCAGCAGAGGGCAGCACCTCATTAACTGCACCTTCAGAGCAGCCACGAGCCCATGTGACCAGAAAGTAACTGAGTACATTTACTCAAGTACACTTGTACTGTGTAATTCCATGTCTTCATACATTATTTCTCACTGCCTCACATTTTCCTCATCAATTATTGGATATTTATTTTCCATTTCCTAATATCTGCAGACCTCTAAACACACACACACACACACACACACACACATCCAACAGTAGTGGGGTTTGTAATTGAACATAGTTTCATTTTTAAGGCTTCATAAGTCAAAAATATAAACCTTTAAAAAGAGGATTCTCTGAACCAGATACTGGAGCAGTTTTTGCTGCCAGTATTTCAGCACTGACAGGCTGAATGAGGCAGCCTGCATGGTTGCTTTTACATTTTAAAATCAGGAATTATCTGATCACAGATGAAGTTTGAAGTATAAACACTCAGTTCTGCTCACTGGAAAACATGTGATAAGGTCAAAAACAGTAAAAGTGTTATTGAACATCTTGTTTTAAAGGAAAACAAACCACAGAGATCATTTAAAAGAGTTTTAATAGTAAAAAATCCATCATAAACTTGTCAACACATCAAAAATCACCAATCTCCCACCACCACAATCACATGTGCACCATCCCAGTCTGCCCGGGGAGCCAGGTGCACGCCACCACAGGTGAGTGCTGTTCAACACCAGCAGGTGGAGGAGCCTCAGGGAGCTGCAGTCAGCTGTGGGCTCCTCTCCTGGCCCAGGTGAATCCTCTCCTCGCCCAGGTGAATCCTCTCCTCGCCCAGGTGAATCCTCTCCTCGCCCAGGTGAATCCTCGGAGCTCAGCAGGCTCCTGCTGTCTGTACATCTCTTCTGTCGCCAAGGAGGCCGTGGTCGTTTCCAGGATAAGCCGTCCGAGTCGCCCTGGGTCCGAAAAATAAAGAGTCCGGTTATAGTTCAGTAAAAACATCATGTTGCCTCCATGCTGCTTCTAAAATACACCCATCTTAATGTTCCACATTCCAAATCTCATTTGAAAATTGGTCAATTTAAAGTAAAGAGTGATTTGTTAAGTGCAGAGCAGATAAAGAGTCAGCAGCTTCACTGATCACAGATCAGCCCAACAGTCTCACGTGTTCAGAACCTGGTGAGCAAACAGTTAACGTCTGTCAGCACACAGCTGGCTCTGCAGTCAGAACTGGGCTGGAACCGCTCAGCCCAGACAGACACGGGACGCGTCATGGAAAAGTTCTGACAACACTCAGCAACAAATACTGAAAAGTTCCATTTGACAAATATAAAGTTTCCAGTTTAAGGTTTTCAACAATATGTGCGGTCACAGAATATAAAGTGATGCAACAACTTTACAACAACAGTCAGCTGGAACAGACAGACAGTGAACACGTGACTGAGGACACGCTGGCAGGGTCTGATCCCACAGGAGGAGTTTCAGCTTGTCATCAATAACAAACACTTCTCTTAAATGTTTCTACCCAGAGCGCTTACATGCCTAAATTTCACAAACCAGACTTCATTTAGAAATCTGCCAATTTTAAGTGTCTGCCCCGTTCTGACAGTACGACCCACACAGATGATTCAGAACCGTCACAGAACACAACCACAACACTCACGCTTTGGTTCGGCTCAGATTTAAAACAGGTTTCAGCACCAGAACCCGCCTCACCTCAGAATTCACTCCTTGGCTTTCTTCTCGCTGTTTTGGAATTTCTCCACTATTTTGCGCTCGTGTCCGGACGGGTTCGGTCTGTTGGTGTTCTCACTGGCCTCCTTCTTCGTCCTGCCTTTCCGGGCCGAGCCCTCTGTTCACAGAACCAACACGAGAAGTTAAATCCTGACGAACCAACTGGTCTCAGGTGCGTTTCAAAGTGTAAAGAGTGACGTCACCTCACCTGCGTATTTATCGGTCAGGTTGTAGAACTCGTACTGGTCGTAGTATTCGTCCTCAAAGCTGGTGGGCTTCATGTTCTTCACGTCGACGTGACTCATGGCTGTTCTGAGATCTGCTCCGGAAATAACGTTGGTCAAGTTTCAGGAAAAAACAACAGAAGCTGCAAAGTTTCTGATCCGAGGAGGAAAAAACAAGATGCTGGACTGAAGTTTACTGACGCTTTTATAACGGGAACACTGAGCTCCTCCTCCAGAGAGACAGACAGACAGAGAGACAGACAGACAGACAGAGAGACAGGCAGGCAGGCAGACAGACAGACAGACAGACAGAGAGACAGACAGACAGACAGACAGACAGACAGACAGACAGACAGTCACTCTTCAGCTGCAGAAATGTTGCATCATTCACCAGAAAAGCTTCATTAAAGTGACTTTTGTCAGTGCTGCATGTTGTTTAAACACAGCTGAGGTACATTTCTTTAAACACGACACATTCATGACACTTTGTTTTACTCCACTACCTCTCAAAGTAACGTGCTGTGCTTGTTACTCCACTACATTCACCTGACAGCTGCAGTTATTAGTTACTTTACAGGTTTTTATGCAGACTGTGAAAATCAATGAATAAATAATAAATAATGATCATGTGGAGAAATTCACAAGCTCCACTTCTACATCCAAAGTACCCGAAAATACTCGAGTAAAAGTAAAAATATGATGTTGAAATGTGATTTTGGTAAAAGTGAAAGTCTCTCAGATGAAAAGTGCTCAAGTGAAAGTATATTAAATGTAATTAATTATCAAAATCACAAGTAAAGTTACACCGATGTTTACTCTGAGTCAGCTGATCAACACATCTGATGATCAGCATTTCTATTTATTTATTTTATTTTGGATTATTGGATCAGTGTTTTTTCATCCAGTTGCCAATAAAATACAAACTGCTGCGTCAGCTCTGATGCAGCATGTAGTGTGTAAAGTAACTAGTAACTAAAGTTATCAACTAACTGTGATGGAGTCAGCAGTCAGAGTGTTTTCACAGTGAGGTATCAATACTTTTACTGTGGTGAGTAATCTGAATACTTTCTGCAGCACACAGGTGCATCACCATGGTTACGGTCTGTTGTGACGGAGAGACGATGACGGACACTTTTCAGGATGTAAATAAGTTTACCGTGTTTATCATGGTCACTTTGACCTCCACCTGACCTCCACCTGTCCTCCACCTCACCTCCACCTGACCTCCACCTGACCTCCAGCTGACCTCCACCTCACCTCCACCTGACCTCCAGCTGACCTCCACCTGACCTCCACCTGTCCTCCACCTGTCCTCCAGCTCCATGTGAGCAGCTCATCACCTACATGTCCCCGTTTGTGGGACATTAAAGGATCACTGATTACTGATTCTGATGATTTTCTTTGTTTATCAGCAGCTGCACGTTTCACACAACCCTGACCTACCTGTGTGTGTGTGTGTGTGTGTGTGTGTGTGTGTGTGTGTGTGTGTGTGTGTATGTGTGTGTGTGTGTGTGTGTGTGTGTGTGTGTGTGTGTGTGTGTGTCACCTCCGTGTCAGACTAACTTTGGACTGAACCTATCAGATAACTTATATCTTGTACCTATAGCCTCCTGTGTCGGGCTGAACTCAGCACGTGATCATAAACGTCCTCTGACTTTATTCGCTGTGTTCATCAGAGGAAGAAGAGAAACATGATTTAATACTCATGCAGTTTATCTGTGCGGACAGACTGGATCTCACAGTGACTCTGACACTTTGGTTCTGACCCACTCAGCTCGTCTGTGTACTGAAGAAATGTGTCCTGGAGCAGCTGTGAACATGAACACGGTTGCTATGACAGCAGAGGGAGTCACCCTCACATCATCATCATCATCATCGTCATCGTCAGGCTGTAATTACGGAGCAGAACAGCTCATGTTTAAATATACTGCAGATGTTTCAGTGGTTTGACTTCTGAGCAGAGTTGGAACAAATATGTCGCCTACTGCAGCTGAGAAACAATTTAAACATTTTACTTCAGTAAAGACGTATTTAATTTCAGTGTATTAACCCTTTAACTGTCATTTTGTTAGTTATCTTTGTTTCTCTTTGACAGAAATGTCTTCATGGATTCAGAGTTCTGAGGAGGAGAAACGAGACTCACTGTTAAATCCTTTTATTCTCAGAAACACTCTGATCCAGATGTTTGTCACATGTTGTCTCTCTGAGACTGAAAACATCATTTAAAATGTTGAAAACCTTTTTATTCAACCTTCACAGTTAGACAACTACCTCAGTGATGTACTTCAGTAAACAAACCTGACAAACTTTAATCACTCGTGTTCTTTATGTGTCAGCAGTGAAGCTGTTTGTTTCTGACTTTATGACACTAACTTGTTTTTCTGTTTCATCATCACGTCACGACTCCATGACTCGTCTCACTCTCTTCATTCTGCCAGCAGCTGTTTCTGACTGCTGGACGTGATGTTTGAACAGGACAAAGTGCTGAGAGAGAGAAAAACATGGAGCTGCGGTCACATGATCACATGTCAGCGCCTCACAGACAGCCTTCAGTCTGAGCAGGAGTTCTGGTTCTGGGTTCAGGATGTTTGCTCTGAGCTCTCTGCCTCAATTCATCTGCAGCCGTTCCTTGTTTCTTCGTCTTCTCCTGAGATTCTGTAAATATTTGCAGAACTATGAGCAGATCTGTCTGCCCTGCTGGAAAAACCAACATAGACCAGCACCAGAACACAATGCTGGTCTTGCTGGTCACCAGCATATGTTGTGTTCTGGTGCTGGTCTGTGTTGGTTTGTCCAGCAGCACGTTTCAGCCTCGTGTACACAGAGAGAGAGCGAGCTGCAAACCAGGTCAGCGATAAGATATCATCCCTCCGTCTGTCGGCTTCATGGCCTGATTCTCACTGAAAGTTGACACCAAACATGTGTTTTAACCTCGTTTTAAAATAGGTTATGAATATTATCACGCCCTCATTTTGCTCCTGATCATCAGATTCCTCTCAGCTCAGCGTCTGATTGTGAGCTTCATGTTTATTCCTGATATTTAACCTGATCTTCAGTTTCAAAATAAGGGAACATTCTGGGTTTCAGCTCAGTTTTACACAGTTGTGATTGTTTTTGTGCAGAACAATAAATATGAAAGATGTTAATAAGTGAGATCTGGAGGTGTAAACATGTAAGAAACACCAGTAATACAATCTAAAGATAGCAGATATCTGTATTGTCACATACACATGGAAATAATCCGAAAGTTTGAGGACTCAGAAAATAAATAAAAGCTTCAGAAGAACCTGGAGAGACGATGCTAACATCCTTCAACACGTCTGCAGAGGTTTGTGTTGATGTATGCAGAACTGTGTGTCTGTGTTTATCTGAAGGTGTGGTTATTACTGTGTGTGCTGTGTGTTCAGAATAATCCTATTGATTCATAAACACACTGACCTCTGTTTCAAACATCGCACCACTGCAGAGGCGTTAATCATTAACCTGCAGGATGTTTATCTGCCACAGCATGTGATGAAGGAACAGTTTGTACCAACCAGAGAAATACAAAGATAGACGTCTGTTTGTTGTTCACTCACTGACCTTGAAGTGAAACTAGTTCATCAGCAGGATTTTATTCTGACAGTGTAGTGGGAAAACAGGCAGATGTGAAGAAACTGACCTCAGATCAGACTTTAAATACACCGAGCAGACAAATAAAGGACACAACAAGAGAAACATTTTTCTCAAATATTATTTTACAGGAGTGATGGAAGAATTCACATCATTTACTTCAGTAAAAGTAACAATAACACTGTATAAGTACATTTAGAAAACTGCTTAAAATAAAGGTGCACATGTCCTAAAAGCCCAGTTTTAGTTTTCTTCTTCTCCGTATTTCATCAACTCACCAAAAAGTCACACAATGTGTCATGATTTGTGTTTTTTATAGACGACATTAAACGTTCACGAGTAGTTCAAATAAATCCACATGGAAAGTGTACTTGTTTACATTGGTGGAAGAAGTAATCAGATTTCTTTTTACCCTAGCAAAAGTAGGCAGTGACAGGCTACCACAGGCTAGAAACTAAATTATTACAAGTATGTTCCACAAGCAAAAGTACAAAAGTATTAACATAAAGAAAATAAATTACTAAGAATAAAAGTAGTCATGATGCAGAATGGTCCAATTCAGAACATTTATATGAGTCTGATTGGATTAAAATGATGTGTTGATGACTTTAACATCGCTGCCTGTAAAGGTGAAGTAACCTTTATTACTGTATACTCTGCTAGCTCGTGTCTTTGCTGCTTTAACTTAAAATAACACACAACAACTTATTTGTTGACTTTTGTTTAATTCTCAGTCTAATCTGATCTAATAAACGTGGCGGATTAAAAAGCACAACATTTCCCGATGAGCTGCATCACAAGTACGTCACAGTTCTACTCGAGTAAATGTACTTAGTTACTTTCCAGCCTGCTGTTCAGCCAACAACACGCTGAGGTGACGTCACGTGTGCGCGCGGACTCCCCCCGCCCGGCAGGTGGCGCTGCGTGCGGCTCCCCGCCAACACCAACGAAGAAGAAGAAGCTAATCTGTGTAGTTAGCAAGTCGGCAATAAATAAACAGAAACACTAACACGGTAAGAAATGTGACGTGTCGTGTGGAGGAGCCGATGAATCATGTCGCGTGTGTTCACTGGTCACCATGGAGATGTACACAGCTGATGATTATGATGCACGAGCGGCGCGAATCTCACCGTTTAGCTAGCGCAACAAACCACTTGCTAACCTGGTCAGCTAGCACCGCAGCGGCTGTAACATGAAGCATACTCATTCATTTACATGAATTAAGTTCATGTTAGCGTTTTAGCCAGCCGGACTAAAGCAAATGAATGTTTGTTTGCATTTTCCCGTTTTGTAAACCCGAAACGGTTGTCGTTCGATGCTCAATACGAGCCATTTCTGCACAAGCGAAAAGGTGTATACCAAACTCCATTCAGAAATGTGTCTATTCAGAGATATCTTATTAATCAGGAGGCATAGACCATGGTGAGACGTTGATAAAAACTGGGACGATCCACGTTTTTAATTCGGCGTTCATCCACCGCACGATTTACTACTATATTTAAATCTATAGCACGATTTGTTCTGTTCCTACCTACTGCTTCCACTCATGTTCCTATCAAAAGCCTTGCCCCCTGCTTTTAAAAAATGACAGATTTTGTTATGGGGTTCTGTCTGTGGGGATGCTGCGCTGATGGATTTTCTCTGAATGCCTAAATCTTGAAGGCAGGATCATGTCAGCTGATACCAAGATTGCAGAGCTGCTCACAGAGCTCCATCAGCTCATCAAACAGACCCAGGTGAGTTATTCCACAGTGATAAAGGAGAACATTTTAGAACTGTGTCAAGTTTGTCCAACAAATCTAAATGATCACCATGTCTGTGTTCTCAGGAGGAGAGATCCCGCAGTGAACATAACCTGCTCAACATTCAGAAAACACACGAGAGGATGCAGACGGAGAACAAAAGTCAGTCACCGTGTTGTCGATTCTTCATCAGTCAGTGTTCATCAGCTGCTGTTCTGTGAGTCCTGATTCACTCAGATCTCCTGTCCTGTCCCTCCGTCTCCTACAGCGTCTCCATACTACCGGACCAAGCTGAGAGGACTGTACACCACGGCCAAGGCTGATGCTGAGGCGGAGTGCAGGTGAGACGAGGTTTAAAGTGTTGGGAGAAAAGAATGATTTCAATTTGACTGAGTTTGTTGTCAATATTTCAGAAATATTGTGTATTTTCAATTGCACAGCAGTGACTCATCATCAGAAACATGTCGAGTCTCATTTTTTACTCCTTTATTTATATTTCACCGTTTTGTTTCACGAACATTAAAGAAAATAATTAAACACGAACTGGTTTAATTTAACTGACTCAGCAGGCAGAATGTAGTTTGTGCGGACAAATGGAGACACACAGATGTCAGATATTCTGGATTATAGAGATAAAATATTTTTAAAAATCAGTTAACTTTTATGTTCTTCATCAGTCTGAGGTTTTTGATCTGTATTTACACATTTTTAAAGTTATCTTGCAACTGACAGAAATCTGCTAAATGTTCTCTGGATGTTTAAGGTCCCTGGAGCATCTGATGAATCTAATAAATGGTTTAGATTCATCCTGTAGCGTTTCTGTCACTTTGTCTTTACATTTCCAGATCACGTTCAAGTCATTTCTGTCCAAGGTTCCAGTGAATACTCGTGATGCTCTTTGTTCACGTGTTTCTTTGTGTTCCTCAGTATTCTGCGTCACGCTCTCGATAAGATCGCAGACATCAAGTCTTTGTTGGAGGAGAGGAGAATAGGTAAGTGTGTGTGTGTGTGTGTGTGTGTGTGTGTGTGTGTGTGTGTGTGTGTGTGTGTGTCTGATGAAATCCAATATACCAGATTAAATGAGATTCATATTTGATTTTTTTTCCATAGCTGCTAAGATGGCGGGAGTTTACAGCGACAGCGACCCTCCCAGGAAGACGATGAGGCGAGGCGTCCTGATGACGCTCCTCCAGCAGTCGGCCATGACGCTCCCTCTGTGGATCGGAAAGCCGGGGGAGAGGTAGCTAACTTTCTACAGAAACTTCTGTCTCACACACACCAACTAAAGTCTGAGATAATTGTCAGATGTTTGTTCTGTCTGTGTCATTCTGTGGATTATCTCCCATCAGCCCTCCTCCTCTGTGCGGGGCGACTCCGGCCAGCAGCGACTACGTGGCCAAACAGGGCGACAAGGTGGCAGCGAGGGTGAAGGCGGTGGACGGAGACGAGCAGTGGATCCTGGCGGAGGTGGTCAGCTACAACCACTCCACCAACAAGTGAGTCCAAGTGTGAAATACTCCAGTTAACAGTCAGATGTTCTCAGACAGACGTGACGATTCTTCTCCTCTCCCTGCAGATACGAAGTGGACGACATCGACGAAGAAGGAAAAGAGTGAGTGCTCGTTAGATTCACCTTCTCAAACCTTCAGCATGATTTCTACCTGCATCATTTCTTCTTCTCTGCACTTTCAGTCTCTTTCAGTTCCTCTCAGGTTTAATCTGTTGTGTGACACTCAGTGCTGCTCTGTGCAGTTAGACGCAGTCGCTTAATATTACGTGTGCACAAAGAAAAGTTTCTGACTTGTGTGATCCAACATTCAGATATTTCTGTCCACAAGTCAAACTGTATTGAAAAGAGATGAACGTAATCATTTCCAAAATTCACAACATCTTTTTATGTCACAGAATATTCTGCTTCAGTCCATATTTGTCCTGTTCAGACTTTATAAAACATTTTCACACGTCTGCATTAACAGAGCCATCAGCAGTCTGACAGCAACATTAGTTATATAACCAGTTTCTCCTCTGACATGATTATAATAATGCTTTACATTCATCAGCCTTGGTTGATGGTCTGACTTTGCAGAAAAGATGAATAAAAAAGATATATTCTTTATTTAAAATACTGTATCTATACAGGTTTTAACTTTGAGTGCAGATAAAGTATAAAGGAGAGTGTTGACCACCGTCAGGGTTACACACCAAACTCAAACCATCAGGTTGTGTTGAAGTTTCCTTTTATAATAAATTACAGAAGTCCTCATAAAAACTGGAGATTATTTATCTGTGTATCATCAGATGTGGAAGAAATCAACACTTGGTTTCAGTTAAACTCATTAAAGAAAGACGATTTTACTTTAAAGACTTCATTCAAATTGAGTTTTAATTTTCTTTACTGTTATAAAATATGACAGATTCAAGGACCTCGAAGCTTTGAGTGTAAATAATGAATATCAGTGTGAAGCTCTGATGACATTTTAGAATTTATTAAACCGTCTTTCATCAACAGACTCCAGATCTGTTCGATCAAACATGTCTGAAAAGTGTGTGTGTGTTTTCAGGAGACACACTCTGAGCAGGCGGCGGATCATCCCGCTGCCTCAGTGGAAGGCGAACCCGGAGACGGACCCTGAAGCTCTGTTCAGTAAAGACCAGCTGGTGCTGGCCCTCTACCCGCAGACCACCTGCTTCTACCGGGCCCTCATCCACACGCCGCCACACAGGGTGAGACTGGCAGACGTCACAGATCTCTGAAGACGTTATCGTCACAGTGTCAAATGTTTGAGTCTCCTCTGATTCTCTCAGACTGACCTCAGCTTGTGTTTGCAGCCGCAGGACGACTACTCGGTGCTGTTCGAGGACACGTCGTACGCTGACGGTTACTCCCCGCCGCTCAACGTGGCTCAGAGATACGTGGTCGCCTGCAAGGAGAACAAGAAGAAGTGAGCGACGACCGGAGGGACAAACATGGAGGATTGATTTTTATATGAAAACATGTTCAGAAATATTTGTCAGATCTGTCGTATTTTGTAGATTTGATCAAGGAAGGTGATAATCAATCAGGAAAACATACCTGAACAGACTTTTTTTGTAATAAATGAGACTGTGTTTGTCAAAATCAAAATCAAGATGCAGAAAGAAGAAGTGAAATTACCCACGAACACTTGAACGTCTCATGGGGACAAATGTTAGCTTTGTCCCAGATTATCACAGCGTTACAGCACAGAGTGACAAATAAAGTCTTTAAAAACACTGAGTGGACACTGAAGTACCTCTGATGTTTGAGTGTACCGTTGATGTCCCACAATGCATTGGACAAAGGAAACATTCAAGCTGCTCACAGCTGAAAAAGACTAAAACTAATTACGGATGACGGGGAAACGGCTTCAGGGACTCCTCAGAAACATCCCTATAAATATGAGTACATACTGTAAATACTGTGTATGTAGTGTTGAAATGGGAGCAGCAGGTGAGTGACAGGTCGACACACAGGAGAGAAGCTGCTGATTGGATGGAAGGAAACAACTCACAGTCTGAACTGTTTATTTTTTACCTGTCAACTTTCTGATTTTTGTGTGAATCTTCAAATGAAAAAACGTTTTCATGCTTCATCGTTCAGCCTCTTTATTCTCCAGCACTCAACACACTACAGCTTTATCACAGTCAGTAACCGTAACTAAGTATATTTACTCAAGTCTTTCTTTTCATGCCACTTTCTACTTCTACTAATTACTGTACTTCTTACTCCACTACATTTATGTGACAGCTTTAGTTACTATACAAATTACGATTCTTTACACACAAAACACATGAAGAGTTGTAAAATATGTAATGTAAATGAATTAGTAAAAAGTACAACATTTGTCTGTAATTTGTAATGGAGCAGACATATACTGTAGCAGAAAAAAGTACCTCAAAGTACGTCAAAATCGTACGTGAGTAAATGTACTTAGTTACATTACATCACTGACTGAAAGTAACGTGTCAGTATTGTAGCTGGTATTTCCCATCGTACCTGAACGCAACAGTCGACCACGGAAAGTCCGCTCATGACTCACATTGTCCCGCAGTCCGTGAACGCATCAGCAGCGCGCGGAAAGGAAACAATCATGGCTGAAGCGGTGAGTGTCTGACACATCTGCTGCGCCACTTCACTAAAAACCTCACAATCAGTGACTTTCATCAACAGTAACCAGTGTAGTGTTGTTTTAATTTAACTCGCTGCCAACTTAAAGTGAACAGTTTGGGCGGGAAGGCAGAGAAACGGAACAAACCGCCGCTAACAGATAAACGGAACATTAGCATCAGCAGGTTAGCTCCGTTAATTTAAAGTCAACCCGAGTTCTTCAAAATAAAAGCCCGCAGGTTGAAGGTGGCGCAGAGGAGTTCGGTTTCGTTTTTAGTTTGCTGTGATGAGATCGTGACTTATTAAACACCGTAAGGCCCCGTAAACACAGCCTGACACTTTGTCATTTAATGTGAATATAATGTGTTAGCAGGAGAATCGGTGAACTCCGTTTAAAGAGTTAGCTAGTTTAAGCTAGCTCACTAAAGGTAACTGTAACGTTAGCCGATGTAATCACCAGCAAATGTAACGTAACTCTCAGTTTACTCCTTTTTAATAGTTCCTCTGACTTCAGGTTAATCCAGTCAGCCACGTCAGGAACATAGATCCCAACGTTAGAACCAGTTTAGTTCAGTTTTGGTTGAACTTGCGACATAGAGCTGTAAATGTCATGTGTGTGGCTGTAAGTCAGTTTGTTGTGTTATAGAGAAGTGTTTCTAATATTGTGTCCACCCCATTTATATCATCACAACACTGAACATTACAATCAGATCAGGATAATTCGAAATATTAAGTGTTACAACAATAAACCACAGCCAGCAAATAAGCAAAATGACCAAACTTCCATAAACTTCCGTCTGAGACAGTTTCAACACAGATGAATAGAGTGTTTGCTGAAGTGTTGTTGTGTTGGATTACATTAGATTGGTTTAATTTGACTGAACAAACTGGTAACTGACTGGCAGATATATTTAACAGAGGGGTGTTAAATCAATCACCAACTCATTTGATAATCATTTAATCAGTTTCTCTGATTCCAGCTTGTTAAATCTGAGTGTTTCTCTGTGACAGTAAACTGAAGTTCTTCAGGTGAAGAAAACAAGACATTTGACATTTTCTGACATTTTATTGACTGAACAGCTAATCAAATAATCTGAGTTGTACTTATGTTCATTATAATAATCAATATTGACACTAAGATTCCATATTTTACTGCAAGTATAGTGTATTAATTCCAGATAAATATTGTTCTTCCTGAGATCTAATAATCGATATCGACCTTTAAAAAGCCTCATCAGTCGACTCCGAGGTTCAAATAGTCGATAATGAAACACATGTTTAGTTGCGGCCTTCAGGACTTCTTTAGAGGTACAGAATATTTGCTGATCGTCTCATAAAATCATACGTCCGTCACAATAAGCCCACGTGTTGATTTGAAGGCTGTATATGTTGTGCAGATATCAGCAGAGCGTCTGTCTGTCCCTCAGGTGTCTGACAGCGACCTTCAGGCAGTGAAGCCGCCGCCCAAACGCAGACGCATCCTCGACCCGTCAGCCATCGTCCCCGTGCCCGTTTACTCCAACAAGGTCAGTAAAGACTGATCCCAGAACAGTGAGGAAGATTTTTACACAACTAACAGACATTTCACCTTTCCTTTAAAAACAGATGATTAAAGTGTCTTTTTTTTCTTACAACTTGATCTTAAAAGGATCATTCATGCTTTGATGTCATCACAGTTAGAATATTCTAATTAATTTTATTCATTATTGAGCCAATAAACAGTCTCACGCCTCACCTGATGCTCTAAACAGACAGTAACAGGCCGGATGATCTCACGTTAGAACTGAGTTTAAGATTTTCCTGATCACCTTCATGGTTCAGCTTCCAGTATTTTTACTGAACATCTGCTCCTGTACGAGCCAGAACCTCAGAACCTCAGAACCTCAGAGCCTCAGAACCTCAGAGCCTCAGAGCCTCAGAACCTCAGAACCTCAGAGCCTCAGAACTTCGGAGCCTCGGAACCTCGGAGCCTCAGAACCTCAGAGCCTCAGAGCCTCGGAACCTCGGAACCTCAGAGCCTCAGAACCTCAGAACCTCAGAACCTCAGAGCCTCAGAGCCTCAGAACCTCAGAGCCTCAGAACCTCAGAACCTCAGAGCCTCAGAGCCTCAGAACTTCGGAGCCTCGGAACCTCAGAACCTCAGAGCCTCAGAACCTCAGAACCTCAGAGCCTCGGAGCCTCGGAACCTCGGAACCTCAGAGCCTCAGAACCTCAGAACCTCAGAACCTCAGAACCTCAGAGCCTCAGAGCCTCAGAACCTCAGAACCTCAGAGCCTCAGAGCCTCAGGCGGGACCCTGCTGCTCCTGGTTCAGGACTAAAGGAGGCCTGAATAGGGATCTGTCAGACCTGAACTCTCTGATGAGGCTGTCGAAACTTTTTCTGAATGCTCGCACACGGTTTGATTTCCAACATGTCTCATTTTAATGTTGAAATATTTAATGACTTGTATTTGATCAGATTTGTCTCACTGCCTCCTGAACTGATTTTATCTTGGTTCAACCACAAAGTTCACTTTGTGACTTTGTTGTGAAAAGTGCTATAAATAAAGTTAATGTGAGTTATTATTCCTGTTAATCACGGAGTGTTTGTGTCGGCAGGTGAGCAGCAGTCTGCAGCTGAAGCCAGCAGCAGCCGTGTTCACTGAAAAGGAAACGACAGGTAAAATCTGAGAGTTGAAGCTGATGTTCAGGTGTTTTCGTGCTGTTTGACGGTTTGTGTCTCTGGACAGACGCTGCAGGCGACAGTTTGTGGTCACAGTTTTCATCTCGAGGACCGTCGTCAGCAGCTGCAGCTGCCGTCAGCCTCAGTGACTCCGAGGAGGACGAAGCAGAACACACGAAGCAGAAAACAGAGCCGTGAGTAGAGAAGCTCAGAGAACCGGGTCGTCTCAACAGAACGAGCTCTGGTCCATCACGAGTCATCGCTCTTCTCCAGGTTTCATTCATCTCGTCCTCCTCTGATCAGGAAGGTCAACGATTAATTTAACATGAATCCCTTTTCTTGTTTTCTCTCCTTTATTTCAGAGAAATGGTTCGCTGCCCGTCTCCTCCTCCTCCAGAGAGTCCGGTCCAGAAACAGTCCAGACAGGTCCAACAGAAGATCAGGTGAGTTTGGACTCTTTGCTCGGTTGTAGTTTCATCAGGAATCATTCATGGTGATCAGCAGGCTGCTCCTCCCTGTGTGTGTGTGTGTGTGTGTGTGTGTGTGTGTGTGTGTGTGTGTGTGTGTGTGTCTGTGTGTGTCTCTGTGTGTGTGTGTGTGTGTGTGTCTGTGTGTGTCTGTGTGTGTGTGTGTGTGTGTGTGTGTGTGTGTCTGTGTGTGTCTGTGTGTGTGTGTGTGTCTGTGTGTGTGTGTGTGTGTCTGTGTGTGTGTGTGTGTGTGTGTGTGTGTGTGTCTGTGTGTGTGTCTGTGTGTGTGTGTGTGTGTGTGTGTGTGTCTGTGTGTGTGTATGTGTGTGTGTGTGTGTGTGTGTGTGTGTGTGTGTGTGTGTGTGTGTGTGTGTGTGTCTGTGTGTGTGTGTGTGTGTGTGTGTGTGTGTGTGTGTGTGTGTGTCTGTGTGTGTGTGTGTGTGTGTGTCCTCAGTGAGATCGACAGGAGGCTCCGGGCCGTCAGCTCCCTCATGTCTCCTGAACCTCAGAACAGGACCAGACGGCGCAGGGGTCGCCGGTCCACAGACGACGATGATGTCATCATCATGAACTCTAATGACGATGATGTCATCATCATGAACCCTAATGAAGATGATCTCATCGGCTTGAACCCGGTCTCTGGAGGTGAGGACTCTCCGTACAGGTCCTCGGTCAGAGAGATCCCCCTGAAGATCCGCTGCCGGACCGACGTCTACAAGATCCCGGTGCTGTCGGTGCGTCTCTGTGAGTCACTGATTATAGACGCCGTCACCTCTGCGTCTGCCTGACAGCTGGTTTGTATTTTCAGTCGACGCCTCTGAGTTACGTGCTGGCCGAGCTGTCCGTCATCCTGAACGTCCCGCCTCCTCGCCTCCTGCTGATGAGGGAGGAGGCGGAGCTCCCGACAGACTCCACCGTCAGCGAGCTCGGCCTCGGCATCGCTGACATCATCGGTGAGTCACGTGACACACGAGTTGACTCAAACTGTAAACTGACTGTTTCTGCCTGTCAGCCACGTCTCAGGGTCTTCTTCAGCTCGGTGCCATTAAAGTGACGTAAAGAACGGAAATCTGTATCGAAATCTGTTGTATAGAATTATTTATTCAAGTTTTCCGTGTGTATACAGAATTTATACAGTCGTCTGTCCACCAGCAGAGAGCACTAAAGCCCTGAAGGTTTGTTTCTGCCAGCATCCGTCTGCTGCAGCTCAGCAGTGTTGGTACAGAGTGAAAACCTCACAGAGCCGCAGTCACATCACTTATTGTTCTCTACCGCAGCAGATCTGCAGTCTGCTGCTTCGTCCCGCCGGGTCAACAGAACCAGTTGTTCACTGGGACCTTTTCACAGTTCTGGAGCTTCACAGTAAAACAGAGTTGCAGCATTCTGCTGAACAGCTGAAGCAGCTGATGTAAAACATCAGATGTCTCCATCAGCTCGTGTGCTGTGATCACAGTCAGCAGGAGAGAAACATCACAACCTGTTCAGACGGATGCTCGCTAACACTGTTAGCTCAGCAGCTCAGAAGATATCAGCTTTAAATAAGATCAGTTTAAACTGTTGTTCATCTTTTTCTTGTACAGAGTGTGTCGTCATGGCAGCAGAGGATAAAAGTAAAGATGGCGGCGGTGGTGATGGCGCCGGCAGCATCACTGTGAGGCTGCAGAGCAAAGACCGGGACTCTTCTCAGGAGTTCTCTCTACACAGAGTACGTCTCTTCTTCTTCTTCTTCTTCGTCTTCTCTCCATCGTCAGCTCTCTGTTCAGCAGCAGCACACTAACTAATGGTGTGTGTGTGTGTGTGTGTGTGTGTGTGTTTCAGGATGCCCCGCTGGGCTCCATCTTCTCTCAGTACCTGGCCCGGTTGTCCTCCCGGGCTCAGGGAACGGTCCGCTTCCACTTCGACGGCTGCAAAGTGACGCACAGCCAGACGCCGGCTCAGCTCGACATGGAGGACGGTGACATCATCGAAGTTTGGATTTAAACCCTCAGCCTCGTTTCAAAACATCAGCTTTGTGTAAAAAGTGTTCAGTTGCTTGATTTGTAAAAGTCACCTTATTTGTAAAGTTGAATACAAAGAGCTGCTCGGCTCAGACGACACAGGATTATATTTTTAGACACTATTCAAATGAAAACAGAGATTAAAGAACTGTAAACATATTTTAATGTATAGTGACTGTACAATAGCGCGTTCTTATTATTGTTACTGATAATTGTAATAAAATGAGTACGAGTTACTCTGTGAGACACCTGAGGTACGACTGGGTCATTCAGTTACTAAAGTAACGGGATTACATTACAGGTAAGAGTCCTGCATGTGGTTTTAATCAGAGATGTGATGAAGAACTCAGAAGTCACACTGGAGTAAAAATAAGAGATATTATGTTGGAATATTCCCTGATTAGCTAATCGCTTGATGACGTCATGTGACCCCCTGATCAAAGTCATGTGAGCTGCGAAGCGGAAGTTCAGACGGATCCAACATGGCGGCGGGACTGAAGTGTTGTGACCAGTGAGCGGTCCTGCAGTAAACAGCGAGTTCTGTTCAGTGAGGTTCCGACAGAACCTGTTCGCGGGACACATTTGTTTTTATCGTGCAGCAGCAGGATGAGTTTTAAAGTGCTGTGAGAAGTGTGAGTGTCGAAGAGAAGCTTTGGAGCGGCAGCAGGAAGAAGACAGGAGCGACAGCCTGACTCATCCTCCGAGGTAAACAACAGACAGACAACAGACAGACAGCAGCTCACAGCGGCTCGCTGTCCGCCGCCGCCCGGCTCCACTCAGCGGGATAATACAGCAAAATACAACCTTTGTGTCAGTGTTCCCGCCCAAAGTCTCATGGGGCTGAAGGTGTCTCCTAGTCACCTGGACAGAAATCACGCCGAACTCAATTCAAAACACTGCAGATTTAGCGTTGCTGTAGCTTACTGACTACGCATTTACTCACATTCCTTCAGGACGGTCTGTATTAAACAACAGTAGATAAAAAGCACAGCAGGTAATTTATTAGGACGCTGAAGAACACGCTTTAGTTAACTCATGATTTGTCGAAAGACCTTTTAAATGTCACGTCTTCGTCGTTTTACAGTAACTGTTTGTTTGTTGCACAGGGTAACTTACCAGAGTGCTTTTCATCATCCAACCTGACGGCCGAATTAATCACAAGGATCCCTTAAATGTCCCATGTCGTTCCCCAGCGGTGAAAAACTTACGTTACGTTTGGTCCCAAACACGATCCGTTAAACTGACCGAATTCTGAATTAAGTCTGGTGTTCCGCTCTCCATGCCAGTTCTTTCTTTTAAAATATAACGTTAACGCTTCTGGTGATCTTTCTTAATCTTCTGCCGAATTTATCAGAAGACCCCTTTAAACGAAACGGATCATTTCTTAACAGTCAGGAATTAATTTCAAAGCGAGGCACGTTAAACCGACAGGATTCTGAATGGAGTCTGGTGTGCCGTCCTCTCCGTGATTTCTTTTGAAGTCTAAGCTTCTGGGTATCTTTCTCACATTTCTGCCGAACTTGTCAGACAGTCCTTTAAATGTCTTATGTCATATATTGCAGCCGTGAATTGTAAAGTTTGGTTGTAAAAAAGGGAACAAGGAACTACAGGAAATGGAGTTTGGACGGGTTTGGGGAACCGGTTTCTCGGTGCGTTACTGTTTTTTGAGTTCAACGTATCTGCCGAATTTATCAGAAATCCTATTAAAACATAACAGATCATTTTTCAACAGTCAAAAAATAATTTTGCGTCTGTTGCAAAGCCTAATGCATAAAAAAGGCAGAATCCTGGATGGAACCTGGTGACCTCTCAGCGACAGTTAACGTTCTTAGTTATCTTTCTTATTTTCAAATGTATCAGAGGTTCCCTAAAATTTCCTGTGTCCTTCTATCAAGGCAGGTGATTGTTGCAAAAATGCAATAAAGGTAACTACAGGAAATTAACTTCAGAGAGTCTGACTCTGTATTTGTGCTTTTTCAAGTCAACATATCTGACGAATACATCAGAAGACCCGTTAAAACATAACAGGTCATTTTTCTAACAATCAAAAATGAACATTGCATATGTTGCACAGTGAGGAACCAAAAACTGACATAATTCTGAATGGAATCTGGGCTGCCAGTCTCTCTGTGCCAGTAATTTCTTATGAAATACAAAGCTTTTTATTGCCTTGGTAAACTTTTTTGCCCAATTTCCTGCCAGTTCTCTTAAATGTCTTTTATCACATAATGGAGTTTGGAGTCTCTCTCTGTGCTAGAGGCTTTTCAGTTAACATATCTGCCTTCTTTATCAGAAGAGCTGTTAAAACCTAACAAGTCACTTCTCAACAGTCAGGACTTAATGTTATGCTTGTTGGAAACAAAGGGACGTAGAATTGGCAGAAATCTGAATGGAGTTCTGAATGGCATTCAACTCTCGGGCTGATGGTATTTTTAGCGTTGTGGCATCTTATTAGTTACTCGTGCAGGCGCACCGCGTGAGTCTGTGAACAGTTCATGAGACAACAGAGCTGCAGGATTTCCTGCTTTTGTTTATCGTCATTCTGCAGCGGTCGTGTGGATTAATGAGCTTTTGATCAGTGACAGTGACGCTGAGCGCTCTCTGATCAGCTGGAAGTGTTTGCAGAGCAGGCAAAGATAAGATGAGACATGGAAGTGAGTCGCTCGTCACTCTCTTCCACAGTGTCATCGTTTGTCTTTTGTCTCTGTGAACTGGCCACATCTTAATAGAATAAACCAATAATTTAATATAATCATTTCACGTGAAAGTGAAGAAAAACCTGAGTGGACAGAAATCTGTTCTGCTCCGTGTGATGAGCATGAGATCAACTTTATGAACTCATGAATACAAACGACAGCAGTGAGTATTTATCAGATCAATGATCTGGTCTGAGCAGACGGACGATGGCTGCAGGGATTGTCTGATTTTATTCCGGAGCAATAAATTGATTATTTGCTCAGTAAAATGTCCATCATCATCTTCCAGAGTCCAAGATGAGTCTCCAGATGTTTGTTCTGTCCGACCAAACAGAGACGCTCAGTTCACTGTCGCACAGAACTGCAACAAATATTTTCATTTAAGGAACTGGAACAACATAATTCTGTTCAGTTCTGATCTGAAAAAAATCACTTTAATGAATCAAAACAACACAAACATCAAGCAAATACGACATGAAGAGAGAATTTGTGATGAGTGAAGGTTCAGTAACCTCCACAGGAGATTATAGATATTTAAAGTAAGAGCTGAAATGAGTTAATCAACAGAAACATGTATTAATTAATTTAATCCCTCTATCGAGCCAAAGAATATGATGATCTGCTGCTTTTCTAATATTTAGATCTTTTAAAGTCTTGGATGAAACATCATTTATAATGTTTTACAGATCAGGTGACTGATTAAGAGAAGAACAGTTTGGGCCTGAACCTCGTCAGCTGCTCTGACTGAGCAGAACTGACCTTTAAGTGTTTGATCAGTCCAGACACACGTTAATCATTAGCGGCTGATAACAACAGAAGATCAGCAACTTTCCCTCCAGAATCTGAGAGGAAGTCTTCCATCTTTAGAGGAACTGAGCTTCAAGTCTACGTGCTTCACTTGAGGCGGCAGGTCGTCACATCAGGACTCGTTACAGAATCCAGTCTGAGCAGAACCTTCACCACCAGATCCAGTTCTGTACAACACGAGGGAACAAAGTGCCTCAGACAGGAAGAGAGAACGAGGAACAAACAAATAAAAAACATCAGCTGTTTAATCAGAGTCACTGAATGTGAATATTAAACAACCTGAGTCTGTTCAGCAGAAGACGATAAAGTCTCCAGATCAGCTGACCGTCTTCAGTCTGACGTCATCAGATCTGAGGAGCGTCTCGACCTCGTGGCTGAAGTTTCACTGAGGTCACGTTCATCACGGCTTCTCCTTTCTCACCTCTTCCTCTTCTGGACTCAGGATCTCCTCGTCGCTCTGGAGCTGCTCCTCTTTTTAAAGCTTTCTGTCCTGCAAACACTCAACTCATCTTTCAAGCTCGTCTGTTTTACTTTTGTTTCAAGCTGCTGATGCAGATTTTAGTCAGTTTCTTATCAGTCGATTGTCTGTTGATCATTTATAAAATGTGAACTATGAAGCAGGTTTCCTTCAGGGACAGTTTGAGCCTCTGACAGGATCCGTGTGAGTGTTTGAGTCTGATGACGTAAACACAAAGTTCAGCTGAAACAAAAGCAATTATATTAAATAAATCATTCTTTTGATAATTAAAGAATTCTTTATTTTGTGGCTAGTTTGTGTTTTTGCTTTTAGAATCCATAAATGCGTCTGAGAGACAGTCTGACAGTACTGACGGTCTGTATCGATCCTCTCCCTCAGCGGCGGCCATGTCTCTGAACGAGCCCGCGTCGGACTCGGCGCCGTTCTTCTCCGATGACAGCGAGGCGGAGGGGGCGGAGGAGCAGGGCGGGGCGGCGGAGGGTCAGAGGTCGCAGGAGGAGCCGGCCAGCGGCGTGTCGAGTGTCCGAGCGCTGCTGACCGTCTTCATCCTCTGTTACATCAACCTGCTCAACTACATGGACCGGTTCACCGTGGCAGGTACGACACCGCGGTGCCTGAGACCGAAGATGTCCAGCTGGAGAACATGCAGCCATTATTATTTTATATGATTCATTAAATGCTTTATTCTATACCAAACACATTGACTTTTCAGGAAACTTTAAAGCTTTTAAGGAAGATGTTTTGACATTATGGGCCTTTAATAAAAAACAAGGATCCTTTTTATCAAAGGAATAATCAGAACAACAGAAACACATCAGACAGAATAAACCGTCTGTTCGTCACAAGAAATCTGTTTTAGTGGTCGACTACGTTCAAGGGTTCAGTGTTTGAAGAAAAGTGAAAATGGTTTTTGTCGGCGATCAGAATCAGAAAAGCTTTATGTGCTGAATAATGTGTCCGTGGAGTAGAAACGTTACTGAAAGAGTCAGAAAGCTAAAAGTTAGTAGATGGAAGTCCAGATCTTGAAGGAGACTAAACTAAAAACTAAAAACTAAAAACTAAAAGGCAAACAGAAAAGAATTAACAGGGTTATTAAAGTGTTTTCTTCTTCTTCAGTACGATGGAGACAAACAGGAAGAGACTCTTAAAACTTTAAGCTTTTGGACATATTTGTTCAAAATGTGAGAAAGAAATTGATTAAATTAAATTGTGATTGTGTCGTCATTGAACTGATGTCGCCTCTGCAGGTGTTCTCCCCGACATCGAGCAGTACTTCGGGATCGATGATGGGAAGTCTGGATTACTGCAGACAGGTGAGTGTGGACAGACTGCACAGTGTTGACGGCCGGCTGTGTTGGATGGTTCTGGTCCGGTGTGCGTGAACGTATGTAAATAATAATGTAAATGCGTCCAGGTGAGATCCGGGTCCAGTCTGAGAGCGTTTCCTGTTTGTTTCCAGTGTTTATCTGCAGCTACATGTTCCTGGCTCCGGTCTTCGGTTACCTGGGCGACAGGTACAACAGGAAGATCATCATGAGCGTGGGCATCTCGTTCTGGTCTCTGGTGACTCTCGCCAGCTCCTACACCCCCAGAGAGGTGAGTCACCTGCTGCTCCTCCTGTTCTGACACCATTTCCTCAAACACTGAACCGCAGTGACCCACAAACACAGTTTACTCGCCTCGTGTGGAAGTTTTAACTCGATGCGTTTAACTCCTCCCTCCTGTGTTTCTCCTCTCGCAGCACTTCTGGGTCCTGCTGCTGACTCGAGGTCTGGTGGGAGTCGGCGAGGCCAGTTACTCCACCATCGCTCCCACCATCATCGCAGACCTCTACGTGAAGGGAAAGAGGACCAACATGCTCTCCATCTTTTATTTCGCCATTCCTGTCGGCAGGTTGGTTTGTTATAATAATAATAATATTAATAATGAAGGTCACTAATGAGTCAGTGGAGTCTTTGCACACTTGAATGTTCTCTTTTCTCTTCTGATATGATGTTCTGATCCGACTCATGTTTCCTCCAGTGAGAGAACAGTTCAGTGTTCGGCTGCTTCTCAGCAGTGAGACGAGCTGACAGATAAAAAAGAAAGAATAATAATGTTTGAACACAAACCAGCTGATCCAGTTTCAACAAGGAAACAGAAGCTCGTAGCTGTTGAAGTTTTTTAACTTCTGCTTTCAGTGATTACAGTAACGAAAAGCTCGATCGTCCAAACCCATAAAAAATGTATTATTATTGTAGTTTGGCATCATCAGAGCGCACGTTTCATTACAGTTTATTACAAGTTTGATAATAATGATAATAATAATGTTTTGGATTTTAACTATTTATTGTTGCAGTTTTACACTGACGCACTGTGTGTAGTGAGTGTAAATAAGGTTGTTCTGACTGTTGTGCTGTGATGAGACGTCTTTTCTATCTGCTGCTTGTTAAAGGAACAGTTCGCCCCAAACATAAACCCAGCACTCCTCTCCTCCTCCTCCTGATATAAAGTCATCCTCACACATCACAGCCTGATCTCAGACCAGATTTAACCCTTTATTAACATGAAGTCTTCATGTAGCTGCTGAGCTAACAGAGTTAGCTAACAACACCTTCTTGTCTCTCTCAGCGGTCTCGGATACATCGTGGGCTCTCAGGTCGGGAGGCTGGCTCAGGACTGGCACTGGGCTCTGCGGGTGAGTTTCATGGTTAGGGTTAGTCACAGACCGGTTCTGAAACTTGTGGGTCTGTGCTGACGGACTGTGCTGTGTTTGCTCTCCTCAGGTGACTCCTGGTCTGGGACTGATCGCGGTGCTGCTGCTGCTGTTTGTGATCAAGGAGCCTAAACGAGGCGCCGTGGAGGCTCGACCGGAGCACCACCTGCACCAGACCAGCTGGCTGACGGACCTGCTGGCTCTCAGCAAGAAGTACGTTCAGCGTCACTGCAGAGTTCACACATCCTGCATTTGTAGCTTTGATTTAAGACACAATCACCTCGAAGTCATCAGGATGTTTTTCCTGGTGCATCAGACAAAGAGAAAGTGAACTAAACTAACATGAGTCATCGTGTTGACCGTCAGTTTCTGACGAGCGTCCCTGTTCGTTCTCCTCTGCAGCTACAGCTTCGTGTTGTCCACCTTCGGCTTCACCGCGGTGGCGTTTGTCACCGGCTCTCTGGCTCTTTGGGCTCCGACCTTCCTCTTCAGAGCCGCCGTCTTCACCGGGGAGAGAGAGCCGTGTGTGGAGGGAAACTGCGCCGCATCCGACAGGTAACATCGTGTGTTCAGCTGCAGCAGAGCAGCGTCGTGTTCGTCCTGCAGCTGAGAAATGAGTTCCAGCCTCCCTGACTGCTTCTCCTCCAACAGTCTGATCTTCGGGGCCATCACCGTGGTCACAGGCATTCTGGGCGTGGCCAGCGGCGTGCAGGTGAGTCGGAAGCTGAGGACGAGGACGCCCAGAGCCGACCCGCTGGTGTGTGCTGCCGGTCTCCTCCTCTCAGCACCTTTCCTCTACCTGGCCATCGTGTTCGCTCAGGCCAGCACCATCGCCACATACGTGAGTTCTTCATCATCGTCGGCTCACTTCTCGTTTCTTTTGGGAGAATATCTGAATCTTAAACTGTTAAAATGTTGAGATTTGAGCTTGAAGTGTGACGTGTTCCCTGTTTGGACCTCAGGTCTTTATTTTCCTCGGAGAGACGTTCCTGTCCATGAACTGGGCCATCGTGGCCGACATCCTGCTGGTGAGAATCCTCCTTAATATTCAGTGGCTGTACATGAATGATCAACAGGTCGTCTGTTGTCGTTAGTTAAATCAAACCTTCATTAAAAGTCAAGCGTTTTGTTTCATGACACTCTGTTCTGGTTGTTCTTCAGTACGTGGTCGTTCCCACTCGGCGCTCCACAGCCGAGGCGTTTCAGATCGTCATCTCACACCTGCTGGGCGACGCAGGAAGTCCGTACCTCATCGGAGTCGTACGTCACTTTACTGAGAAATACAAGAAATATCCCTCATTATTATTAATATTTACAAATACAGAAAGTAAAGTACATCACTCGCCTGTGAGGTAGAGTAGAAGTAAAAGTTCTGTTAGAAGAGAAGACCGGGACACGTGACTCGGTCTGTAACTGAGTAGATGTACTTGGTTGCAGTTTGCTGCAGCAGGTTTCAGCTCCTCTCTGTCCTCGCTGTCCTCGCAGGTTTCGGACTCTCTGAGGAAGACGGACTCGTTCCTCTGGCAGTTTCGCTCCCTGCAGCTCTCTCTGCTGCTCTGCTCCTTCATCGCCGTCATCGGTGGAGGTTTCTTCCTCGCCACCGCCCTGTTCATCGAAGCAGACCGCAACCGGGCGGAGAACTACGTCCCCTCAGGTCATTAACTGAACTGCAGCCGTCGTACGGCACCTTCAGTGTTTTCATCGCTGATTATTAGCAGATATTTCTTTGTGTCTTTATTCTGTGTTTGGAGAATATTTTCTTGTCGGTAATAATTCAAACGTTGGTCTCATTTCTGTTGGCAGACGACGAGCCGATCGTGGTGCCGAGAAGCGGCCGCTCCACCAGAGTCCCGGTGTCCAGCGTCCTGATCTGAGCCGGCGGACTCGCCTGGGGTCGTTTTATTTCATTTTTATAGGACTGCAAACACTTTAATTGGATTCTCTGCCATGCAGAAAAGTTATAGGATGGGTTTATTTTTTAAATTTAACTTTTATATTTTTACCTTGCTCCGGAACACGCCGTCGTTTTGGAGGAACTTTTTGCATTTTGACGTTATTTTAGAGCGCGAGGCTCGTTGGAGATGATCAGAGACTCTGTGAGGAGAAACAACCGAAGCCGCTCGGTCGGTTTGTTTCACACTCGGGAGGAAACGACCGTCTGGGAATGATGGACTGTCTAAACTTCAGTCGGCACTCGTGGAAACACAAAGATCTTCACCTGAAGACGGGCTGCGCTCCTGAACCTGAAGGGATTTTATTGACGAACAGCTTTAATTATCCGTTTCATAACTTCTGTTTGTAAATGTTTGAACTAGTTTTAAATATAACACTAACCTTCATGACCATCGTCCAGAAAACAGAATATGAAGTCTGTATGTTTGTTATTCTGTTGAGCTCTTAAAGCATTCCTGCAGGTTTTTATTTTAATGTAAAATGTTTCTGGAGTTTGAAGGCGAGCCGGGACGTTTTGTTTCCTCGCAGGTGTGTTTGTGTTTTATTCTGGGTCTCAGGTCGCAGAGCAGAAAATATCCTGATCATGTCGGTTATTTAAAAAGAAAACAAGCTTTTAAACGATTGTTAATTATCAAAATTGTTTAACCTCAAGTTATTTAGCAGATCTTTTTTGTGAACTATTAAACAAAAATTAACTTGTACCACGTTTGTGTGATGAATGAATGAAGTTTCAGTTTCAGTGAGCAGACGCAGCACAGAGCTGAAACTGAAGGTTATTTTCAGAGCAAAGAAGGAAAATGTCCATCGTCTGTTCGACTTCATATCTTATGAGAGGAAAAGTTTGACACGGTGACAAATACTCTGGTCCTCCTTGTTGCAGCATTAGATGCAGCCTGTTAGCTTAGCATAAAACAGCTAGCCGGTCAGAATCACTTCCAATCCAACTAAATTCTCGAAATAAGAAAATGAAGCTTGTGTGACTCCAACACATCAGACACTGGGATCAGATCTCTGGGCAAGAAGGAAATATGTGGAGGTTTAAGAATAGAAGGAAAAGTCTCGTCGACACAAACGAGCAGCAGCGTTTCTCTGAACTCCATCCTGGTTTTCGAGGTCTTCACTCGAGACACGTCAGCGTCAGAGTCTCAGACATGGAGGCTGCAGAGATCCTGTCCTGAAGCTCGCACACAGAACAGAGACCGACACCGAGTGTCAGAGCCAGTAGAGGGAGACTGAAACACCACAGTGACTAACAGAACTGACACCAGCTGGGTTTTTGGTTGTTTCCTTTCCTGAAAGAAGAAAAACTTACTCATTCACTGAGTGGGAGACGATTCTCACACTGAGAGCTGCTGAACCAAAAAAACACACTCACCAGAACTGCCAGTCGGACCTGCTGAGCTCTCATGTAACGCTACAAGGTTCTGTTCAGTCCTGATGAAGTCAAACTCCCCTTTGTGTGAAGTTAAAAGTCTAGGACCTGAACTAAACCTGGAACAGTCACTCCTCTCCTCCTCCTGATGATATAAAGTCCTCCTCTCCTCCTCCTGATGATATAAAGTCCTCCTCTCCTCCTCCTGAGGATATAAAGTCCTCCTCTCCTCCTCCTGATGATATAAAGTCCTCCTCTCCTCCTCCTGATGATATAAAGTCCTCCTCTCCTCCTGAGGATATAAAGTCCTCCTCTCCTCCTCCTGATGATATAAAGTCCTCCTCTCCTCCTGATGATATAAAGTCCTCCTCCTCTCCTCCTGAGGATATAAAGTCCTCCTCTCCTCCTCCTGATGGTATAAAGTCCTCCTCTCCTCCTCCTGAGGATATAAAGTCCTCCTCTCCTCCTCCTGAGGATATAAAGTCCTCCTCTCCTCCTCCTGATGATATAAAGTCCTCCTCTCCTCCTGATGATATAAAGTCCTCCTCTCCTCCTCCTGATGATATAAAGTCCTCCTCTCCTCCTCCTGAGGATATAAAGTCCTCCTCTCCTCCTCCTGAGGATATAAAGTCCTCCTCTTCTCCTCCTGATGATATAAAGTCCTCCACTCCTCCTCCTGATGATATAAAGTCCTCCTCTCCTCCTCTCGATGATATAAAGTCCTCCTCTCCTCCTCCTGATGATATAAAGTCCTCCTCTCCTCCTCCTGATGATATAAAGTCCTCCTCTCCTCCTGATGATATAAAGTCATCCTCTCCTCCTCCTGAGGATATAAAGTCCTCCTCTCCTTTTTTCCTGATGATATAAAGTTCTCCTCTCCTCCTCCTGATGATATAAAGTCCTCCTCTCCTCCTGAGGATATAAAGTCCTCCTCTCCTCCTCCTGATGATATAAAGTCCTCCTCTCCTCCTCCTGATGATATAAAGTCCTCCTCTCCTCCTCCTGATGATATAAAGTCCTCCTCTCCTCCTCCTGATGATATAAAGTCCTCCTCTCCTCCTGATGATATAAAGTCCTCCTCTCCTCCTCCTGATGATATAAAGTCCTCCTCTCCTCCTGAGGATATAAAGTCCTCCTCTCCTCCTGATGATATAAAGTCCTCCTCTCCTCCTCCTGATGATATAAAGTCCTCCTCTCCTCCTCCTGATGATATAAAGTCCTCCTCTCCTCCTCCTGATGATATAAAGTCCTCCTCTCCTCCTGAGGATATAAAGTCCTCCTCTCCTCCTCCTGATGATATAAAGTCCTCCTCTCCTCCTGATGATATAAAGTCCTCCTCTCCTCCTCCTGAGGATATAAAGTCCTCCTCTCCTCCTTATGATATAAAGTCCTCCTCTCCTCCTCCTGATGATATAAAGTCCTCCTCTCCTCCTCCTGATGATATAAAGTCCTCCTCTCCTCCTGATGATATAAAGTCCTCCTCTCCTCCTCCTGAGGATATAAATATGTCTCCTTACAGCTCGCCTGCTGTGATCTCAGTCTGCAGGAGAGAACACGTCACTAACTGATCTCAGACCAGATTTACAGCCTCGGGATGCGGGCCAGCTCAGGCGCTAACACTTTTAGCTCGGCAGCTGCAGAGAAGTTCTCACCTTAAAGAAGGTGTAAATCACCCGAACAGCAAACAGACGCTTTGATTCAACTGCAGTCACTCACTGTGAGAAAAGCTGCGACTGTCACGATTGTTTTCATGCAAACTGTTAAAAGATTCAATCAAATCAGAAAAATACAAACCAACAAACAAACAAGCGATAAAAACTGTCTCTTACTCCTAAACGTCTGTTAGATCATCAACATTTAGTTCATCATTAAATGGCACAAAAAGAAAACTGATCAAAGAAGTTTTTCATGCTTTTATCTGTAAAAAGACTCGTTTCACAGCAGATGACATCATCACTCCACACCTGAGATCCTGAGATGATTGACAGCTCACCTGGGCAGGTATGAGCTCACACGCCCGTCCTGCAGCCCACAACTGCAAATAGTTCAGTTTTTAAAGCTCTAAAAAACTGCTGAAATGAAGCTGCTGCACCTGTTCTGACTTTTATCTGCAGGTGTTAGTTTTAATAAGTGAACATAATAATGAGCTGATGCTCCTCTTACTCACTAAATTGCTTTTGTTTGTTTCATTTTTTTTTTTTTGTTTACCATTTATCTGAATATTTCCTCAGGAAATCATGTAATCATGTGTTGAGTGTCTGTTTCAGCGGCACCAGAACCTTGTCTAACTTCATAACCACATGAAAGTAGGTCAGGTGGGTCAGAACCAGGCCGGCTCTGGCAGCTGGTTTCCCATCAGGCGTCCCCCCCGTCCTCCGTTATTCTCGGGGGTTTCTCTGCTCCTCCTCGTCTCCGTCCTCTGCTGTCAGCTCTCGGCAGAAGACGAGGGGAGCAGAGTGAAGAGGAGAGGAGGACTCGGCTTCCTCCCCTCCGTGTGGTTTCCTGTTTGTAGGTGGGAGGATGTCGAGACGGTTGCAGCAGCTTCTTCACGCAGCGCTGCAGCTTTTTATCGCCCGGCGTCGCTCTGAGGTGTCACAGTTACATCTCCTGATTGGTTCGAGGCGTCGTGTGAAACTCGTTCCTCGGTCTCCACCACCAGTTGCAGATTGCAGTTGAAAGAGGGCAGTTTGATCAGCCCACACACTGTGAGTCACCTGGCTGGTGAGTCAACCTGCAGCACTTTATCTCACACTCAGATCTGTTGTTCAGGTGATTGTTTTAACGAGTGTTTCTGGACTTTCAGAGGGCCGTCCTGCATCCGTCCGGAGGAAGGTGACCTGCGCTGGTGGTCCGTCATCTCCTTCCTCGTAGGAAACGCTGAGGAAGACCACACGAGATCAGAGGACGTGTGGCGGGAGGTGAGACTGAACCCCAGCGAGGTGATTGGGTGCAGCGATGACAGAGGAGAGTCAGTGACGAAGAGGGAGGGAGGAAAGACTCGAGATCAAGATCATCAGAGAGCGAAGACGTCCTCAGACATGGCGGATGTTCGGTTACAGTAGTCGCCTCATGTGGACCAGAAACTGTCGGGGGACTCGAGAGCAGCAGCAGGCCCCGAACCTTCACCCGTCCTCCTCGTCCTCCTCGTCCTCCTCGTCTCTCCGGTCGCGGTGTGTCCTCAGGTGCAGGTGAGCTCTCCTTCTTTTTACATTCTCAGATGATTTTCTGACCTCTGAGCGACGGAGGAGCTTCACTTTGTTCCCAGCATGCACTGAGAGCAGGCGATCACAGGCCTTCACCTCTCAGCCGCCGCCGGCCGTCACTCACACATTTCATCCTTCAACTCTTACGTTGACAAAGAGTGAAACACGATTCTGTGAGACTTTGACCTCTGCAGCGAGTGTAGCAGGACGCTCCTGTTCACGGAAGGAGGAAGTCATGAACCGTCCTGAGAGTCTCTGAATAACTATAATAATAATATATAATCAGAATAAACTGCAGAGCTGCAGCTGACATTCATTCTCTCCATCGTTTATTCCTGAACTTTATCTCCACTATCGGTCAGTAAAACTGTCAAAGATCAGTTCAGATTTTCACTCTGATCCTTCTTTGATTCTGTCTTTAAGATGATTATTTTATTCTTCACAGCGTTTTGTTGAACTCTGACACGCTGAACGTACAACTAACCGTAATTTTCATTATCCAGTAATCTGCTGATCGTTTTCACAAAGAATCATTTAATCGTTTAGTCTATAAAATACCAAACATTTGTTCCAAATGCTCGTCACAGTTTCCTGGAGCCCAAAGTGACGTCTGCAGATTTTCTTCTTTTTGCCCAAAACCCAAAGAGTCTTCATCAGAGGAGGAAGTAACAAATACTCCAGCAGATGTTTTAACTTTCTCCTCCTCACAGCTTAAAAACAGCCTCGTTACTTTAGTTTGATGCATTTCAGGTGAATTCTGGATGATTAAGGAGACTTTACCAACCCAACATGTGTCTGTTTGACGTCCTGGGAATGAGACTCAACAATCAGCTGTCTTTGTGGTGCGTTCAGGAACAGCTGGGACAAATCCTACTGATTCTACCTTTAACTTTAATAGTCTTTGAATTCTATTAATATGACGTGAGCTTCAGTTAGCTTTGAGCACAAATGTCCTTCAGAGGGAGACTTTTTACTCTGAGACTCTGAGTACATGTCAGAGCCTGTAATCTATTACTTTACTGGAGGAAACAAGCTGGATCAGAACTTCTACTTCCACCAGAATCTGTACCTGAGCAGTGAACCGTCAGGTGTCAGCAGCCGGAACCAGACGACGATTACAATCAGCGACATGAAAACTGATTTCCTTTTTAATCGACTTATCAATTAAATCTACTGATGCTGCAGCTTCTCTCTGATGCAGCCAGGATGTGAGTAAACAGTGTCAGGAAGGGCGGAGGCTTATTAACATTAATAAAACTATATTAGTGTTAATAATATCATCACAGAACTGTTAAGTGTAAGATTATAAAACATTTATAAGCACTAAACAGTTTGTAGGATCTTCAGAACGTTAATGAAAGTGTTTATAAAATCATTATCAACATATTTATGGGGTTAACTGAATCATTAATTACATTTTATTATGTGTTACAGTTAACTAGAGTTTTCAGTGAGAACAACACGTTAATAAGGTTAATTAATCCTTTATAATATACTTATTAACAACAAGTCGTCCATCTTGTAACGCTGAGAAAAGACAAAAGTGATCAAACTCATAAATCACAGTTCAAAGAAACACGAAGATAAAAACACGGATGTGCTTTACGACATTCAGCAGTTGGTACGTGTCTCCTGGTGGTCTCAAGGGGGAAGACCGCAACCATGACCCGGTTCAGACCTGGTTCAGACCTGGTTTCAACATCCGTCCTGAGTGATCTGATCTCTGAGGTGGTCTGAGTCACATGTGACCACATTCTTTCAGCCGTGTGTAGACACACATGTGCCCACAGTGAAGGACCAACCAGGAACCACCAGACTCCATTAACAAATGTCGTGATTTTAAGAGTTGTTGAGTTAAAACAAACTTTATAAACTCTGTGAAACTCTGTCTCTGACTCATTCTGCGTTATTTGGACCTTCTTGTTAATTCAGCAGATGTTCTACATGAACTTCTTTCTGTCTTTGAGTAGAAACATGGAGTCTGTTTGTCCCAGTTAGGTGTATCTGCACATAGAACAGGAAGTGACATCAGATCCGACAGGTTGCTGTCAGGTGTGAACAGCCTCGTGTTCTGATCGTCTCTCTGCTGTCGGCTCACATAAACACACAGATGAGCCGTTTTAAATCTGTTAAAGGAACATTTTGTGTGTTTCTGACTGAGAGTCAGATCTGTTTCACTCTGTGCTGTGGCCAGGAGCCGCTTAGCTTAGCTTAGCTTAGCTTAGCTTAGCTTAGCTTAGCTTAGCATGAACAGCTAGCCTGACTGCAGCTCACTAATTAACTCGCGTGTCGCTGGATTTCTTGGTACAGAAACTAAAAAATAAAAGCAGTTCTCTGACTGTGACTGTGAGTCGTGACTTCCTGGATTCTGTCATCATGTAGAGATGAACACAAACTGCAGGAAGTTTCTGGTTAGAAGCTGATATCAAAGATAAAGAAGCGTTCATGCCTGAAGTCTTGTGATCTGACTCATGTACTTCAGGATAGTTTTCAAGCACTTGTATCTGACTGGAGTGTTTCCATTTAATGCTGCTGTGCCGTTCTGTTCTGCAGGTAAATGTCAGATATAGTTACTTGTGATGTTGTAAAGAAACATTTAAATTCAAAATATGATGAATTATTAATATTATACATGAACATGAATGACAAAAGTTCTACTTTGAAGTACTTTAACTCCACTTCTTCTTCTTCTTCTTCTTCTTCTCCTCTCTACTTGTTCTCAGAGGCTCTGAATCTGTTCTCATCACGTGTTTCTTCCTTTTAAAGGATCATTTCTGTATTAAACTCATTTACAGAAGTTCTTTGTAGAGAGAATATGATTAATAAATATTAAATTAAAAATACATCTTTACTGAACCTGATTTGATCTCAGAAGCATCTTTAACTTTAATCTGTGTGCTTGAATCGCTTCATGTTTTCCTGTCACACATCTTCGACCCTGTTAGACTCGTTTCTATTGGCTGGCTGCCTTTTATTTCAACCAATCAGAGTTTAAAGATGGAGCCACAACTCACAAGATGGCCGCCAGCCGCAGAGCTCTGAGGACAACGAAGCTTAAATAGGTAGAGACGTTAATGTTACAGCTGAGGAGAGCTGGTTCTGTGAGGAGAGCCGGTTCTGTGAGGAGAAGAGCCGGTTCTGTGAGGACAGAGCCGGTTCTGTGAGGAGAGCCAGTTCTGTGAGGACAGAGCCGGTTCTGTGAGGAGAGCCAGTTCTGTGAGGACAGAGCCGGTTCTGTGAGGAGAGCCGGTTCTATGAGGAGAGCCAGTTCTGTGAGGACAGAGCCGGTTCTGTGAGGAGAGCCGGTTCTATGAGGAGAGCCAGTTCTGTGAGGACAGAGCTGGTTCTGTGAGGAGAAGAGCCGGTTCTGTGAGGAGAGCCGGTTCTGTGAGGACAGAGCCGGTTCTGTGAGGAGAGCCGGTTCTGTGAGGACAGAGCCGGTTCTGTGAGGAGAGCCGGTTCTGTGAGGAGAGCTGGTTCTGTGAGGAGGCCGTGGACCGGGTCAGACGGTGTGTGAGGGGCTGGCAGCAGGAAGCAGCCGGGCTGTACCAGGCCGTCGAGCACATGCGAGCTGGTTTTGCTTCCTGTGTGAAGCAGATCTGAGATCAGATCGTCGTCGTGTTCTCGATCTGAAGCTTCAGGAAAATGAAAACCAGCCGATCGTTTAGAAAACTCGGCTCAGTGCTGAACAGACGAGATGTAAAATATAAATGTTCTGCTCACAAACACGAGAACAAACATTAAATCTGTTTCTGTCATTTTTCGTATTTTGGACCAAAAAACACAAACCGGAAAAATGTACAGGTAATTTTTACACTTTGGAGGCGATGTTTGTACTTTTTATACATTTATTTAGTAACTTTAGTAACTTTAGTAACTTTGGTAACTAGTTACTGTGCAGATTACATGTTTGTTTCATCAGTAATGGGAAGAAGAAGAAAGAAGAATTCTGACTTTAATCTCAGAATAATGAAGAAAAAACACGAAGAAATAAAAAACACATGCAATGTTTAAAAACTTTCATTTGTAATTAAACATTTTTTGTGTTCGTCGTTCTGTTGAACATGTTAGAGCAGAACTTATTAGTCGTCTATCAGCTCGTCAACTGAAAGAAAGTTAATCAACTATTCTTCTGATCGATTTTTCGTTCCAGTCATTCTTTTAATAGAAACCGTCGTCTGTCCAGGCTGTGAAGTCTGACTGAGGCGGCTCGTCTGTGTCACTGCTGACTTTGGGTTTTGGTTCTGTTGGGTGTGAAGACGTCACTTTGGGCTCAGCTGATGAACTTTTCTCACAACTTTATGACCAAACAAGAATCATGAAATATTCAGAAGATATATGAACAATGAGGTTCAACAAAAGGCTGCAAAGAGAAAAACTGGAGTTCTGAGCTGAAACTGAAAACAGAAGTCGTTCCTCGTGTTTCTGTTTCTGCCGTTCGTCCTTCAGCTTCCTGTTGTTTTAATGACTCGTCCTGATTGGATCATGAATCTGAATGTTTGGTCCTGCAGTTGTTGAGTGGTGTCGCTCCTCCTCAGGTGAAACATGGCCGTCACCTGGCTCCTCATCGTCATGGCGGCCGCCATCTTCGTCTCCATGGTGCTGCTGGCGGTGGTGTGTGTGCGCTGCAGGAACGACGGGCCGCTGGGTGAGAAGACGCTTCGACACGCGGTTAACAGCTGCTGCACTGACCTAAATGTTACATCCTGTGGTTTGAACCAGCACAGCCTCGTTCTCACCGACCAACGAGGACAACACTGATTTATTTTTAACTTTAAATCATTCAGACAAGATGAAACTAAACGCTGATTTGTTCTGTTCACAGTGTCGATCAGACAGGCGTCAGAGGAGTAAGTCTGCTGTCAGCTGCAGTCTCACTGTTGTTTAAAACAAAGAGTGAACGATGAGTTACAGTGTTTGTTTTCTCTCTTTCCATCAGATCCACTGACTTCAGAGTCATCCACCCAGGTAGGTGAAACACCTGAGACGTCTGGGCGGCGAGACCAAGTCAGTTACAGTGAAACTCTCAACAAAATGCAACCGAGGATTTATTTGTGAATGTATACGAGTCAAAACTTCATGTGAAAGCAGAATTACGATGAAAGAGGCACTTTTAAGATTTACCGTATTTCCGTTTCCGGGTCAAACTCATTTTCAATGGGAGTGCTACGGGCACTTTTACGATAGCATCAAAATCTCTATGTTTAAAACAGTAAGAAGTCTCGACACAACATGAAACTTTGCTCGTAGTATCACCAGGGTCTCTACACATGAACACGAGCATTGAGAACATTGTTTGTGTACACAGAGTTACTAAAAAGAAGGTTTTTGAACGACTCACGTTAGCAGTAGCTTGTTCCGCTCGCCGCCGTCCTGCCAGTGGAGAAGTGTTGATCTCAGAATGTGACGTAACCTGGAGGACAGTTAAGGTGGAACTTCTGTCTTCCAGCAACAACTATCCACGCCAGATCTCACGGGACTTTTCCGGCTTTTGATTTTAGTATTGTTTCTTATATGAGGCTCATTTTTCAACTTCAAGGTCAATATTGTTTTTCACTAACGACAAAACAACTAATTATCCTACATTTATATGAACTAAGCTTTAGGAGCGTTCCACCTTAACTGTCCTCCAGGTTACGTCACATTCTGAGATCGACACTTCTCCACTGGCAGGACGGCGGCGAGCGGAACAAGCTGCTGCTAACGTGAGTTGTTCAAAAACCTTCTTTTTAGTAACTCTGTGTACACAAACAATGTTCTCAGTGCTCGTGTTCATGTGTAGAGACCCTGGTGATACTACGAGCAAAGTTTCATGTTGTGTCGAGACTTCTTAGTGTTTTAAACATAGACTCCCATTGAAAATGAGTTTGACCTGAAAATGGAAATATGCTAAATCTTAAAAGTGACACTTTTGTTGCAATTATGCTTTTACATAAAGGTTTGACTCAGATACATTCACAAATAAATCCTCTGAACTCGATGACGAGGATCACGACTCTATGCAGACGATGCTCACATTTACATTGATCTTCATTTAAATGATGATGATGATGAAGATGATGACGATGATGACGATGATGATGATGATGATGATGATGAAGATGACTCTGCTTTGTTTGCAGCCCAGCCGACGATCGGTCGCAACTCCGTCCATCCTTCCTCCAACCTGCTGTCGCCTTTGTGAGTTCCTGTCTGTCTCTCAGATCTGAGTCAGCGTTTAGATGCAGACAGAAGAAGAATTTGTCCGTCTGGTTTAACGGTTTCATTTCTGATCCTTCAGCTCTCCTTTAGATCCGGGAACTCAGCGGAAACACAGATCCCTCACCACAGAAACTGGTGAGATCCTCCTTCTGTCCGTGTTCAACGTCAGCATCTTTCTTCTTTGTGTAAAATGAGGTTTATTACAGTCCGTCTCTTCTTCTCTCCCACAGAGAGTAATCCAAGTTATGAGAATCCAGCTGACGGTGAGATCATCTTTGTTTCCACTGTAGCAGAAGATGTTACTAACTGACCTGTGATCAGATCAGCAGTACAGACAGAGCCACTCGACCCGGCAGTTGTTAGAAACTGTCCCCACATCTCTGTAGCTTGGACCATGAAACTTGCTGGCTTCAAACGTGGGCCTTGTTGCCTGTGACGTCCTGGACTGGACGTGCTGACCGCGGTTCTAAACCTGTTTGTCTGTTCTTGCTTGAAACTTCTTTACTTTGAGTTTAAACCTGTCAGCTTGTGTGCTGCTGGCTCTGATTTGTTGGACTCATTTGGGACTTTCTGGTCTTGAGTTGTTGGCCTTGATTTTGTCCCTGACTGTTCAGTTGAGTGTGATGTCAGCATGATGTCAGCATGATGTCACTGTGATGTCATTGTGTCAGATGCTGGTGGATGAGCTGTTCTGACATGTTGTCTCCCTCCAGGACCCGACTACATAAACGAGAGCGATGGAGAATCAGGATACATGTAGGTTTCATCTCTATCTCCTCAGTTCTTCAGTTCTTCAGCAGTGACCCGGTCTGACCTCATCCTCTCTTCTTCTTCTTTGGTTCCTGCAGAGTCGTGCTGCCTGAAGGTGAAGCTCGTCCGACGGATCAGAGCCGACCCTCGACGCCCAGCTCAGGTACAGTTTGAAACACAGATTCATCAGCAACTGTTTCCTGTCTGTTAGCTGAGCTGAGAACTGACCAGCTGTTTCCACCCGCAGATAATCTACATGATTATGAAAACATCCCGACAAAGGAAGGTGAGACGTTTCAGTTTATCTTTAGACCGTCTGTCAGGCCAGCTTCTGTCCAACAAGCTGTTTGTGTCTCCCTCCACAGACTCCCAACGTGTTGATTGATCTGAGTTGTAATCAATACATTAATCAGTTCTCTCTCGTCGTGCAGATGCAGCTTCGACCAACAAATCGTCGGTCAGCCCGAGTCCGACCCGGCTGTCCGAGGACGGAGAGGACGGTGAGCCGCGTTCTGTTGATCACTGATCACTGATAAATCGATCTTTAACATCTGCTGATGTTTCACTCTCACAGTTTGGATTAAAATCTGTAATTCGTTCACGTGACTTCTCAAATTTTCTCACACTATGAAATCCTTCCCGTCACCATGGTAACCGTGTTTCCTCCCGTTGTCTCCACAGGCGACCAAGATTATCTGAATGTGGAACCGCTGCACTTTCAAAGTGAGTCTGAGTTTCAGTTTCAGATGGTGTGACGTGAGTTTCTTCTTCTTTGGTGCGTCACACAGGAAGTCCTGGTTTGTGCCTCTCATGTGTTTATATTCCGTCTGTAAAAACCAGGAGGTGATTTTATAACTCGGACGGAGACGTTTCGTTTCTTTACATCTGGATGAAGAAAATATTTGTGTTGCAACAAGAAAAGAAACGTCTGATCTGAACTGTTTCCTCTCCTGTGTTTAAGAACCGAAGAGGAAAAAAAGTTTTTTCATATTTCTGAGAAAAATCAATTTTTATTACGAGAAAAAAAAAATTCTTAGCTTCCAGCTCCCCCTGCTGGAGCACCGGGGAACTGCTGCTGCTGCTGCTGCTGCAATAATGATAATAAACAGAACATAAAACATGAGAAAACACAAAAGTACTAAATGCTGCAACTGACAGGAATAAATAAATAAGTCATATTTATAAACTTAATTTTTCATCCGGCTTCAGACATGTTTAAAAATTTCTCAAGATATTTCATTTTTTCACACTATATTTCAAACATGTTCAAAAAGTTTTAGCCCTCTTTTAAGGAAACCAAGTGAACAGAAACTTTGTGAGGAAAAAAATGTAATTTAAAAATTAAGTGAAACATTTCCGGAGATTTTTTATTTAGGAAACAGATGAAATAACAGAAGAAGAAAACAATTCTTTTGTGTGTCTGAAACTGAATGGAAAAATAGTTTTTGAAGGTTGAAACAAGGTAAAAAAAAAAAAAAAAACTTGAGGAGGAAAAAGAGATTTTTTGTTTGTGAAACAGAATAAAAACTTTTTTTTCTAGGTGTCTGAAACCAGGTGGAAAAATGTCAGGACAATGTTTTATTTTTATGTTTGTGAAGGAAAAAAAAATTAGAGGAACTTTTTTTTTACCATTTGTGAAGCAAACAAACAAACAAACAAATAAAAAAACTATTAATTTCAAAATAAACTTTTCAGGAAATTTTTTTTGTTTGATGAAAAAAAATGTTTCTCGAGAATTTTTTTGTTATGTGTCTGAAACTGAAAGGAAAAACATATTGAGGAGAAAAAAATTCACAGTGAAACTGAATGAAAAAATATTTTTTAAGAGAATTTTTTCAGTTTTCCAAAATCAGGTAAAAAAAAAAAAAAAAGAGGAATAAAATGGAATTTCATTGTGAAACCGAGTGATTTTTTTTTTTGTGAAACAGATAAAAATGAATGTCTTTTTTTTAAGTGTCTGAAACAGGTGTAAAAAAAAAATTTGAGTAGGAAAAAGAATTTTAATTTCACGTTAAACTGAGTGAAAAGTTTGTTCTCTCGGAACATTTTGCCCCTATATGAGATGATTAATGACGTCATCACGATGACACACGAGACGTGATGAGCTGCTGATGAAACAGTGACCAGAACTCTTTGGACTCATTCCGCTGTGTTCTGTTCCAGAACCGTCGTCTGGCAGCGACACCGACACCGAGGACGAGGGGAACTACGTCAACGTGGACGGCACCGTCTGAACCACCTCCGCCTGGTTCCTCCTCCACCTGGTTCCTCCTCCACCTGGTTCCTCCTCCGCCTGGTTCCTCCTCCACCTGGTTCCTCCTCCACCTCTGACTGCTGACGGTGTTTCACTGAGAAACAAAGTGATTGTGTCAGAGGTGCTGAAGGTTCTGCTCAGGATCGGGTCTTGTGTCTGGTTTCTGGATCCTTCTTTATCTTCTACCCGGCTGAGCACAGACACTCATCATCTGTCACCAGCAATTATCTTCAGCTATCTGTTTTAATCATGACGTCAACGATCTCCAACAGTCAGACGTCACTGGACGTCGGTCCGGTCCAGAACCGGTTTCTTCTGAACTTTGATTTTCTCTCTTTCCTCTGACAGAACGACACGTCTGTTCACTTCCAGCTTTACTTTCATTTACTGACAACTCCTGAGAATGTCTGAGCTCACAAAACGTTTGTTTTTCACAGTGTATTTATGTGTTGTTGTTGCCACGGTTACTGTTGTTGTTGCCATGGTTACTGCCGTCTCTGGATCTGTGTGAACTAGAATTTTTGTATTTCAATAACTACAATTAAACTTCAGCAGAAATGTGACGTCTCTTGTTTTGTTTCTGTGGACGCGTTGCGTCTGCTCGCGTGTTTGAAACCGAGAAAAACTAAATTTATGAACACATTATTTTTTCATGATTTTTTTTTTAACATCTGTTAAAAAAATAAAATAAAATAAAATAAAATCTGATTTTTATTTCACACCTAAAATATAAAAAGCAAAATTTCATGTTGGAAAAAAATTGTAATATCTGGAGAATTCAACATGTTTGCAACTGAGCAAAAAATATCAACTCAACTCATCTGTGAAACTAAATGAAAAATATAATTAAGTGAACTTTAAAGAAAATGTAAATAAGTGAAAAATACATTTGTCAGGAGATTTTTTTTTTAATGTGAAATGGATAAAATACAGAATAAAAGAATTTCTCCAGAAATTCAAAAAATGTTTAAGTGTCTAAAACAGGTGAAAAAAAACATTTTTAGGTAAGACAAAATTCCCGGAAAAAAAACAAAAATTTTGTGTTAGGAAAAATTAAATATCTGGCTAATTTAACATGTATGTAAAAGAGTAAGAAAATAGAATAATAATGTGTGAAACTGTGAAAAGGATAAAACAGAACAAAATAATTTCTCAAGAAAAAAACAAAATATTTTCAGGCGTCTGAAACAGGTGAAAAAAATTTCTAAGTAGGAAAAAACATTCAATTTAATTTTCGAAAAACTTTAATATCTGGAGACTTTTTTTTACATGTTTGAAACCGAGTGGTAAAAAAACATTCCAGGAGATTTTTTGTGTGGAAAAAAAAAAAAAAAATGTTGTGGGAAAAAACTATTTTTTGAAACCAGGTGAAAAAACCTTTTGAGGATAAAAAGTGATTTCATGTTTGAAAGTGAGAAGAAGCAGACGACTTTAAATGAAACAAACACTTTGGTTGTTTTCAGTGGTTTTATTATTAATGAACTGGTTTGGTCTGTAAAAGGACGGGTGGAGGTGGACGGGGAGAAACAAACTGTTTCGCTGTCGTCAGTCCAAAAGTTTCCACCAGTTCTCGTCTTCAGTCCAGCTTCGTCTGTATTTACATTTAAAATGAGAAACGTCCCGCGGACGATGTTTCCGTCTGAAGGACGACGTGTTAATGTGAAGTCGGGAGGAGGGAATGTTGTGATGTCACGCAGGAACGCTCGTCTTCCTCGCTCTGCATCCAGCTGTGACGAGGAGGAGGGGTCAGTTAGCAGACGGGTGGAAGGACAGCTGCTGGGTCGGGTGGGCCTGGACCTGAACAGCTGGGACACAGAACCACATCGCTGAATGAAGAGGAACGATCAGTCGGAGGTTTACAGAGCTCCGTGTTCTGCTCACAGACGGTTTACCTTGTGCTGGTCCGATGTAGAAGTGTTGCGGCGCCCCCTGCTGGGGGTTGGAGCCGCTGCCCTGCTGAGGAGAGACGTAGTGCAGCATGACGGGCGGCAGGCCGTGACCCGCAGAGTGGTGCGGACCGGACATGCCTCCAGGGACGTGAGCCTGCAGAGGACAAACACAGTGATCAGAGCCTCAGGAACACTCTGGACCGGACTGTTGTTGGTATTCACAGAACATCTGGACACAACAGAACATTGGTCCAGATGTTTGTTTGTAGATAAAAGCAAGAAGGTGTGAAGAGAAACGGCTCGTCCTGCTGGTTACAGTCAGAACTCTGTTTTCATCAGCTTCTCGTCCAGACGACGTGTCCTGATGTTGGCGCTCACCTGTGACAGCTGGCTGATGGAGGGGAAGCCGTGCGGCAGCGCCTGGTGGCCCGGGAGCCCGTAGCCCTGCATGGTGTAGGAGGCCTGCGGGGAGCTGTGGCCCGGCTGCAGGTTCGGAGGAGTCGGAGCCGACAGACCTCCAGAGTGGAACATGGACTGAGGCTGAGGAGCCGCCGGACTCGACTGAGACAGAAGAAGAAGAGAAACACTCGACATTAACCAAACGTGGTTTTCACGAACTAGACATGATGTCACATCTCATAGTCAGAAACGTTTCATGTTAGGATGTCGAGTCAAATCACAGAACAGTTGTGATGTAAAAGGACATTTTCATGCGTTCAATACGAAAATGAAGAATTTCTCCATGCAGCTGTTATTTACCGTAAACGACAGCACCTTTACCTGGTTGTGTCCCGGACTGGGTGCTGTGTGCTGGGGCGGGGGCTGACTTCCTGTGGGGGTGGTGGAGGGCTGCGGGTGGTGGATGGAGCCCGAGTGGTGCTGGAACGACTGAGCTGAGAGACAAACAGAACCAGAGCCGGATGAAGAACAGAGCAGAGAAGCGACTCACATGTATGTTGGTACTTTGATTAACCGGAGCTTCTTCTCACCGTACACGGCCTGCTGTGGCCCCGGCTGGCCCTCGGCCTGGCCGGGGTACTGACCCGGATGACCCATCTGCTGATGAGGCGCCCCGGACGTCAGCATCCTCGCACCTCCCTGCAGCATCGAGTACACCGCCTGGAGACGTCAGACAGACGCAGGAGAGATTTTTAAAAAGGCAAAACATAGTTTAACTTTAAACACTTTGTGGATTAAAGAACGTGATCCTCACATACAGAATACTTTTTTGGATGATTCTCCATCGATCGATTGTCAAACAGCAGTCATGTGATCCATTTTTCAGTAAATTCAGATAAAAACAAACATCAGATCTCAGCTGTTGGACACTTTTTACAGCGGCAGCCTCGTACCTGTCCGTGATAGTGTGGCGGCATGGCCTGGATCACCTGACCGTACTGCAGGTAGGACTGGGGGTACGGTGAGGCCACCAGCGGGGGTCCTGCTGCCGAGGCTGCAGCTGAGATCATGGGGGAGGCGGGGGAGGGGTGGTGATCCGGACGCTGACCCACCACAGGACCTGACCCGGCAGAACACAAGATGTAACACACTGATGTAACAACAACTCTCACTGGAACACTTTCACACTGAAGAAACTTAAAAACGTGAAGATTCCAAGGCAAGTTCTGCAAGAGTCTGTTTACTATGATTCCTCAGTAGAATTATGGATGTTTAGAGATGATGACAGTGTAAAAATGAGACTTTTAAGGTCCATTGGAAGTTAAAGTAGATCAATCACCTCCATCATCATCGCTGCAGTTCGACCTATTGATTGTGAAGCGACAGTGAAATCTGCACACCAAACTACATTCACTATTTTAGAAAACCTGCACACACTTGACGTCTCTGCAGAGAAACATTGTGTACGGACATTAATAGAGCTGCAATGATTAACTGATTAATCATCAACTATTTTGAGAATTGACTGGTTGGTTTGAGTAACTGATGTCAGCTTCTTTCCTCTGTGACAGTAAACTGAAGGTGTTCTTGCTGCCTGAAACATTAACAATATACTGATTAAAATGAATGTGTGTGTGTGTGTGTGTGTGTGTGTGTGTGTGTACCTTTGGGTCGGGGGTATTTGCCCTGGTTGACGGTCGACATGCTGTACTGATACATCTGAGGAGCCTGAGGAGGAGACGAGGAGACGTTACAGCGGACTGAAGACATGAACGATGTGATGGCGGTACGGACGGGACTCAGACCTGGATGGAGGGACCCTGGATGTGGAGCGGGGAGACATAGGACAGGTAGTGTCCAGGTGGGTTGCTGTAGAGGGCTCCTCCTCCTCCTCCGCCCGGCTGTGGAGGCAGAACCACGGAGGGGCTGGGTGGGGTCGGCCGAGGAGGCGTCGGGGTCGGAGCCGGTTTCTGACACAACATGGTGACGAATAAAAACTTCAGAGAGGAAAATCTGAAGAGATGAAACTGTTGGTGTGTGTGTGTGTGTTCGTCCAGCTCACCACAGCTGTGTTCACTTTGATGGGAAGAAACTCTTTAGCGTTTGGATTCAACGTTGAGTTTTTCACCTGCCTGTAAACATGAAAAACAGGAAATTTTATTCAGCTTCAAAATATATTTTCAAAAAGAAACAGAAACAGAATCACAACGCTGCTGATAAATAACAGCTGATGACGCAGGAACACAGGATCTGTAGGATTATCATCAAGTAAAGGATTGTTATCTGATCTCATGAGGAAGCAGCCGGTTCACCAAAAAGCTGCTTCCACATGTGTAACAGTCAGATGGAGACGAGGGTGAAGCTGCCAGTTTGATCCGTCAGAGTATCTTTAAACAGAACCTCTCTGCTGTCTGATCAGAGGGAACCAGCAGGTTCATCAGAGTTCCTGTAAATGCTAAATCACATCTCGGCTCCTCTGACAGTCGGCTCGTCGCTCATGACAGATGTTCACCTCTTTGATTTCCCACATGGCTGGAAGAAAAGCTTTCCCTTCAGTTTCCTTTGCAGCACAACCTGTGAACACCACCTGAGTGTAGATACTTACACCGCAGCAGGCTCAGATCTGTCGCTGCCCTCTGAACAGCCCTCCTCACTGCCGGGAGCCACTGCGGCTCCAGCCGGCCCCTCCGGTCCGGAGGACTGAGGGCCAGCAGCAGCCGTCGGTGTCGGGGCAGCGGGGGTCGTCGCTGCCTCTGTGGGCGGCGGCAGGTCCTGGGCGGAGGAGGCCAGGGAGGGTTTAGGAGGCGCGGGAGAGGAGGAGGAGTCTGCAGGAGGATCTGCAGAGGCCGGACTCACTGAGGGAGACGAGCTGGGCTGCAGCTGAGACACAAACTCACACATGAACAGCTGAGAACTCTGAAATCTCTCCACACATGATCTGACACTCTGAAGTCAAACAAACATGTTGTCAGAATATCTTACCGCGTGCCCGTCTTTTGTTTTTTTCATCTGTGAAAACATGACAAAAAAAAAAAATGTCTCCAAGTTGTCACACAGATTCTTTGTTTCTCCAGGAGACAAAAAATAAATCCATATCCAGTTTCACACATGAAAAAAACAAACAAGAAAACAACTGCGTGACCCTGTGTGACCTCTGTGTGACCCTGTGTGACCTCTGTGTGACCCTGTGTGCCCTCTGTGTGACCTCTGTATGACCCTGTATGACCTCTGTATGACCCTGTATGACCCTGTGTGACCTCTGTGTGACCTCTGTATGACCCTGTATGACCTCTGTGTGACCCTGTGTGACCTCTGTGTGACCTCTGTATGACCCTGTGTGACCTCTGTGTGACCCTGTGTGCCCTCTGTGTGACCTCTGTATGACCCTGTATGACCCTGTGTGACCCTGTATGACCCTGTGTGACCTCTGTATGACCCTGTATGACCTCTGTATGACCCTGTGTGACCTCTGTATGACCTCTGTATGACCCTGTATGACCTCTGTGTGACCCTGTATGACCCTGTATGACCTGTGTGACCTCTGTATGACCCCTGTGTGACCTCTGTATGACCCTGTATGACCTCTGTATGACCCTGTATGACCTCTGTATGACCCTGTATGACCTCTGTATGACCTCTGTATGACCCTGTGTGACCTCTGTATGACCTCTGTATGACCCTGTATGACCTCTGTATGACCCTGTATGACCTCTGTGTGACCCTGTATGACCCTGTATGACCTCTGTATGACCTCTGTATGACCCTGTGTGACCCTGTATGACCTCTGTATGACCCCTGTGTGACCTCTGTATGACCCTGTGTGACCTCTGTATGACCTTGTGTGTGTCGGTATCTCACCCTGAACTCTTTGCCGAACTTGCGCAGCTCCTCCAGCTGAGACCTCTGCTGCACTGAGGGAGCTGAGAGACACATTACGGATCAGAACTTTAGAAACCTGAAAGAATTCTTACTAAAAATTACAGTAACACGTAAATAAAAAGCAAAAACTAAAATAGAACAGATCGTACAGCAATGAATGAAACTAAAACGCAATACTGCACATTCTCCTGATAGGTAAAGGCAGGACAGCAGGTAGAAACAGCAGACAGGTGTGAAGGTGTGAAGGACAGGAAGAGTTTTACCTTTGCTGCTCTTTACTTCCTGTGGCCCGGACGGACCGGACCCGCCGGACCCACTGTCAGTTCGCTCTTTAGCCGCTGAGTTCAGGATCTCGTTCACTGTGAACCACAGAGACCATCAACAACCAGCTGACTGCACGTCTGACGTCACTCATCGTACTGTGATGCACAATTTACACTTTCAAGATTTAACGTTTCTGTAAGTTCAACTGTTCATCAGTTCATGTTGTTTAAGGAGTTCAGATCAACAGAACTCTTTGTAATCCTGACAGAACTGTACGGTCGTCACAATATAATCCTGAAGACTTAAAACAAACATCTCACCATCGACGGGGAACAGCGGGGTCGGGCCGGAGGGTTTGGTGGAGTTTGCCATAATGACAGCGGAGGGGGAGGAGTCCAAGAAGGTGGGGCCGGCCAGGGGGAGGTCCTGGGGAGGGGCGTCTGGTTTCGGACCACGAGACACTGGAGGGAGGACAAGAAGCAGAGATGGAGGGAAGAGAGAGAGGACAAGTGTGTGTGTGTGTGTGTGTGTGTGTGTGTGTGTGTGTGTGTGTGTGTGTGTGCTACCTGCAGGGGAGGACTGGGAGTTGGGTGTTCGCAGGTTTCTGTTGCTCTGGAGTCTCTGAGACTTTGGAGAAGTCCTGGTTGAAACTGAGAGAGGAGGCAACAGCACCTTAAAGCATCACTGTGGTAATTTAAACAATAAATATCTTCACATTGAGAAATAAATGCTCGTAGTGGGCGACAGAATCAAATATCACAATATTTTTCACTGAATATCTTGATATTGTGAAACTCCGGTCAGGATGTGGACCGGTACCGCCTCCGTACCTCCGTTAACAGACGAGCGCGTGGTGTCGGCCAGCGCCTGCGGGTGGGACAGGGAGTGAGGGATGTGATTGGTGCAGGGGGGGCTGTTGGTCGCCGGCGGGCTGCTCTGTGATTGGTGTGGAGAGTAGGCGGTCCTGACGGACAGCGGGCTGCTCCTGTCAGAAGGAGGTTTGGGGGAGGAGGAGCTGGGCGGCGGGTGTCTGGAGGAGGAGGGTGCTGAGGTTCTTCCGGAGCCTCCGGCCCTCATGCTGCTGCCCGACAGGCCGATGTCTCGAGCCCGCTGAGGGAGAGGGATGTATTTACCCTCCCTGGACACAAGAACACGAGGCTGTGAGAGGAATTCTTAGAATTTTTTCAACCGAGTAAATTTATTCTGGTTTCATGAAACAAGTCTGGGCGGTGCCGTGAACTCAGCTAAATGACTTGTTGACTTTAAACTCTGACCTGCTGCTGGAGGAGAACCCGGGGCTGGACCGCTCCTCCCTCTCTCGGACCACCGAGCTGAATTTGTCCTCCTCGCTCCGCCCCTCGTCGTTCTCTAAAGAAACCCGCCGGCGGTACTGCAAGCTGCTCTCGATCTCGTTGGCTAACCGAGCTGCTCGAGCCTCCCGCTGACGGAAAACCTCAGAGTTCCCTTTCTCTAAAGGCATGCTGGGAAAACAGATAACATCAGATTATCAGGGCGGTCGAGAGGAAGCAGTACATGCGCTGACCCGTACGTATGATCTGGACTCACGTGTACATGGAGAGGCTGGAGTCGTAGGTGGACTTGACTCCGTACGCCTCCTCGTTAAACTTGAACATCTCGTTGGCGTCCCAGCCGTTCGACTGAAAGGAAAACATCAACATGAAGAAGAGGAAGTTTCTCTCGCTGCTGCGATTATCACCAAACTGGACGCAGTCAAGGTCTCAGAATGATTTATTTCATGTTTATGATTTTACTTTAAGTTTTTATTTGTATTATAATAAAGCACTTTGGTTTGAAAGAGTGTGTGTGTGTGTGTGTGTTCCTCACTGTATCCGCCTCCAGCTCGAAGTTTTCTCCGTTTCCGTGTCCGTCCCAGCGCTGCAGGACTTTCTCCCGGTGTTCACCGTTCACCCTCACAGAGCTGATGGCCGTGTCAGTGAACGCATCTGTACACATACACACGCACACACACGCACACAGGTCAATGACCAATCAAACTAACCCTTGAAGAAAAAGATCTGCTCTGCTTTAATCCACTTTGCAAAATGCATTTACAGAGCAAAACAGAAGCTACAGCAGCTACGGCAGCTACGGCAGCTACGGCAGCTACGGCAGCTACAGAAGCTACAGCAGCTACAGAAGCTACAGAAGCTACAGCAGCTACAGCAGCTACAGCAGCTACAGCAGCTACAGAAGCTACAGAAGCTACGGCAGCTACGGCAGCTACGGCAGCTACGGCAGCTACAGCAGCTACAGAAGCTACGGCAGCTACAGAAGCTACAGAAGCTACGGCAGCTACAGAAGCTACAGCAGCTACAGAAGCTACAGCAGCTACAGAAGCTACAGAAGCTACAGCAGCTACAGAAGCTACAGCAGCTACAGCAGCTACAGCAGCTACAGAAGCTACAGCAGCTACAGAAGCTACAGCAGCTACAGCAGCTACAGCGACCAGCCTCGTGTTCAGAGAACTTACCTCTGACGGCGAAGCTCAAGTCGACATCTCGGCAGGTCATAGTCACCAGGTCGGTGGGACTGAAGATCATCGTGTCAGTGATGTCTTCAATCCTCGGAAGAATTGACGAGCTTCCACCTCCCTCGTCACCTCCTCCTCCTCCTCCTCCATCTCCATCACTCTGTTTATGGACAGCATCCACAGCCAGCTCACACTGGGAGAAACACACAGATGAGTTACTGCCGCAGCCGCGCTGTGACTGTGTGATGACAGACAGTGAAGGATTGTGACGAGGCGTTTTACCTGTGAGCTTAAAGTCTTGAAGATTCCCTCGTACACGGCGCCATTTTTCACTCTGACGTCACAGGTGGAGCCCTGAAAGTAGCAGAGGAACGATTTAGTCTCTTTATTCTCTGTTCTGTTCGTTTCACTACGACTGCAGTCAGACGGAGAGAACTACTCACCACCACGGCTGTGAGGAAATGAAGCATCCTGGCGTTGTTGTAGACGCCTTCAAACATCTAAAACACAAACGACATTATGACACGATGTCCAGGACAAACACACTGCAGCAGGAATCTGCCTCGTCTTTACTGCAACACACGTACTAATACCACCCTGTGAAAATACTCCATTACAAGTTAAAGTCCTGCATTCAAAACTATATTTAGGTAAATGTCAGCACAATGTAGTTACAGTGTGACAAATGTAAAAGTATTCATTGTTCAGTAAAACTGTCAAATATGTCAGAATACAGTCGTCAGTGCTTGCTGGTGGACAAACGGAAGAACAAAAATCCTTCCTGACATTTTTCATCACTTCTTTAAATCATCAGCCGACACCAAGAACTCGCTGCAGGCTGATAGTACTGATAATATCTGCCATCTGTTTAATTTATCAGCTTTAATGTGAACATAAGTCTGAATTCATTAGTTGTTATAATCACAATTGTTCATATCAATGAAACATATTACATTCTGTCTGTTTCTATGTTAATTTTATTTTATTAAAAGCCATTTCTTGGTTACTGCAAACACGTTTACACTCTGCCCCAAAGACCAAAATGTATTTAACACTTTTTACTTATTAATGTTACACTACATATATATTATAATCATGTCACTCACCTGCTCTGTATCTGTCAAATGTTAAAGTTTTGGGGTATGTCATTACTATTTACTTGAATACTTGAAACCTTTTACACAATTATAAAAAGAACGCTGTCTTTTATAAACCTTCCTCAGCGGTGGAATGTAACTAAGTAGATTACTCAGATACTTTGTATATTTTGCATCAGATATCTGAGCTGTTACTGTGTGCTCTGGAGTAAAGGACTAAATACAGGATAAAGAACTACTGCAAATAAAAATAAAAATAAAGACTATATACATATACGTTCACTTTTCACATGAGCAGGGTGGATAAGTGGACCAACAGTGTTAATGACACAACAATACAACACACTGTTTGTTATCATAAAGCTAGTTTTGAAACTTTTAGCAGATTTGCTGGTGACGCTTCTGTAAGTTTACTTGAGTAAAAGTATGAAAAAAGAGAAAAATAAATCTATAATAAAAATATTTTGACACTGATGTAATACCAAGCATACATAAATAATATATTCCAATACTTCTGTCACCGCTGATCACTCATCACATTTAATAAAGAAGACTCAATTCTAGTTTTAAAGGAAACCGTGTGTTTGATCTGCAGCTGAAGATTCTCTCTGCCCACAACAATCACCTCCATTCCAGCCCAGTCCAGGTAACAATGAGCACCTGACTGTCATAAATAATTCATCAGCTGCTTGACAACAATCCCAGTTTAACGTCCTGAGGAGCACATTGAGCTGTCGGTACTTACCAGGCTGTTCAGAGGAGAGGACTGGGTCTGTGGCGGCGGCTTCATTGTGTTTCTGGTCCTGCAGGAGGTGAAAGTAAACGTGAGCTAACAGCTAATAAAGACTGAGAACAATAACAAGATCCAAACAGGCAACACGGCTACACGTCTAGCTAGCGAGCGAGCAGCCGAAACGTTGACATGACACGAGTAGGTAAAGATTAAATCAGCTACCACAGTCCACACTGTGTCTATGAAGGTGAAGTCAGAGAGGCTGTATGTTGTTGTTGTTGTACAGAATAGTAAAATCAGCTAGCTAACTCGGCTAACATTGCTAGCTTAGCGCAGACGTCGATTTTTAGCGACAGACACAAACGAGCCGCTGGAAACGATGTTGTCATCACATCAGAAACTGACAGGTGAAGAAGTCTGAGGAAATAAATTATACTTTTTAGTCATGTGCATCCCTGTTATTCCAGTCTCGTCGCTCCAGTGAGAAGTCACACGGTTTGACAGGCCGAACACGGTCCGCCGCTGAAAAACAACAAAACACGGCAGCAGGTGCGCTCGATTAGACAAACCCGGCAGCAGCGCCCCACGTGACCGGTGTCGACTCCGGCGGGCGGATGCAGTCATGTCGCTCAGCCAGAGCGGATCAAAAGCAGCCGGGCTCAACCGAGACGCTAAAACGAACGCACCCGCCACAAACCCCGCCTACCGATTGGATCTGAAAGATGATTGGACAGATTTTCTGTCGATAATTTCTGACCTTGTTTCTAATTGGTTGGATTTGATGTCGACCATTAATCTGACGGGCTGTCCCGCCAGAGGTCATGTAAGGAAACTGAAGCTGCAGGATGTTTGTTGTTGTTGTTGTTGTTTCGGAGAGATGACGAGTTAAAACTTAATACCAACAGATGTGAGCTGCTCTAAACTCTGTTCCATATCCAGGACAAGAAGACAAAAGTTTAACAGGTTATTTTTCACTCAACTGCCAAAATAAAAAGGGGAGAAAAATGTCATTTATTGAACTTTTATCTACAAACTGAACTATTCTATAAGATGTGCAATCAGAATAAAACGTCATTCTTGACCTTAGAAACAGAAGATTCTGCAAATCAAATCAAATAACACAAGATAAAATTAACTCAAGGTCCACTTACTACATTACCGGCTGTTGTCAACAACAACAACTTCTGGCAAGTTTGTTATATACTGCTTGTTGGTTGCTGCTCTCATGTATTACTGATAATAAACCAGTGGCTGTTTTATAAATGTATTTTATACACAAAATGTTTTGCCCAAGATAATTAACTGTATCATTGAAAATCTATGTACTGTTTTGAGAAATAGTTAATAAACCCACATACTTGATAACTGAACAGCATCATGATAGAATATTAGGCCCCAACTGTTCTGCATCATAATTCAACTAACACCACTATTGTTCTGTTGTTTTGTCTCTGCTCCTGGTCTCTTGGACACTTACAGTGCGTAAATTATAAGTTTGTGGTTCATCATAAACATTTAAGACCTGTACAGGATCAAAAATAAGCATTTAGATCGATTATTTTCTTATTGTCAAACTGTTTAACAATAAGAAAATACAGCTTCTATTTTTTTAAGGAAAATAAAAAACAAAATTTGGAGGAAAAAGTAAATCTTTAACTTCTTAATATTCCCTCCACGAACCCTTACTGGCAAAGAAACATTTTATTTTGTTATTCTACTTAGTGCTTTACAAATTCTACAATCCTTCCTAAACATCTTTAATAATAAAGCTAAGCTTAAGTATTCATTTATCGACAGTTAATGATGATAAATAAACATCTCTCTTCTTCAGCATTTCACTCCGTTTCTTCACACCTGTTAGGCAACCAGTGAGAAAAAAAAAAGACCAAACACCAGCTGGTATGTTTCACTATATTTATATTATATCATTAAATTCAATGTAGTACCTGAAACTAACCACACTGGGTGGACAGACGACACTGCCCGCCCTCAACACACGGTCCCAGCAAAGAGAGAAAAGAGACAGAGAAAGGCACAAAGAGTTTTGAAACTGAGAAAAGGACACAGAACATGATGATCGGGGGGGGAAGAAAGGTGCATATAGACAAATACATGAGCAAAGAAAAGACCGGTGGAAATGACTGGGGAGGTTATGTGGTGCGTAAAGAAACAGGCAAGCTTTAAACCGAGTGATGAATGAAGACAGAGCGACACGAATGCAGGCAGAGGCCGATGACCAGACGACAGACACAGAAAGGCACAAGTAGAAAAAGTAGGTATTCTCATTGACATTTTCTGCTAATTGTATATTCTTGATGAATGGCGGATGAGGTCGAGGAGGAGAAGACAGCATGAAAGAAGAGTGAGGACGCTGTCGAGCCTTGAGAACGAGGCGTTACAGCAAATCTTATATATTTTTTTTCCTTCTTTTTATCCCAAAAAATAAAAAAAGGCACAAACACATTTTCAACTGAATTACAAGATGGAGTCGGAACAAAGTGTTACATGGAGTAAGCATACAAAATAAAAAGGTGTCTTAAAAACAAATAAAATTAATACTATTATTCTGACCGTTATTATTATCATCATCATTATTATTATTTCCATCAATATTATTGTTATTGGTATCATCAATAATTTCTCTCTGAGAGGAAACGCGTCTCTGCAGAGCAACAGAGAGAGAGAGAAAGAGAGAGACACATAGTGTGAGTGATGCTGCTGAGAGTGTCTGAGGTAAATGTTTCCCGCCTGTCGCTCAGACCGGAGACGCCACAGTCACCGCCGCGTCCCCGCGTCACACCAAAGTCCATTCAAAAAACTGTCGGTTTAAGGCCGACTAATGAAAACACGAGCTCTTTAAACCAGCATCCAGCACAGAATGCTTTCAATCATCTAAATGTTCTTCTATTGAATAATCAATCTTGACATGTTGATATTGGTCAACTTTTATATTTCTTTAAATTGAATATAATTCTGGACCACTTTCATAAATCAATTTTATAGATCAATTAAAAGCAAAAATAAAAACATCCGAGTTGCCAGGTTGTGAAATATTGCAGCTGCTTGTGTTTTACTCCTTTGGTGCATCTTGTCAAATATGCACCCGCTATAAAATAATCTGTTTATGATCTCTCTTTAACATGTATTGCTGTCTTATTACAATCAGTAGACCAGATATGGCAACCCAAAAGTAGTTATTACTAATGGTGCTGCCAATAAACTGCACCATATTATTTTAAACTCACTTTCAACTTAATTTTGTGTAATTTTTCACTTTAAAATATTAACCTCTGAGCTACAATACATCCTAAAACATTCTCTTATAACTGTTAAAGGAGATCTTCATCCCATTCATGAGCCTGTTTGTTGAAGTTGCAGCTGTAATGTTAAACTTTAGTGTCATATTTTGTCAATCAGCCAACAGCCCGAGTTAGTGTTCAAATGTCCAAATTAACATCAGACAGCAACAAATGAATCGTGTCAGTGTGAAGTGAGTCGATCCAAACACGACATCTTGAAAATGTCACTTCTGTCATATTTCCTCCAGATCAAGTCTTATTTTATTTGTTATTTTGGTGTTAAACTTTTGAAGATGAAAAGTTAATGGAACTGTTGAAAAACCCTGATGAGTCACAGTCGTCCTGATGGACTGTAGTGCTGCTGCGCTCTCATCACGTTCCTCTTGTGGACCGCCAAGGCTCGGGTGTGACCTGTGTTACAGGTCCGTCTCAGGCCTCATATCAAACTGTGTTTCTACACTGTTTCCATAAACAAATTCAAGCCCTCTTAAAGCATTTTCAAGGTGCATTCTGAAGCTCTTCCAGCACTGTAGGATGTTGGCACTCAGGATTTATCACCAGCTGTTACAGAAACGGGACAATCTGTTACTTTTATCTCTTTATCTAATACTGAACTACTCAGTCAGGTAGCAATTTTTCAGGAAATCAATGGAGTTACAATTTCAAGCAGTTTCAAGAACTTAATCAAAAATCCCAGTATCGTTCAGACCTTGATTTCCAGCACCTGTGTGACCTTTGCAAACCGGTTTAAGAGTCTTTGAAACGTCCGTACTCGAAGTTACAAGACAAAACACTTTTAGTGAATAGTGGCAGTGAAGCAGGAAACCTCATGTCATTAGTGTTCGTTTCACCATCATACATTCAGCCACATGTTGTGATTATTGTTGTTGTTCATGTTCTTCTATACCTTTAAATACGTGACTTTTTGAATGGAGTTTGGTGTTCTGTCGTGTCTGCAGCGGTCAGACCGCAGCGTACCGGGTCTACCTGCCACAGTACAGGTGTGTGTAGAGTGTGTTTGGCCTCTGGTAGCGTGTGCTGTCTTGGCAGGACCACTGTGAGGTATTGGGGCTGCTGGCTTCACAGGGCTCCAGCTCCTCCACTGCTCAACAAAGAGCTGCTGTGAGGCGTACCGGCAAAATCAAAGCTTATCGGACTAAGAAATAAAATATAAGTACCGCGTGTTAGTGTCGTAAAGCTGCTCTCACCCGTCTCTCCGTCTGCTTAGCCTTCTCTCTCTCTCTCCTATAGTGTTAGTACGTTTACACCTCCTCCTCCTCGTCTCCTCCACCTTGCTAACAAAATAAAAATACTGGTTATGAATGGCTATGATGTACGCCGCCTCATCCAATCTCACGTTCGCTCACACACACACCGTCACACACACACACTCACACACACTCCTCCTCCCCCTCCTGGCCTTCCCTTCATCAGAAGAAGGAGTACTGGTTATCGATGGCTCGGGGGGCCCTCGCTCCGTCCCTCTCCTCCCCCTCCACAGCTTCTAGTTGGCGGAGAGGAGTGTCCCTGTCCCTCTCCTCCCAGTCCTCCACTCCTCCACCGCTTCCACCTCCGCTGCCTCCACTTCCTCCTCCTCCGGCTCCTCCGGCTGCTGTCGTTGCCATTGTCGCCACAGCTCCTCCTCCTCCTACTCCACCTCCTCCTCCTGCTCCTCCTTCTCCTGCGACCTCCGTTTCATTTCCTCTCTCCTGGGGAGGAGTCGGGGGCGGCGGGCGGCCCGGCGGCAGCGGAGGAGGCTGGGGAGGGCTACGGGGTCTGCTGGTCAAGTCTGCAGGGAGGAGAAACAGACGAGAGGAAGAGAAAAAAGAAAAAGAAAAAGAGGGGAAATGAGAGAAAAAGTGTAAATAAAGGGAGGCAGAGGAGGAGGACGAGGAGGAAATAAGGTGAAAAGTGTGAGGAGTGAGGTGAGAGTGTAGTCAGAGGGGAGAGAGGGGTGAGGCGGGGGAGAAACAGAGAACATGACAGTGAGCGAACGCTTAAGTGGAACAAGTCTGTGGTCATGGAGTCCATGGAGTCATGGAGGCAGTCCAAGCCCAGACACACACACACACACACACACACACACACACACACACACACACACACACACACACACACACACACACACACACTTCAGTGTAAATAACTTCCTGCTGCACTTGAATGTGACTTTCATACTAAAGCTGACAGATTGGATATTAACACACAGGTGTGGAGTTCAAACTGTCACAAGGAATTAAAGTTACAATAAAGTTTTATGGGTAAAACAAATGCGTCACAATCTGATGCGCCTCGTTTCCTCGCTCCTCTTCTATTCTCGGCGCTTCACGTCTGACTCAAGCTCGCCCTGATTGGAGCGATCAGATAAACACAGTCACCATCGCCGAGTTCAAAAAGCACATCGTGATGAAATACAGAGTCCGTATGTTCACACGTCGGTCTGAATAAGCACATGAATCAAATTCAATCGACTCATTCAGCCTCTCAGTCCCACACACTCCCTCTCTCGCCTTCTTTCGCTCGGCCGAGTCCGGTCTCACTTACACACAGTCAGAGATGGGGGTTGATGGAGAGTCAGGATGGCGCGTGGTGATGACATCACAGACTGTAGGCCGACTGCCTGCCCTGTCTCGGCCTGCAAGGGATGAGCCAACGGATACAACAGACAACAACAGACAGGTCAGAATGGTGCAGTTACACAGTGAGCAGGTGGAGACGACTGCAGGCGACACACACACACACACACACACACACACACACACACTTTCACTTTTACTGTGAAAGTGAAATCAATCATGCTGATCTGAGGTTACATTAAGATCTGATTAGACAAAGATAAAAATGACATGATGGGTGGCAGAAGATGAGAGAAGTTGTTGCAGACTTAACAACGTATAAATGTACAAACAGTGTGGCAACACACACACACACACACACACACACACACACACACACACACCTGACTGAGAGGTTCAACATTTCTGTAACAACAGACACATGAGCAGAACAGAAACACGTTTTCTTCAGTGTCACAGTGACCCAGTGATGTCGTCACTGCTGACAGCGCTGCAGCTCTGCTTCACTGTGAAGCTCTGAAATGATTTGTGGACTGCCAGACTTCACCTGACTTTCATCATCAGGAGGAGGAGATGACGACTGTTTCTTTTGACTCCTCTGAAGTTGACTCAAAACTTCAGAGGAGGTTTTCTCTTCTGCTAAAGAATTCTTATTGTCTTGTTAAACTGCAGAATGAAGGACGGACAGACAGACTACTGTCACGTTAAATGTTTAAACTGTCACGTCTAACAGCGCGCTTCCTTTCCTTTCTCTGCTGCTGGTTCTGTTTTTTCTGCCTCTTCTCTTTGTGACTTTGGACGGCGGGGTTCACTCCTACCTGGCTGTCGAACAGCGGTGGCACCCACGAAGCTGATGAGCGTTACGTCTGAGGCGCCCCCGGACTCCAGGGGGATCGGGTGCACCCGGAAGTGCTCCAACATGTCGAAGATGGACTGGAACCAGAGGTGCTGCACTCGGCACTGACCGTCCTCGTTCAGGGACAGACGGAGGTGCTGAGGGGAAGATTCAGAGGTCAAAGGTCAACAGAGGAAAAGTTTCCTAGTGGATTCATTCTGATAACATTGTTGGCTGATCGTTATGTGAACACATCGTCTCCAACGTATTTTATATCAAGGTACATTTACATTTACAGACTTTGGACAACTTTTTCATACATTTGTTGATTCATTGACATTAAACCTTGCAGCATTAACAGTCCAGTGTGAACGACTTAGTGCCATCTAGTGGTGAGAACACATACTGCAACCAACAGGTAGAAAGGCTCATTCTAACATAACAAACATTCTGCCTACAGCCTCCTTCACTGCACCTTTAAAGTGACGGGACACACAGTTATCTTAAAGGTCCCGTGCTCACAGAGATAACAAACACTCCAACACACGACGACTCCTCTTGCGGTCTCACCTTGGCCTTGCCCTGGAAGTTAAAGGTGAGGACGTACTCTCCACGCCGGGTTTCGCTCTGGCGGACCAGGAAGACGCCGTGGCTCGCCGGGCCTCCGGCCAACACCAGCTGAGCAGCTTTGAGACGGGACAGCGTGCCGTGGAACCACTGACACTCGCTGAGCGGGTGCTCCACCGCCTCTGCAGTGGTCGTCTCCGAGAACAGGAAGGAACCTGCACAGGTGAATGTTACGTATGATACGTTAAAGTTTAAAAGAAGTCGTTTTCAGTTCACTATTTACATTTTCATTGATTTAAACGCCCTACAAGGTGTTTTTAACTGGTTATGAAACCGTCCGCCTCTATGTGACCTACATAAACAAGACGAAGAGAAGATGTTCTTTCTGCCCGTCGCCGGGTCAGGAAAAGTCATGAAAATAAAACTACAAAATGTTCTTTGTAGCATCTTTAAATAAAAATACATCTCTGTGTACATCACCTGTGGCGTCTGGCGTCTCAGCAAACGGTGTGCCCAAACTAGCCCCGCCTCCCCCGAGGATCCGGCTGTCTGGTTCGTCTAGAGGGGCTCGAGGCGGCAGCTCCGGGGGGAGAGGATCCATCAGAGGAGAGGAGCCTCCGATACCTCCGTAACACACTGAGGGAACCAGAGCAGAGAGGTTTAACAGCCTCTTCATACATCACACCACATCACAGCATCCAGCAGCTCATTAACAGCTCTGCATCCTGCTGTGAAGCGCTCAGTATCACAGACGCACCTTGTGAAAGACGATCGACGATCTCAGGCGTCCCACTGATGTCCAGCGGGCCTCCACACACACCTTCAGCATCCTCCTGCTCGCTGTAGACAGAAAGCAGCCGAATTTATCAGTCAAACTTTATTTATATTGCATCTTTAAACAAATCAAAAGAGCATTAAAAGTGATTAAAGAGATGAACGCACACAGACAAAATAATAAAAGACAAAGAAAAAAAGATAAAAACAAACATGGAAATAAACAAATGTTAATAAGATAACAGAATAAATAGCTAGAAACAAGTATAAACATTGAAAACCATATAATTTAAAGCTGCTCCTTCACATGAGTTTGTTCTCTACCTGAGACAGATGCCGTTCCTGATGTCACTCAGCCAGGCTCTCATCTGAACCGCGTCGCGGGTCTCGATCACGTACTGCGCCGAGCCCTCCAGCTGAGACGGGACGAAAGACAAACGTGAAGGGTTCAGTTTTAGATCATTAAACTAAAGGCACCGACTCTAGTGTCGTCACGATACTGACATTTCTAACTTTGATACAATACCTCGAAAAATATCGATATCTGACACCACGTTCGATACCACAGAGAACAACAGACACATTGGGTTTAAAAAAATACAATATGTATAACAACGCTTGTGTTCTCCGATAAATAAACAGACTGAGAGTAAAACATCACAGACCGCCTGAATCTTTCATACATTTGACACAACTGTGGTCCAAATGCTTCAAAGCGGCCGCCAGTGTGGATTTCCCCTGAGAGAATACTTGGTGAAGAGAAGACAGAGGGAGTGTGATGGAGGAGTGATGGAGGTGTGATGGAGGAGTGATGGAGGAGTGATTACCTGCAGCAGGAAGGTGTTTTCCTTGTCGGGGACCTCCAGCGCTGTGGTGCTCCTCACATCCACGATGGAGCAGCACGGGACAGTCAGCCGGGGCTTCGATGACTGAGGAGACACAGCAAGTAAAATCAATAACTGCTGTTTCTACGTTTTAGTTCAGTAATCAGCTCTCAACACAAACATCTGACACATTACTCAGTCTGAAAAAACAATGAGATGTAACGTGTTCATCCATGAGCTCTGTTTAGAGCCAGGCCAGCTGATTCCAGTCCTAATGCTAAGCTAAGCTAACCAGCTGTAGCTTCACATGAGAGTGGCGTTGATCTGAACATGTAGCTCTAATGTCAAACCGCTCCTTTAAACAGACCTGCTGGGGCTGTCTTCATTATCAATATAATATCAGAACACTGTGCATGATGCCCTGCAAAGTATCCCAGAGTTAAATGTGACATCTTCAGAATTCTTATTCTATTTGAGCAAAAGTTCAAAACCAAAAACATTTTGTTTCATTTCAGTGGCTTCAGTGGAATCAGTGGCTCCATCAGACATCTTAAAGACCGATCATGTAACTGATTCATCAACAGTGAAATAATGCTGCAGCTCGGGCTTCACAGGAGGGAAACACTTACTTTTGGTGGAATGAAGAATTCCAGGTAGTACTCCTCTCCCCGCTCACCACCTTCTCTGTCTCTCTCTTTGAGGACCAGACGGCATTTATGCCAGCGTCCTCCTCTCCAGGGCACGTTCCCTCCGCTGGCCAGAGGCTGAACCGAACCCGCCTGAGCTGCAGCCGATGAAGCCGAGGCAGCGTTGTTGTTGTCCGTACCGTGATGCAGGAGGCCGAAGGAGAAGCCAGAGAAGCCGTGGCTTCCACTTAACTCGTCGTTGGACGAGCTGACGCTCACCCCGCCCTCTCGCACCAGCCGGCCCACTTTCCTCGGAGGACCCATGCCGGCGGCGGCAGCGCTGCTCGGGGGCAGCGTGGAGGAGGCGGAGTGAGAGCCGGCGGTGGTCGGGGTGAGGACGGGAGGAGGGGATCGTGACAGCCGGAGTTTCTCCAGGCGATGGCTCCACTTCTCCTTCTCGCCTCCTTCCCCGTTGCTCCGCCGCCGATCCCGAGCAGCCTCGGACAGAGACAGGGAGGTGGCGCTGCTTGAAGACGAAGGGGGCAGTGAGGAGGAGGAGGAGTGGGGAAGGGAGAGGGGCATGGACAGAGAAACAGGCATGGAGGAGGTGGGTGTGGGAGGCTGCGTCCCAGAGTTCCTCTTTGAGGATGAAACCAAGGTTGCGTCCTGCACACCCATCGTGTAGCTGTAGCTGGAGGGCAGCTGGCTCTGGGCCGAGTCACTGGAGGAGCTTCGCCAGTGCAGGATGCCCCGGACACTCCCCCGCACACTACGACCCACACTCCGCAGAGAGAAGCGCTTCTTCAGTTTGTTTTTGGAGGAGTTGGGCGTACTGTTACCTTTGGAGCCCGGCGGAGGAGTGACCGAGGAAGAGGAGGGTGGAATCTGAGGAGTGTGGGAGGGGTCCGCACCGTCCACCTCTGTGGATTCTCCCTCCCGCTCTTCTGGCTCAACGTCCTCCCCCACAGACGCCACCCCTAACCAGCTGTCCTCCTCTTCCTCAACCGGTGCTTCCCCGTTGCCCGGGGCGATCATGGCCCCCCTCTCCTCACGCCTCCCGTTGTTCCCTCCGACTGAGGAGCAACAGGACGACGATGAAGATGGAGGCAGGACTTGGCCGTGGGCGTAAGAGTCTTGAAATCTGTCTCCGCTGCGGTTCTCCAACACCAATCGTGTCGGTGCCGGCTTGGATGCGGCCCGCATCATGTTAGTCGGAGGACAAGGGAGGACGGCGCCCCCAGACGCCGACAGGGGTGAGACGGCTTCCTCTTCCAGGGAAGTAGCATCTGACTGGGGAGCCCAGCTCACCATGTCGTCCCTCCCAGAAGCACAGCTCGGCGGGAGCGCCCCCTCCAGCTCACTCTGGAAGTGACGAACAAAACGGTCGGTGAAGCGCCGACAGAAAGCGGCGGCCGAGTCTGGGGAGTAGTGGGGGTTCTCCAGGAGAAACGCCCGGAAGTGGCGTGCAAAGTCACCGGCTGCGACGCGGGCGTGGAGCTCACAGAATTCGGTCCAGCTCAGGCAGGGAGAGGGGGACGGCGTGGGGGTGTCAGACAGGGAGGACGGGTGAGCCTGGGGGGGAGGGCTCACCAGAGGAGGGAGAGGAGGGGGCCGGGAGGACAGGGGCAGTAAGGAGGGAGATGGAGGGGAGGGGGAGGGGGAGGGGGAGGGAGGTAAAGGGGAGGAGTTTGCCGCCCGCGGGCTGGGCGGGGTTAACAGAGAGCCGTTCATTGTGATTGACTTGATGGTCGATCAAATCACTTCAAACACGCGACAGACAGCTGAAGTGACGCACAGCCAACACGGCACATCGGTCTAATAAGTTACAAACAGGTGTGAAGTGAAGAGTCGAGCTCCGCCCCATCGAACAGGTAAAACCACAACGCACCACACTCCTGCAACACCAGCTCAAATATCTCCAAGGATGAAAGTTTTGCTACATTATTTTGTGAAATTAAATATCTTAACGTTTCAACAAGAAGAACTGAGGTTCAGACAGCCAGTGAACAGAAGGATGGAGGTCAGGTGTGTGCGATTCACGAGGTCGGCCTCTTCTTCACCGTCTGTCAGACGTCCAGAGGAAAGTGGCCTCATCCTGCAAAGACAGAGACAAACTGTGAAAGAGCAAATAACCTTAAAAAGGTCTCAGAACTCAAACTTCTAGTTCAGTCAGTGAAACTACAGGTGACCAGAGTTCACTGACAAAATATGTTTGTTTTGCCAAAAATGTCAACAGAGTCACTTTCTCTCCTTTAAATCCAGAAAGCTTTAAATACACAGCGTGGAGGGAGCATCAGGACATGATGGAGTATAGTTCAACAAATAAAGATAAAGCAGGGAGCATATTTATCAAACGGAGTATTTTAAAATCAGGTCTGGTTTGTGATGGAAGACAAAGCAGCTGAAGACTCCTCAGTGTGGTCAAGGTCAATGTGGACGTTAAGAAAGTATGTTTAATGATTTCAGCATCTGTAACAGACACAAAATACTCCCATGGTTCTCTGAGAAACTGTGCATCCATCACTGTCCTTTACCTGACTGGACAACAAACTACTTATCAGTTGAGAATGAGGACGAATGACAAGAAGCACATTTAGTCAAATATCAGAGAACGATATTGTGATTCTAATGATGGTACTTAAATAAAGTTGTTAAATAAAGTAAACTTTGACTCTACCAGATTAAAAACACACTTATATCCTTAAATCTTTATGCATCAATAATCCTTATCCAATCATCTCATGTATAACCCGTCTATTTCTTTGTGTGCTTTGGTACGGCACACTGAACAATGATAATTAAGTCTTTTTTATCATTATCAGACATCGACAGCGCCTGTTCTGCTTCATCATGAGGACTTTTACTTTGGATACTTTCAGTAAATTCTGATGATAAAACTGGATTTTTAGGATTTAATGCAGAACTAGTATCTAATTCAGATTTCAATCAGAGCTGAACCAATACCTGATTTTTTGGGGTCGATACTGATTTTAGGAAATCAAAACTTCCAACATCAATACAACGTACACACACAACACACACACACACACACACACACTACATAACAGAGGATGGATATTTTACAGAATTTAATAATCCTACATTACAATCTCTAAAACAGAAAGTTTTCATATCACACAATATAAACGCTGACACTGATGTAACTGTGAGGATAATACCGGCTGACTGATAAATATCTTTGGGCTCTACTTGTAATTATATTTAGCTTTATACTTTCTACTCTATTACTTTTAAATGATCTGAACACTTCCTGACACATTCACTGACCTCCACTGAGACCTGCATTTTCACTTTTTGTGTTTTAGAGGATGAAGCTGTGAACATGCAGCTGACCTGATGATTTCTTCACTGATCATTCCTACTTGATGTCTGACTGCTGTTATTAGTAATTACTTATAAACCATTAAATCTGAGTGCTGTGTGGTCATTAATGAGGCATGTGAGCAGCCTGTCCCCTCTGTCGTTACATGACACACAAATACACCCACAACTGGTGAAAATGACAGGCAGCCCTGCAGATAAATGATGATAACTGCTGCATAATGTGGCTAAAGCATCGTTAACATGAATTTATCACCTCGCTAGCTCAGCTAGCACGAACTAGCAAGCAATGTGTGAGTCTTGCTCATTCAGCTTTCTTTAAAGACGTGTAACGTTCGCTAGCTAACAATAGCTACCTCACGTCCACTTGCTTACGGA